>JAKRSK010008526.1:15000-377500 GCA_029891615.1 Natrix natrix natrix | reverse complement strand
GGAAATATAGAGGTATTCAGAGTTCAATTTACAGTCCAAGTCATACACGGTTCAGTCAGTCAGTTATCAATGTTCTCAGTTAAGGAATGATCCTTCGAACACAGTCCAGTGTCAAATAATCAGTTTAGCACACAAAGCAGCTAACAGTAGCAAAAACACAGTAACTCACGATACGTCTATACCGATCAGCATCTAACAAACAGAGAGCTAACAGTCATTCTGGCTCCCTCTTATGGCTGCTTGAGGTAACAGCAACCAATCACATTACAGCAGTACTTAAAGCTACAGTACTACCATCATGGTTTATATATTGCTAACCCAACTGTTAGCTTACATTCCTAACAGAGACCCCTGCCCAACTGTGTCCTTTACTCAGACACGGACCATTGTATACAAATCTTGCCCCCACATGACATCCAATAATATTAAAGTTCTAGAGTCAACACACCTTGAGGGAACCTGCTTTTGGGGAGGTTTGCTTAGGTAGCCCCTCTTTTGGCTATGGGAGTTACTTCTGGTTCCACCTACCATGGGGGCTCCTCTGTGACCAATCAGGGCTGGCTTGGGACCCAGAGTCCCCTTCTCCCGGATGCAGGGGGAGTACATGCCCAGGGGAACGAAGATGAGGTAGATGAGGACAACCAGGTAGGGAGCAAGGATCAATGTCTGTAGGACTGAAGAAGAGAGAAGGAATCAAGTGGGTGGATTAGACCATGAATTGTGACAATAGCAGATCCTAGTGGCCGCATTTTGAAATGGGACCTGTCCACATATTAACAGAATAACAGAGTTGGAAGGGACCTTGGAGGTCTTCTAGTCCAACCCCCTGCCTAGGCAGGAAACCCTATACCGTTTCAGACAGATGGCTATCCAACATCTTCTTAAAGACTTCCAGTGTTGGGGCATTCACAACTTCTGGAGGCAACTTCTGTTCCACTGCTTAATTGTTCTAACTGTCAGGAAGTTTCTCCTCAGTTCTAGGTTGGTTCTTTGGAATGGAATGGAATGGAAATAGAATAGAATAGAATAGATCACAATAGAACAGAATATCGAATGGAATGGAATAGAATATAGAATGGAAATGGAATAGAATATAGAATGGAAATTGAATGCAATAGAATAGAATAGAATAGAACAGAACAGAATAGAATAGATCACAACAGAACAGAATATAGAATGAAATGGAATGGAATAGAATATAGAATAGAATAGAATAGAATAGAATAGAATAGAATAGAATATGGAATGGGAATGGAATGCAATAGAACAGAACAGAACAGAATATGGAATGGGAATGGGAATTGGAATGGGAATGGGAATGGAATAGAATAGAATAGATCACAACAGAACAGAATATAGAATGAAATGGAATGGAATAGAATATAGAATGGAATGGAATGGAATAGAATAGAATAGAATAGAATATGGAATGGGAGTGGAATGCAATAGAATAGAATAGAACAGAACAGAACAGAATATGGAATGGGAATGGAATAGAATAGAATAGATCACAACAGAACAGAATATAGAATGAAATGGAATGGAATAGAATATAGAATGGAATGGAATGGAATAGAATAGAATAGAATAGAATATGGAATGGGAGTGGAATGCAATAGAATAGAATAGAACAGAACAGAACAGAATATGGAATGGGAATGGAATAGAATAGAATAGATCACAACAGAACAGAATATAGAATGGAATGGAATGGAATAGAATATAGAATGGAATGGAATGGAATGGAATGGAATGGAATAGAATAGGAATACAGGGTCGGAAGGGACCTTGGAGGTCTTCTAGTCTAACGCTCTGCCCAGGCAGTAAACCCTACACCACTTCAGACAAATGGTTATCCAATCTCTTCTTAAAGACTTCCAGTGTTGGGGCATTCACAACTTCTGGAGGCAAGTAGTTCCACTGATTAATTATTCTGTCAGGTACATTTCTCCTCAGTTCTAAGTTGCTTCTTTCCTTGAATAGTTTCCACCCATTGCTTCTTCTCCTGCCCTCAGGTGCCTTGGAGAACAGTTTGACTCCCTCTTCTTTGTGGCAACCCCTGAGATATGGGAAGACTGCTATCATGTCTCCCCTAGTCCTTCTTTCTCTTAAGCTAAACACACCCAGTTCCTGCAACCGTTTTTGGTATCTTTTAGCCTTTCATCAAGGGAAGTTTCATTTCTGCCATAAATAAATCTCTGAGGGGAAAAGAGGGCCAGGTAGCACAGGTGAGACTGCTGTCCCTCAATGGCAGCTCTCTGCTCTTGGAAAATTGCCCTTCTGCTTTCAACCAGCCCCAAGGGAACAGGAGGTATTGCCTCAGTTTTAGGAATCCACTTGAAGGGCTTAGATAGGAAATCCGTTTCTGCGGCTAAAGACTTTCACATGGGCCTGAGTGGTTACTAGCTGGAGATACACTACCTTTATCACGTACCCGGAAGAAATGCAGAGACACCGGCCAAGCCAAGAGTACCATGGTGAATATGGCAACCACGTGAAGGAAAGGAGCTGTCACCTGTTAGGAGGAGGAGGAAGGAGGAGGAGGAGGAGGAGGAGGAAGAGGGGGGAGGAAGAGATGGAGATAAAGAAGGAGAAGATGGAGAAGGAAGAGAAAAAGAAGGAGGAGAAGGAGGAAGAGATGGAGATAGAGAAGGGGGAGATGGAGGAGGAGGAGAAAAAAGAGGAGGAGGAAGAGGAAGGGGGAGGAGGAAGAAGATGAAGATGAAGAAGTGGAGGGAGGAGGGGGAGAAACAGGAGGAGGAAGAGATGGAGGAGGAGAAAAAGGAGGAGGAGGAGAAGGAGGAGGAAGATGATGAGGAGGGAGGGGAAGGGAGAGGGAGAGGGAGGAATGGAGGAGGAGGAAGAGGAGGAGGAAGAGATGGAGATAGAGAAGGAGGAGATGGAGGAGGAGAAAAAGGAGGGGGAGGGGGAGGAAGACGAAGACGAAGAAGAGGAGGGAGGAGGGAGAGGAAGATGGGGGAATGGAGGAGGAGGAGGAGGAAGAGATGGAGATAGAGGAGATGGAGGAGGAGAAAAAGAAGGAGGAGGAGAAGGAGGAAGTGGGAGGAGGAGGAAGATGAAGAAGGGGAGGGAGAAGGGGGAGGGGGAAATGGAGGAGGAGGAAAAGGAGGAAGAGATGGAGATAGAGATGGAGGAGGAGGAGGAAGAGGGGGAGGAGGAAGAGATGGAGATAGAGAAGGAGGAGATGGAGGAGTAAGAAGAGGAGGAGGAGAAAAAGAAAAAGGAAAGGAAAGGAAGGAAGAAAAAGAAAGAAAGAAATCCGTAAAAAAAATTAAAATTTATTTATTCCATCATCGCCACTACAAGGATTCCAGGGATTGAAACCCTGGAGGGAAAAACACTTTACAGGCAGTCTTCGACTTACAACCATTCATTTAGTGACCATTCGATGTTACAACGTTTCTTAAAAAGTGACAAATGACTGTTTTTCACACTTAACGACCGTTGTAGCATCCCCATGGTCACGTGATCAAAATTCAGAGATTCGCTACACAACGGTGACAAAAAAAAGTTGTAAATATGGGGTTACAACTCAGGTAACAACCGCCTTGCTTAGCGACAGATATTTTGGGCTCAATTGTGGTCATAAGTTGAGGACTACCTGTAGAAGGATTAGGAATTGTGAAAAAGGAGAGGCATAGCATAGCAAATGGAAAGAAAAATGGCAGACATCTGACAAGACCAGTGTGGTTGCAGTATAGGGAAAGGACCAAAAGACTGGAGAAGAGCTAATGTCCTTCTAATCTACAATATTGTAGATTAGACCTGAGGGTGGAACAAGAAGCAATGGGTGGAAACTAACCAAGGAGAGAAGCAACTTAGAACTGAGGAGAAGCTTCCTGACAGTGAGAACAATTAACCAGTGGAACAGAAGTTGCCTCCAGAAGTTGTGAATGCCCCAACACTGGAAGTCTTTAAGAAGACGTTGGATAGCCATTTGTCTGGAACGGTATAGGGTTTCCTGCCTAGGCAGGGGGTTGGACTAGAAGACCTCCAAGGTCCTTTCCCACTCTGCTATTCTATTCTATTCTATTCTATCTATTCTATTCTATTCTATTCTATTCTATTCTATTCTATTCTATTTCTATCTATTATTCTAATCTGTTCTTTCTTATTCTATGTCTTATTCTATTCTATTCTATTTCCTATTCTATTCTATTCTATTTCCTATTCTATTCTATTCTATTCTATATTCCATTCTGATTTCATTCTATTCTATTAATTATTGTGAATGCCCCAACACTGGAAGTCTTTAAGAAGATGTTGGATAGCCATCTGTCTGAAACGGTATAGGGTTTCCTTCCTAGGCAGGGGGTTGGACTAGAAGACCTCCAAGGTCCCTTCCAACTCTGCTATTGTATTGTATTCTATCTATCTATCTATCTATCTATCTATCTATCTATCTATCTATCTATCTATCTATCATCTACCTACCTATCTATCTATCATCTGTCTAATCATCTATCTATCTCTATATCTATCTATCATCTATCTATCTATTTATCTAACTATCATCTATCTATCTATTTTTCTATCTATCTATCATCTATCTATCTATCTATCTATCTATCTATCTATCTATCTATCTATCTATCTCTATCTCTATATCTGTCTGACTAGAAGACCTCCAAGGTCCCTTCCAACTCTACTATTGTATTGTATTGTGTGTGTGTGTGTGTGTGTGTGTGTGTGTGTGTATACATATATATATAACTGGGAATCGAACCAGGGCTATATTGCATATTAGGCCGATGTAATTGCCACTAAGCCACAGGCTCTCTTCCTTATCAGCATATATAAATGGCTCTACCCTTCGGTGTGTGTGTTCTCTTAAGATACAGCCTGTTGTGCCTTAAAATGGCTTCTACCGTACTGCTGTAAAATGGCTTCTACTGTGCAGCTCAGTGGAGTTGCCATGGTAACGGCTTCACAGTACTCCACAAGGGGGCTCCCTCTGGTAAGGGGGAAAATCAACATTAGAAATTATGTTTGGTCCAGACATTTCCCCCCTATAAATAAATACCGGGTCATCGACTAGTCTTTTTAATAGAAGGAAGGCCAAAAAAGTCAGGTTGACTTCAATACCTGGGAAGGTGCTTGAAAAAATTCATCAAGCAAAGGATTTGTAAATATTTAGAAACAAACAAGATGATTTAGAAGGGACCTTGGAGGTCTTCTAGTCTGACCCCCTGCTCAAGCAGGAGAGACTAGACAATTTGAGAAAAGTGGCAGTCCAGTCCCTTCTTAAAAACCTCCAGTGATGAAGCACCCACAACTTCTAGTGGCAAGCTGTTCCACTGGTTGATTGTCCTCACTGTTAGGAAGTTTCTCCTCAATTCCAAGTTGCTTCTCTCCTTGATGAGTTTCCATCCGTTGCTTCTTGTGTGGCCTTCAGGTAGTTGGGAGAATAGCTTGACCACCTTCTCTCTGGGGCAGCCCCCCAAATATTGGAAAACTCATGTCTCCCCTAGTCCTTCTTTTCATTAAACTAGACCTACCCAGTTCCTGCAACCGTTCTTCATATGTTTTAGCCTCCAGTCCCCTAATCATATTTGTTGCTCTTCTCTGCACTCTTTCTAGAGTCTCCACATCTTTTCTACATCATGGCGACCAGAACTGAATGCCATATTCCAAGTGTGACCTTCCCAAGGCCTTATAAAGTGTTATTAACACTTCGGGTGATCTTGATTCTATCCCTCTGTTGCTTAAATGGGTTTGTTTCAAAAGGAAAATAGGTTAAGCCAGATGAATTTTACCACTTTTAATTATTTTTTTAAAAAATTCTCTTCTTACCTGAAACGACAAGTAGAACGTCTGCCACTGCCGTGTCCAAAACATCGTGATAATCATTAAGCCGGTGACAGAGAGGAAGAGGGTGAAGATGACCACATGCTAAAGAGACCAAAGAGGATTATTGTTTATTGATTGACCAGTGGCCAATTTAAGATTTGTGGACTTCAACTCCCAGAATTCCTCCACTTTAAGACACATGGACTTCAACTCCCAGAGTTCCTCAGCCAACCATATCATTTGGCCCTTTGAAGAGTTGTGGACTTCAACTCCCAGAATTCCTCAGCCAACCATGTCACTTGGCCCTTTGAAGAGTTGTGGACTTCAACTCCCAGAATTCCTCAGCCAACCATGTCACTTGGCCCTTTGAAGAGTTGTGGACTTCAACTCCCAGAATTCCTCAGCCTAATCTATACCCGTACCTTTGGTTTTTCTCACCTAGGTGTAAAATCTTATACCTTTTTTTTTCCTACACTGAATTTAATTTCCTAGGACTGATTTTCCCAAGCTGGAAGGAGATTGGCAATTTGGAAGGAAGTCAAATGAATTTACCTTATGACACCAGTGCATTTCCAACTCTTGACTTTCAAACAGTAGTAAAACTGCTATAAACTGTAAAATAAGGGCACATGCTTAGTTGTAGCCAACCATTGCCGTGGGAAGAGGAAATTCATGTACTACTAAATTTAATAAATTAATGTTAACAGTTTATTATTAATATTATTAATAAATAAATAAATATAGGTATTACTTTTTCCCTAGCAATCCTCAGCCTTATAACTTAATGTGACATAAGAGGCGTTCAACTACTAGAGATTTCAGAAATTGATACTGTGTGTTAGCAGATATAAATTCCATTGCTATCAGATACAGGAAGTCCTTGAATTACGGCCACGATTGAGCCCAACATTTCTCTTGTTAAGTGAGATTTGTTAAGTGAGTTTTGGCTCATTTTACCACCTGTCCTGCCACGGTTGCTAAATTAATCACTGCAGTTGTTAAGTTAGTCATACGATTGTTAAGTGAATCTGGCTTCCATGTTTTTTCATGACCCAACTAGGTAACATCATCAATGATAGAAGGAGGCAGGGTTTGTGATGGAGGAGGAGGAGGAGGAGGAGGGGGAGGAGGAGGAGGAGGAGGAGGGGGAGGGGGAGGAGGAGGAGGGCGGCCATGGGGTCCTTGGTGCTCTCTGAGCTTCGTTGTTTTCTTGCAGATGTTTCATTACCCAACTAGGTAACATCATCATTCTTATCATCTATAAGAAACACAAGCAAGCTCAGAGAGTACCAAGGATCCCACAACTGGAGGCATTATGTCAAAAAAAAATCAAGGTAGCAGAAACAACCAGTACTTCCTAGTTTTTGTCACTGTTGCAACAGGTGTTTTAAACATTTCCATCCCGTGGTCATAGCTACTGTTTTCAACTATTCATCCATCCATCCATTCATCCATCCATCCATCCATCCGTTCATCCGTTCATCCGTTCATCCGTTCATCCATTCATCCGTTCATCCATCCGTCCGTCTGTCCATCTGTCCATCCTTCCATCCGTCCATCCATCCTTCCATCCATCCATCCATCCTTCCATCCATCCTTCCATCCATCCTTCCATCCATTCTTCCATCCGTCCATCCATCCGTCCGTCCATCTATCCGTCCTTCCATCCATCCATCCATCCATCCATCCATCTGTCCGTCCGTCCATCCGCCCATCCGTCCATCCGTCCGCACGTCCATCTGTCCATCCATCCATCCGTCCATCCGTCCATCCGCCCATCCGTCCGTCCATCCGTCCATCTGTCCATCCGTCCATCTGTCCATCCGTCCATCCATCCTTCCGTCCATCCTTCCATCTGTCCATCCGTCCATCCTTCCATTGACCTCCTGTCACTCCCCTGCACATCCCAGAAGTTGGAGCATTGTAACCCGGTCACACTTCCTTCAGCTGAAAATCTGACCCTCGGAGCCTCAAGGAGAGAGCGTCCTTCCAACTGGACGCCCAAAAGTTTGGGGGGGGGGTCTGCTGCTTTTAGCAATAAATCAGTTTTAATGCCACCTTCACGGGGGCAGACCTGCTCTTTCCCATCTGCCTTTGGAAGGGAGCCTCTGCCTCTGAGCGCCCGTCTCTTCCCACCTGAGACTTTTCATGCCATCACACAAATCGCCCCTTTCATTCCAGTTGGATCCGACATCCACGCCATCGTCCTTTGGGCAAGTCCTTTTGTCAAAGGAAGGCTGGACTTACGATTAAGAAGAAAAGGTAGGAGAAGACGAAGACCGCCAGAAACAGCAGGAAAGTCGACCAGTGAAACCAGTAGCCCAGGTTTATGAAGCTGTACCTGAAAGGATGACAAGGGACGGTGACAGGTAGAGGAAGAAGTCGTTGTTCAGGAGCAACTGGCTTTGTTTCTCCTTCCCAAGCAGAACGACAGAGTTGGAAGGGACCTTGGAGGTCATCTAGTCCAACCCTCTGCTCAAGCAGGAGACCCTATCCCATTCCAGACAAACGGTTGTCCAATCTCTTCTTAAAGGCCTCCAGTGTTGGAGCACCCACAACTTCTGGTGGCAAGCTGTTCCACTGGTTAGCTGGTCAGAAGGGGGTCACGTGACCTTGGGACACAGCAGAGGTGGATTCCTACCGGTTTGGCCCGGTTCGGCGGAATAGATAGTAACTTGGCGGCCTGCATCACTGGAATCAGCAGGGATACAGGCTTGCCACGCCCCAAACTGGTTCTCTCGACACCACCGTAGGCACCACCATCTTGGTTTCGGCCTCTGCGCATGTGCGCGTAGCGTGCATCATGTTTTAAAGTACTGCACATGTGCGCGCAGCGTGCATCAAGCATGCGTGAGCCAACCGGCAATAGCAGCAGCTGGAACCCACCCCTGGGACACAGCAATGGTCATAAGTATGAAACACTTTGCCAAGCATTTGAAATTTGATCACATGATCATGGGGATGAGGCAAAGGTCGTAACTGTGAAAAATGGTCACGAGCAGGGGTGGGATTCAGCCGGTTCAGGGCCGGTTCAGGCGAACCTGAATGATGCTAATTTTACATGTGGTTCGCCGAACCGGTAGTTGCAAGGACTGGCTGGCCCCGCCCAACCCACCCTGCCCCTCGCAGGAGTTTCCACGCGGCCCGTTCATCATGTCAGATAAGTGCAGGGGCTGCGTGGAGGCTCTGGGGGGGGGGGAACCTCCCTGAATTTCCGGAAGTCTGGAAATGGGCCATTTTCACTCCCCCCCCCCATGAGTTCAAGTAGGCCATGCCCATCATAGCCACGCCCACCCAGCAACCAGGCAGAGAACTGTTTGATAAAAATTTTAACTCCCACCCCTGGTTATGAGTCACGTTTTTCATTGCCCTCGTAACTTTGAGTGGTCAGTAAATGAACTGCTGTACATTGAGGACTACTTGTAGTAGCACTAAGGACACTTACCAGTCAAAGCTGTTGTAGTCATTCCTGGCTTCTCCCCACATATACAGGAAGACAAAGGAAAAGCTAAACGTCAGAACCAATACGGAAAAATACATGCATTCTCCCTGCAAGTGAAAAACAAAAAAGGATGCTTAGATATTAACAGAGCTGGAAGGGACCTTGGAGGTCATCTAGTTCAACCCCGCACCCAAGCAGGAGACCCGACACCATTTCTGACAAAGCCTCCAGGGATGAAGCTCCCACAACTTCTGAAGGCAACTTCTGTTCAATAGGTTGATTGTTATCTCTGTCACAAAATTTCTCCTTATTTCCAGGTTGAATCTCTCCTTGGTCAGTTTCCATCCATTGTTCCTTGTCTGGCCTTCAGGTGCCTTGGAAAATAGCTGCACCCCCTCCTCCTCCCTGGGGCAGCCCCTCAAACACTGGAAGATGCTATCCTGTCTCCCCTGGTCCTTCTCTTCCCTAGACTAGCCATGTCCAGTTCCTGCAATCGTTCATTGTATGTCTTAGACTCCAGTCCCCTAATCTTCTTTGTTGCTCTTCTCTGCACTCTTTCTAGAGTCTTGGATTTTTTGGCTGCCGACTCATATTTAGCTGGCTGTCCACTAAGACCCCAAGATCCCTCTCACAGCATCACATCTAGACTTCTGCTACCTGAAATGAAGGTTGTGGAGGCTACCCCTGGGAATTTAGTTTTCCAAGGTCACTCCCACTTGCTTCAGCCTACCTTCATAAAAAGAAGAAAAAGCAAGCAAAATGCCCACTTATAGCACTAAGCAGAAGAGGGATAAAATCAAATTCATTAAAACCTTGACTTAATGGACCATTCTCAGTGGAAAGTGTGTCCTTTAAATCCAGCTGTCTGTTAAATCCAGCTGTCCGTTAAATCCAGCTGTCTGCTAAATCCAGCTGTCCGTTAAATCCAGCTGTCTCTTAAATCCAGCTGTCCGTTAAATCCAGCTGTCCGTTAAAACCAACTGTCTGTTAAATCCAGTGTCCGTTAAATCCAGATGTCCGCTAAATCCAGCTGTCCATTAAATCCAGCTGTTCATTAAATCCAGCTGTCTCTTAAATCCAGCTGTCCGTTAAATCCAGCTGTCCGTTAAATCCAACTGTCTGTTAAATCCAGTGTCCGTTAAATCCAGCTGTCTGTTAAATCCAGCTGCTTGTTAAATCCAGCTGTCTGTTAAATCCAGCTGTCTGTTGAGGAAAGAGGAAAATATCATTGTACCTGATTGCAACACCAGAGTCCTGGTTTGATCCTTTTGCGGTTCTGGTCTTGCCACTGACAGGTATATAAGCCAATCAAGCAAGAAATGAAGGCTTTGTATTTACAGCTTTTGATCAAACCACAACTTGGATTTCTTGACATGGATTTCTTGACGTGGGTAGGAGAGTTCTCCATCGGTAGGTCGTCTATTTGTGCCTGGAAGATGAATCCAACAAAGAAGTCGGAGAGGAATGGAGAAGAGACCCGGAGCTCCTCCCCTAATTCAGGGCTCTCCAAATTTGACAACTTTCAAGATTTGTGGACTTCAACTCCCGGAATTCCCCAGCCAGCTTGGCTGATTTAGGAATTCTGGGAGTTGAAGTCCACAAGTTTTAAATTCTGGGAGTTGAAGTCCACAAGTTTTACAGTTGGAATGTGAGGAGGACTCTTTTCTTCACCCTGCTCTCAATCTATCTAGACCAGGACTCTCCAAAATTGGCAAAAAGAAGACTTTTGGACTTCAACTCCCAGAATTCTGGCTGGGGAGTTCTGGGAGTTGAAGTCCACAAGCCTTAAAATGACTAAGTTTGGAGATCCCTGCTCTATGAACCTGCTCTGGATTTTTTTAAAAAAATATCTATCAAATCTTGAAAACTCTGGGTATAGGTACCACCACAATTGAGAAAATAGATTGGACAGCTATTTGTCTGAAATGGTATGGGGGGGTGGGTCTCCTGCTTAAGCAGGGGGTTGGACTAGAAGACCTCCAAGGTCCCTTCCATCTCTGTTTTCTGTTAAAGAGTGATGCGTTAAGATGATGAGGATTTGAAAACGTTGGCCGTGAGTAACTAGGCCTGTCTAGTATAACAAAGAGAAGGACTAGGGGTGACATGATAGCAGTCTTCTAATATTTGAGGGGCTGCCCCTGTGACGAGGGGGTGGGTGTCGTCCTATTCTCCAAAGCAGCTGAAGGCAGGAGCAATGAATGGAAAGTAATAAAGGAGTGAAGCAACCTGGAACTAAGGAGGAATTTCCTGACAGTGAGAACAATTAACCAGTGGAACTACTTGCCACCAGAAGCTGTGGTGATTCCATGGAGGTTTTCAATAAGAGATTGGGCAACCATTTGTCTGAATTGGTTAGGGTCTCCTGCTTGAGCAGGGGGTTGGACTAGAAGACCTTCAAGGTCCCTTCCAACTCTGTCATTCTGTTATTCTTCTTTTTGATGCATCACATATAGTCAATCTATGTGCCATTGGTTTCTGTGCCTTATTATAAGACCTGCCCTCCCTTTTTGGAGGGAGGGGGAGGAGAAAGGGTGTGTGGGGGGGGTTCATATGTGGAGATTGAAAAAGCCTCTTTGCAAAGGTTGTGAATGTTTCTCAAATTCAGGGATGGCGTAGGTAGGGTCTTCTGCTTGAGCGGGAGGGGGGGTGCGTTGGACTAGACGACCTTATCAGGTCCCTTCCAACTCTGTTAATCTGTTGTCAGCTCTGTGCCAACTCAGATGCCCGTGTTTTATGGGCAACAATACAGAGATACATTTTCAAATGAAAATAAAACAAGACTGCACGCAAACAAAAATGAAAAACAACCAATGAAGTGAAGTGAAATAATGAAATGAACAACGATGGAAGCTGAAAATAAATTTACCGGTAACATTGGTCTCGTTTCCATTAAAAGACGCAGGCAAGGAAAAATAAAAGACCAGAGGGTGAAATGAAATAATGAAAGGAAAGCAAAGAGCCGAAACTTAAAAAGAAGTTACATTTGTCTCCTTTCAATTAAAGAGGCAGGCCAAGAAAAATTGAAACAGACAATTGTTGGAAGAAAAGTCCTTCTGGGTTCAGTTCCAAGTGGGGGAAAAGACACTGGAAACATGGAGGCTGCTTGGAAAGATGGTTTAAGGGTGGGCAGGATCGCATGGCTTGAGCTCCTGAGCAGAAAGGGGGGATCAGATGCTTCCAGATGTTGGGTGAAGAAGAAAAAGGGTCGAAATGCTGAAAGTCCCCGATTTTACACCCTCTCTGGCCTTTGATCTTGAGCTTGTATTCTGATTGGTTGTCAAACTCCCAGGGGTGGAAGGTCTTAGCTAACTTTGTAAGTTGTGTGTCTTTTGAGTCCCAAGTTTGGTTGAGCATTGCTTCTTCCCATGTGCCCTGTGGCGAGATGGGTAAAGGGCTAATACGATCACGCCTTAATCCCATCACCTTGGAGCTGATGGGAGGGGGAGATCTTTGTTATGCAGAATAGACTGACCCAGGCTTCTTAATGGCCCATTGACAAAGGCGGGGGCTATTAAGAGTGAGTCTGTTTCCTGCCTGAAAAACATGTTTCTCCATTTGTTACCCAGGGAAAATATAATAGTCTGCCTTTTCAATATTTCCCAGGGTATTTCATTTTTCTAGGCGGGTGGGGTGGGTTTTAACTTCCTACAATATGAAATGAAATAATGAAACAGAAAAAATGGTTTGGGCAGTTAAAACTCTAATTTGCCGTTTTTTTTAAAAAAAACAAAAAACTATTGATGGAAACCGAACTGGGATATTTTTAAAACCAGAAAAAAACAAACATTTGATTTCAATACAATACAATTGTAGAGTTGGAAGGGACCTTGGAGGTCTTCTAGTCCAACCCCCTGCCTAGGCAGGAAACCCTATACCGTTTCAGACAAATAGCTATCCAACATCTTCTTAAAGACTTCCAGTGTTGGGGCATTCACAACTTCTGGAGGCAACTTCTGTTCCACTGATTAATTGTTCTCACTGTCAGGAAATTTCTCCTCAGTTCTAAGTTGCTTCTCTCCTTGATTAGTTTCCACCCATTGCTTCTTGTCCTACCCTCAGGTGCCTTGGAGAATAGTTTGACTCCCTCTTCTTTGTGGCAACCCCTGAGATATTGGAACACTGCTATCATGTCTCCCCTAGTCCTTCTTTCTATTAAACTAGACATACCCAGTTCCTGCAACCATTTTTCACATGTTTTAGCCTCCAGTCCCCTAATCATCTTTGTTGCTCTTCTCTGCACTCTTTCTAGAGTCTCCACATCTTTTTTACATCGTGGCGACCAGAACTGAATGCTGTATTCCAAGTGTGGCCTTACCAAGGCATTATAAAGTGGTATTAACACTTCACGTGATCTTGATTCTATCCCTCTGTTGATGCAGCCTAGAACTGTGTTGGCTTTTTTGGCAGCTGCTGCACACTGCTGGCTCATATTTAAATGGTTGTCCACTAGGACTCCAAGATCCCTTTCACAGTTACTACTACTGAGCAAGGTACCACCTATACTGTACCTGTGCATTCCATTTTTGTTGCCTAAATGTAGAACCTGACTCTTTTCACCATTGACTTTCATTTTATTAGATAGTGCCCAATGTTCAAGTTTGTCAAGATCCTTCTGTATCTTAAGCCTATCTTCTGGAGTGTTGGCTATTCCTGCCAGCTTGGTGTCATCTGCAAATTTGATGAGTTCCCCATTTATTCCCTCATCCAAATCATTGATGAAGATGTTGAAGAGTCCTGGGCCTAAAACAGAGCCTTGGGGTACTCCACTGCATACTTCCCTCCATGTAGATGCAGTTCCATTGAGGACTACACGTTGAGTGCGGTTGGTCAGCCAGTTACCAATCCATCTGGTGGTGATGGTGTCTAACCCACATTCTTCTACTTTATCTAGTAGTAGGTTATGGTCTACCTTATCAAAAGCCTTACTGAAGTCCAAGTAAACTATATCAACGGCATTCCTCTGGTCCACTACTTTTGTCACATATTTCATAAAGATACCTTTGAAAAAACAGCTCTGGTTTTGCTTTCCTGCAAAGCCAGTCCCTGTCTCTTCGGCTCAGCTTACCTTCTTTGCCAGAAATTCCACTTTTCTTGTTTCCAGAAACTTTCTGGATAATCTTTAACTGCCATGGAACTTTTCAAGCTCCAACATTCTTCCCATGGCTGTCGTTCGTTGCTGCTCATTTCCGAGTCAAATCCCAGTGTCCTTCTCCCGTAATCACATCCGAATCTCTTTCCTGCCTGCGCGAAACAACATGGGTGGTTCTCGACTTCATTTAGCGACCTTTCAAAGTTACAAAAAAAGGGACTTACAACCGCTGTGACATCCCCATAGTCACGGGATCAAAATTTGGACGCTTGGCAACTGATTCGTATTTATGACGGTGGCGGGGGTCACGCGATCCATTTTCGCGACTTTCTGACAAGGGTGGAGCCAGATTCACTCAACAAACGGGTTGCTAACTCGATTTGCAGGGATTCACTTAACAACTTATGTCAAGAAAAGTCGTAAAAGTGGGGGACGACTCTCTTCGTAAATGTCTTGCTTAAAAACGGAAAATGTGGACCCAATTGTGGTTGTAAGTCGAGGACTCTCTGTCTTGCTCTGGATTTATTTTTTATTCTGTTTCTGTTATCCCCTTTTTTTTCTCCTTCATTGTTCTGTTCTTTCTTTGGAATTGTGAGGAGGAGAAGTTAATTCACTTTAAATTTCAATGTGAACTCAACCGTGTTTGCATTCTGTAAAGCAACTGGGAATGCATACTGAAACTGGAATTTTTCATTATAGGTAGTCCTCGCCTTATGACCACAATCGAGTCCAAAATTTCCACTTGTTGAGCAAGGCAGTTAAGTGAGTTTTGCCTCATTTTACAACCTTTCTAGGGTCGCGGTGGCTCAGTGACTAAGACTCTGAGCTTGTCGATCAGAAAGGTCGGCAGTTCGACGGTTCGAATCCCTAGCGCCCATGTAACGGAGTGAGCTCCCGTTCCTTGTCCCAGCTTCTGCCAACCTAGCAGTTCGAAAGTAAAAAATGCAAGTAGAAAAACAGGGACCACCTTTGGTGGGAAGGGAACAGCGTTCCATGCGCCTTCGGTGTTGAGTCATGCCGGTCACATGACCAGGGAGACGTCTTTAGACAACGCTGGCTCTTCAGCTTAGAAACGGAGATGAGCAGCGCCCCCTAGAGTCAGGAATGACTAGCACATATGGTTGTATCAATGAAAAATGGTCTAAGTTGTATTTTGCAGTGCCGTTGGAACTTTGAATGGTCACTAAACGAACGATTGTAAGTTGAGGACTATCTATTTTAAAGAGATGGGATTAGCACCTTGAGCATGACGGTCTAAAAAGCCTCTTTTCTAACTCCCACGTTAGCGTGGATAGTACACAGGCACATGAAGCACATACTTCGGTGAGTAAAAGCTTCGCCACCACTGACCTACACCAGGGGTCGGCAAATGTAAACACTCCAAGAGCCATTTGGACCCATTTCCCACAGAAAAGAAAATGCCGGGAGCCCCAAAGGTCCTAACTGGAAGCCTCCTGTTCAATTCCGGAGCAGACCGGAAGTTCAGTTCCCCCACCATAGAGTCTCCCACTAGCGTGGCGAACTTTTCCCTCTACCTGTCCTCACCGAAAGCCCTATCAATTGTGGAGCTGACCGGAAAATCCGCCCACTGCCATAGAGTCTTCTCCTGGTGCACTGTGCTTCTCTCCCCTTCCCCTCACCGGAAGCGCCTCTCAAAATTGTGGCACCGACCGGTGACGGAGCCACAGCAGAGGGAGGAAAGAGCCACATGCAGCTCCATAGCCACAGTTTTGCTGACTCCTGGGATAGATGATTGAAACTCTTAATAAATGTTTCCTGCAGCTATTCCAACTGCTTCATGTCAGTCTGTGTCAATCATTTTTAAAAGCAATTTTTTCCCCTCCTGTCAAAGCCAAATATGAATATCAATGACCTTAAGGAATCCTGGATGCTCTCTGAGATGGGTTGTTTCCTTGCAGATGTTTCATTTCCCAACTAGGTAACATCGTCAGTGCTCAAAGGGAGTGAGGGTTGTGGAGGAGGAGGAGGGGAGTGGAGGAAGAGGAGGAGGAGGAATGTAGGGTCCTTGGCAGTGGTGGGATTCAATTTTTTTTACTACCGGTTCTGTGGGCGTTGCTTGATGGGCATGGCATGACTTGGTGGGCGTGGCAGGGATCCCCATTCCCTCCCGATCAGCTGGGACTTGGGAGGCAGAGAATAGATGGGGGCGAGGCCAGCCAGAGGTGGCATTTTCCGGTTCTCCGAACTACTCAAAATTTCCGCTACCCGTTCTCCAGAACTGGTCAGAACCGGCTGAATACTCCCTCTGGTCCTTGGTACTCTCTGAGCGTAGTTGTTTTCTTGTAGACATTTCATTACCCAACTAGGTTGTCAGGGTGTGAATTCCGCCCTGAATTAACGAGGTGTGGACCGTGGAATTTCCTTGTAGTATACTTTTGAAATAAGCGAAAATAAACCTGAGGCATAATCTAATAAAAAAAAATATTTAATGTAAATAAAGTAAAAATACAAACTTACTAAGCTAATAATTAATCACATCTTGGCAGGAAGGAAGAAGGATATGATGTAATGGCCTGCTCAGTAAGTCATTTGCTGATAAGAAGACAGTTCATTCTACTGTATAACTCAGAATATAGGCACAGCTATATTACCATTCTAAAGCAAATTCCAAAAAAGATTAGAGAAAAAAGGAGGAAGTACTCTTCCTTATCAAAGAAATTATACAATAGAGGAATTTGGTTCAGATGGTTATTGCCAGAAGGAATGCTGATTTTCTGGGAGGGAAGCCGAGTTAGAATTAAGACAGTGGACGAGGCAGAGGTCTTTATTAAAAAACATCTTTCCCTCCCAGAGGACGAAGATAGCGGAGGTGGGGAAAAAGGCAGCAATGCCCAAGATATGGGGGAGGGGGGGCGTGGCTCCATCTGGGGACAGGGAGGAGGGAGCAATATCGAAAAGGCTCAGGTCACAAAAATAAATATATTTGAAATATTATTGCAATTGTTGATATATTATTAGAAAGTGACAAAGAAAGAGATGATTGAACATGTTGTTGATATAAAGTAAGAATTCTGTTTATGCTATCCTTCACATGTTATCTTTAAAATTGTAAAAGTGTGAGATTTGGGGGGATTTCTACTGCTACTAAAATTTTCTATGTACCCCTATTACCTTTTCCCTATAAATGTTTTAAAACCAATAAAAACTTTTTACAAAAAAAGAAAAGAATATAGGCACGGCCGGCATACCAAATAAACGCAGTGACATAGGTAACATGTCATCCGTGCTAGAAAGGAGGGGGGATTTGTGGAAAGGAGGAGGAGGACAACTGTACGGTCCTTGGTGCTCTCTGAGCTTGGTGGTTTTCTTACAAATGTTTCATTACCCAAACTATCATCAATTAACAACAAACCTGATGAGGTTAGCTAGTTAGGTCACGAAAGGTCTGCAAGAAAGCAACGTAGCTCAGAGTGCACCAAGGGCCCCACATTTCAACCCTGAGCTAGAAATATTCTCCTTCCCCAATAAATGGTCTTTTATCAAACAACTACTTTAGCTAAGAGCTTAGTCATCCCGTGATACGCCTTCCCTTAGAAAAAAAAATCTTGCAAATTAGCCATATGTGCCAATTGCGGCATCCACCCTCCGCCTTGGACATAATGATCCCAGCTTACGAAACAGCAAGGACGAACAGAGTTAAAAGATTTCATTTTACTTTTATCGAAATTAAGGCAATACATTCCATGTCCTGAGGTAGCAAGAGAACGTCCTTATTCCCCCAACATGCTTATTTACTAGCTTCCTACAGTCTTCTGCGGGATCCCGGGTCAAAACGGTCGTAAGCCGCTCTGCTTCCGGACAGGATACGAGGTCAAGATTTTGGAGACCCACTTGGGGCAGTCGACCAAGGTCAGCAGATGGTTGCTGGCCCCCAAGTCTTTGCCAAACAGGAAGAGCAAGGCGTTGGAGAACGCCAGGCCGATGATCATGGCCGCCAGCACCCAAGCCCCTTTGGAGAGGAGGACGATGAAAGTCTTCTGAAGGCCTCGGGAATCTTGGGTCAACTTGGCTTGCACCATCTCTTGGAGCAGGGAAGGACTCTCCATCCCAGCGCCCGTCTCCATCCTGCCAAAGGGGGACTGCTCCAGCTGCTCCTCCAGAGCCAGGACTTGGTTCTCCAGCGCCTTGCAGATCTCTTCCAATTCCGCCGCCGTGCGCGACAGCTCGACGCACTGCTTCTTCTCGTCCTCGTACTGGTGCTTGGCGGTCTCGATCTTCGCCTCCAGCTGCTTGAAATACCCCACGATATGCTCCATCACTTGTTTTATTCTCAGCATGCCTTGGTCCCGAATGGCTTTGGACTCCTGGAATTTGACCAGCTGGTTAGAGACCTTCTGGATTTTGGAGCAGAGCACCCGGTTGGTGTCTGCCAAGGTCTGGTTTTGGGCCTGCAGGGCGACGCGCGTGCTTTCCCGTTCCCGGAGCATCTCCTGCAGCTCTTCCTCTTCCTTCTCCAGGTCCTCCACGATGGTTTTGAAGCAGTGGACTTTCTCCTCCAGGCCCTTGTTCTCCTCGTTCATGTGCTTCATCTCCGTCGCCAGCTCTTGGTTTTCAAGGTCAAGGTTGGCTGCTTTGTCCCGAAGGTCCCAGAGCTCCCTCTTCAACGCTTCCTGGATGTCCATAAGGTGGGACGCTTCGGATTTCTCCATGGGGCTGGGAGAAAAGACCTTGAATCCGGCGCCGCTCCTCTTGAGTTCACAGCTGAGGGACAAACAGAGGAAGAGTAAGTATCATGTGTCAGGGTCCCAAACAGCATCCAAAAATTAAATCAGAGTCCAAGGCAAAGGATTCCTCAAAGTTCCAATTTATGAAGAGAGCCATGTTGGCACATCTGAAGAAACCCGAATCTGAAAGCTTCCCGGTTTTCCCCACCCAGTTGAAAGTTCAAGATCTTTCCCCCACATCCACAAGTCCATCCCATGGTCCCATCTCCCACTGCCATGCTGGCAATTTCCACCCATCCAGTTCCGATCAGGTGCAGAGACAAAGGATGACCTTGGTTTTCTAGAAAGAATGTTGTAATGGCTACCTATCATCTAACTCTGTACAATCCCGCCCTCCCGTTTTCCCACCATAGAAAATGCATAGTAGAATAATAGAAAGTGTGGCAGGCCAAAGATCCCAAAGAAAAGATGGCTGCAGGCCTGACACTTAGCATATTTCCACCTGCTTTTGAATTTTTTCATATGGACTGACCGTCAGGTACGTTTTGAACAGGTTAACAGAGTTGGAAGGGACCTTAGAGGTCATCAAGTCCAACCCCTACCCAAGCAGGAGACCCTACGCCATTTCTGACAGATGGCAGTCCAGTCTCTTCTTGAAAGCCTCCAGGGATGAAGCTCCCACAACTTCTGAAGGCAACTTCTGTTCCATGGGTTGATGGTTCTCACTGTCAGGAAATTCCTCCTTATTTCCAAGTTGAATCTCTCCTTCATCAGCTTCCATCCATTGTTCCTTCTCTGGCCTTCTTCAGGGAATTTGGAAAATAGCTTGGCCCCCTCCTCTCTGTGGCAGCCCCTCAGATATTGGAAGATGCTCTCCTGTCTCCCCTGGTCCTTCTCTTCCCTAGACCAGCCGTGCCCAGTTCCTGCAACCGTCCATCGTATGTTTTAGCCTCCAGTCCCCTCATCATCCTGGTTGCTCTTCTCAACACCCTTTCTAGAGTCTCAACATCTTTTTTATAGTGTGGTGACCAAAACTGGATGCCATATTCTAGCTGTGGTCTTACTAAGGCTTTATAGAGTGGTATTAGTACCTCCCTTGATCTTGATTGTATCCCTCTGGTAATGCATTTTAGGATTAGCCTATCTCCCTGGATTAAGTTGGTTCAGGGATGGGAGGCCATTAGGAAAAACATACACATCCCTAATCCAAGCAAGAGAAAAAATTAGAATAGAATAGAATAGAATAGAATAGAAAATGGAAGGGAAGAGAAGAGAAGAGAAGAGAAGAGAAGAGAAGAGAAGAGAAGAGAAGAGAAGAGAAGAGAAGAGGGATATGGAATGGAATAGAATAGAATAACAGAGTTGGAAGGGACCTTGGAGAGCTTCTAGTCCAACCCCCTTCCTAGGCAGCTAACCCTACACCACTTCAGACAAATGGTTGGGTAACATCTTCTCAAAAACTCCCAGTGTTGGGGCATTCCCAACTTTTGAAGTTTCCATTGATTAATTGTTCTAACTGTCAGGAAATTTCTCCTTAGTTCCAGGTTGCTTTTCTCGATTAGTTTCCATCCATTGCTTCTTGTCCTACCCTCAGGTGCTTGGGAGAATAGGTTGACTTAACTAATATAAGATAATAATAATAATAATAATAATAATAATAAATAATAATAATAATAATAATAATGAATGAATAATAATAATAAACAACTTTAATTTATATACGCTCCCTTTCCTAAACAGGGAACTCGGGCGGTGTACAGTCTTATTAAAATCAGTATGAATACTAAATATAAGAATATACTTAAATAAAGGGCCGAGTTATAATAAGGATGACAAAAGGTAAACGGAGGAGGTAGATATCACTGTACAATAGTTAAATTAAAATACAAAATAACATTAAAATTACCCTTAATAACTACCCAATGAGAGGTTTGCCAGGAGGTTAAAATGGGACTATACATCAGTTAAGGCCAGCTAATTGGAACAGGTGGGTATTGAGTTTGTCGGAAGGACGGAGGTTCGGTAGTATTCCTAAAGCGGGGGGGAGGGTCATTCCAGAGGGTTGGGCCCATCACAGAGAAGGCTCTGCTCCCTGGCGCCGCCCGTGCACGCTTAGTGGACCGGCACCCGGAGGAGTCCCTCACTGTGGGAGCGGATGGTCGCAGGGAATGTTGAGGTGAGAATGCGATCCCGAGGTAACTAGGTCCTGTGGCCAGGAGCGCTTTGAAAGATAGTAACCAACACCTGAAATGTCACCCGAAAAACCACAAGGCAGCCAGTGCAGCTCGCGCAGGAGTGATGTTTTTATCTGGGAGTATAAGACCAGGGGTGCTGGCTGGCTGGGGAATTCTGGGAGTTGAAGTCCACAAGTCTTAAAGTTCCCAAGTTTGGACACCCCTGACTTAGACCATGTTGTATATCTAACCAAACTTGTGAATGATATGTGAGAGTGACCTTGGGAGACTGGAGGAGGAACCTCAAACTGGCCAATGGAGGAACAACCAAGAGACGAGTCTGCGGAAACTCCGGCCAGTAAATACTCATCTTAATTCAGATGTCCAGACTCCACCCCACAAGGGATTATTGGGTCGTTAAAAGAAGATGATTATGATTATTCTGAATTGGCTCAAAGCATCATCCAAAGTTCTGGAGGAGATGCTTGTTTATTGGGAGTTTAGAGAAACCATCCTGAAAGGACCCCTGAAAAATGAAAGGACCCCTGACGGATTAGAGCATACACCAAGTGTAACCCAATTCAGCTTTGTTAAAATTGCATGGTCGAGAGAAGCTCCCATTGCAACTAAACGTCGCCAACTTCATAGATAAAACTTCTAGGTGACAATTGTATCCCAAGCTACAGCCTAGTAAAGTAACAAGTGGATTGTGACAAGTAACCCTTTGCTTATAACTAAATGTATGGTCAGCATTCCCCTACAAGCTCTGTCTTATATGCCAGAAAATGTTATTTCTTCCCTTCTAAAGGACAATTTCATTGCACTGAGGAAAAAGTCACGAGGTAGGCGTAACACAGGGTGGTTCCAAACTTGGGAACTTTAAGACTTTGTGGACGTCAACTCCCAGAATTCCCCCATCCAGCATGGCTGGCTGGGGAATTCTGGGAGTTGAAGTCCACAAGTCTTAAAGTTCCCAACTTTGGACACCCCTGGCGTAACATGAAATAATGTTTCTAACACTAGGACGATCTGTGCAAGCTGCGTAAGACTAGAAGACGTTTGACCAAAAGTTTTTCTTTTTCCACGGCGACCACGACGGTGAGGTGCGAGTCTTTGTTTGTTTGTTTGTTAAGGTGGGAGACAAAAACGCCATCAAGCTTTTGCTTCCCGCAGAAGATAAAAACTGGTTATCCAAAACCTGGTGTTCAGATTCTGAGCTGAATTCAAAAAAACCTTATGGGGTCAAAGCACCATCCAACGTTCTGGGTGAGATGAGATGAGGATGCTTGTTTATTGGGAGATTAGAGAAACCATCATTTGGCCTACTCACCGAAGGATCCCCCAATTCCCACGAGAGAAATGGCCTCTCCCATCAAACAGCCCAGCATCCACCAAAGCTGAGTCCAAGCCAAGCCCAACTGTCAGAAGCTGCCTTGCTGCTGATGTCACAATTCACAAAATCTCCAGCCAATCAGGACCTTTCATGGGCCGCATCCTTCCCAGAGGCTCCATCGCAGTGTTTCCTAGAGGTGGAGCTTTCGCCTCACCCTCAAGAGGTTGTGAGTTCAATCCTAGGTAGAGGCAGGTGTAGGGTCTCCTGCTTGGGCAGGAGGGGGGGTTGGACTAGATGACCTGCCAGGTCCCTTCCAACTCTGTTCATCTGTTAATACACTCACACTCAGGCAGCGGAAGGGAGCCTTTTAGTGCGAAGTCTGTAATAAATCAGAAGTCACGTGGCTAAAGGCTACGCGGGGTGGAGTGATTGATTGATTGACATTTGGAGACATGGGAAGGTGGCTTACAATTGAAAATGTAAGAGGAGATTCCGTAACGTTGAGCCAAAATTAAAAGAACCACACACTCCAGAAAACGTCCAGCATTTATTAGATTTTTTTCTTTAAAAACCCTCCTTTATTATTTTATAAGTAACCCCAAGTGGTGAATGTACCTAATACTTCTTCTTCCTCTTATGTTCCCAACAACAACAATGGGAAAAGATGAGGGGAGGGGAATTGAACTGAGAGAGAAATACTGGTCCCAAAGCACCCAGCCAGCTTTCATGGCTAAGGCAGGACTAGAATTCCCAGTCTCCTGGTGATTGGCCCAAAGTCACCCAGCCACTTTTTCATGCCTAAGGCAGGACTAGAACTCCCAGTCTCCTGGTGATTGGCCCAAAGTCACCCAGCCACTTTTTCATGCCTAAGGCAGGACTAGAACTCCCAGTCTCCTGGTGATTGGCCCAAAGTCACCCAGCCGGCTTTCATGCCTAAGGCGGGACTAGAATTCACTGTCTCCTGGTGATTGGCCCAAAGTCACCCAGCCAGCTTTCATGCCTAAGGAGCAACTAGAACTCACCATCACCTTGTGGTTGGCCCAAAGTCACCTAGCCAGTTTTTGTGCCTAAGATGGAACTAGAACTCACTGTCACCTTGTGATTGATCCAAAGTCACCCAAACAGGGAGGGAAACAGTGTTCTGTGCCGCTTTGGGATATAGCCATGTGCGCCACATAACCGCAGAAGTTTCTTCAGACAATGTTGGCTCCTTTGGCTAAGAAATGGAGAAGAATCCACCCCAAGAGTCAGGCCCAACTGGGCAGGGGAAACTTTTACCTTTTCAAACCAGGCATGGAAATTCTGTCTCTTTTTCATGCCCGTCACATGTAAAAGAGTTTTCGACTTCAAGTATGCAGGAATGGCGGTTATCTTGGCTTTTTTGACTCTCCCTGATGCCCCCCGTTAGATGGGATGGGGGTGGGGTCTCCTATGACTGCTATTTTCCTCCCCCCCCCCCCATGTTTGCTGAAAGAAACATAGTCTGCTAGGCCGTTGGTTTGAGCTCCGAGCTTGGCAACTTGATTGCAAACGTTTCGTTAAGGAGCACAATTCAAAACGTCGCTGACGACGTCTCCTCGAACGGTGACAAAATGTTTGCAACCAAATTGCCCCGCTCGGAGCTCAAACCAACAGCCTAACTACCAACCTGAGCTGCTAATATTCAAACCCATTTCAAACGTAGTCTGCTTGTGCAAACAGGACCATGGTTTGCTGAGTTAGTATACCCACAACACTGACCCTAAACCAGGGGTGAAATGCGACCGGTTCAGGCCAGTTTGCCCAAACCGGTAGTAAAATAAATGCTAGAAATCACGTGGCACAGATCATTGTTGCACAGCTAATTTTTGGAAGTTTGTTTTTTACTTTTTAAAAGCATTTTTTTACCTGATGATCAGCTGTGCAACAATCAGCATGCTGCATGATTTATATTACGGAAAGCAGGAGATCCTGCTTTCTAGCGAATCTAAATCGCGCGGCACAGCTGTTCCCCCCCCCCCCACTGTTCTACTTAACCTTTGCAGACCCAGAAAGAGCTTCTTAATCCGGTGCGCATGCACAGAAAGCACGTGTTTGGAGTGCATGTGTGCGGGAAGCGAACCAGTAGAAAGAATGTTGTTATGGCTACCTATCATCTAACTCTGTACAATCCCCCCTCCCATTTCCCCACAACTGAAAACGCATAGCAGAATAATAGAAAGTGGTCTGAGATCCACAAGCAAATATAGCAGGCTTCGGAGATTTCACCTAACCCTGGATAACTGCTTGCAAACCTGGTGGGCAAACCCGGTTTAGCTTAGCGTGTACTGTGTGAGGTGAAGCATGGCAGGCAGCCGCCTCAGGCAAGCCTGGTAGCGAAGGCCCATGGTGCACCTCCTGTCCTGCAAGCACGCACCCCAATCACCATTGTGCTACTCGAGAAAAGGCCCCAATCCCACCAACAGCCGGCGGCCATCTTAGTCTTTGCCTTAGCCAGCCCTGCAAGGAGTGGGGGTCTCCCCTGAAGCTGCAACCCCAAAGAGGGACCCCCCCAAACCATTTCTGTGGAGAAAGGGGAGAAGGGCAGAGACCTCCAACACAATTTGCCTTCTTTTTATTATTGCTTTTCCTTGGAGCTGACTTCTCGTGGGGCCTCCCCCTCTTTCTTCTTCCCCGTTTTCCTGGTGGCGGAAGGGGCTTTCTTTGGGCGCGGCTGGTGGCCTTTCTCCAAGGCATTCTGGTCCTCAAAGAGAGCCACCTCCTGGGACAGTTTCCGCAACTCCTTGTTGAGTTGGTTGTTGGAGTCGATCAAAGCGAACTTCAGGACCTCCAACTGGTTGAGCTTCTGGTAGGCCTCTTCGGCCCGTTCCCGCATCGCTTTGACTTTGCCTTGCATTTCCTCCATGGCGCTCTTGAAGTTTTCGACCGTGTCCTGCAAACTCTGGCTCATGGTCGGGATGTGGTCTGGGCTCCGTTTTCGGACTCAACTTGGCTAGAAATTATCTTACTTTTTTCTTCTTCTTCTGGAGAGCTCCTAATAGCTGTAGGGGTTTTGGAGAGGCGATTTATAGATGCTGCTGACAAGCTGCGGGGGAATACAAATAGGACATTGACACACAAAGAGAGAGAGAGAGAGAGAGAGATGGAATCTACTGCTACTGAGCTACACAAATCTGCAGAATCTGAGGGCAGAGTGAAAAGAGGGATCAGTCTAGAATCCCTTCGTAGTCACAAGCAGACCAATTCCTTTCACCCTTATCTAAATCCAAGCAGGTGCTGTGAGTTGAGAAGATTCCTGTACATAAGCTTTTCAGCAATGAGGTAAAGGTTCCCCTCGGACATATCTGCTAGTCATTCCCGACTCTAGGGGGCGGTGCTCATCTCTGTTTCAAAGCCAAAGAGCCAGCGCTGTCCGAAGACATCTCCCTGGTCATGTGGCCGGCATGACTCGACGCCGGAGGCGCATGGAACGCTGTTCCCTTCCCACCAAAGGTGGTTCCTGTTTTTCTACTTGCATTTTTTACCTGCTTTCAAACTACTAGGTTGGCAGAAGCTGGGACAAGTCACGGGAGCTCACTCCGTTCTCAGCACTAGGGATTCAAACTGCTGAATTGCCCACCTTTCGGATCGACAAGCTCGGCATCTTAGCCACTGAACCACCGTGTCCCTTTTTCTAAGGTCTACCCAAGACATCCTGTCTTGGTTTGGGCCAACCCTTAAGCTGCTAAACTCTGGGGTTTAATTTTAAAAACTGGAGTTGGGCAGCCACTACATTTAAATCAATAAATCAGTCAATGATAAACACATTCCCCAGGCTTAAAAGCAGCAGTGCCTAGCAGGTGGGGTCCTTGGTGCTCTTTGCCCTCGGTTGTTTTCTTGCAGATGTTTCGTTTCATGAACCAGCTAGGTAACAGCATCAGTGCTGGAGGGGAGTGGGGTTAGCTCTCTGTTTATATAGAGAAGCTTGCTTTGCCAGTGTTGATGGAGTGTGGTGTTCTCCAATTCTTTGGTTAGGGGATTGTTTTCTGCTTGTTTGTCTGGTGTTAATCCCTGCTTATCTAGGAGATAAGCTGCAGAGGAGGTCTTCTGGTCCAGCCTAATCAGGGGAAGTATCAGGGAGAAAAGTGCACCCTGATCAACATTGTCAAGGCAACTACTGTATATAAAGAGGGAGCTAACCCCTCTCCCTTCTAGCACTGATGATGTTCCCTAGCTGGGTCATGAAACGTCTGCAAGAAAACCACCCAGCTCAGAGAGCACCAAGGACCCCACAGTCTTCCTCCTCCTCTTCCTCCTCCTCTTCCTCGTCCTCTTCCTTTTCCTCCTCCACCCCCCTTCCTCCTCCTCCTCCCCTTCCTTCTCCTCTCCTTCCTCCTCCTCTTCCATAAACCCTATTTTCTTCTAGCACTGATGATGTTACCTAGTTGGGTCATGAAACGTCTGCAAGAAAACAACCAGGCTTAAAGAGCATCAAGGACCGCACAGTTCTCCTCCTCTGCTTCCTCCCCCCTCCTCTTCCTCTTCTTCTTCTTCTTCCTCCGCCCCCTCCTCTCTACAAACACTCCTCCCTTCTAGCACTGATGATATTCCCTAGCTGGGTCATGAAATGTCTGCAAGAAAACTCCTCCTCCTCCTCCTCCTCCTCCTCCTCCTCCTCCTCCTCCTCCTCCTCCTCTCCATGATCACCAAGGATCTCACAGTCCTTCTCCTCCACCTCCTCCTCCTCCTCTATCAGAACTTAGCTTGTGGGAGAAACAAGTATCTGCAGAAGAGGTAAAGGAAGTTAAGATAGCGTCTACCCCGTACTATAACCATGTTTCTGATGTTTCTTGACATGTCCACATCTGGCTTGAAAAAATCCAAGAGATTTCTCCTCCCCAACCTCTGGTTCTTAAAGCTTGTCAAGAAATGCCCAAACTTCTTCTCCAGCTGTTGGGAAGCCACCTGTTCATCCTAACCAAGAAGCCAAAGTGGAAGTTAAGCCAGCTTGATCCAATCCAATTCATCTTGGTTTGGTCATAAACCATCATGGAAACACAAACTTGGTGTGTCCAACAAAATGAGCCACTAGCTTCTTTAACACCCCCGGAACGAAGAAGTCTCCTGTTTGAAGCTTCCCAAATACCCCTTATTTGCTCCCTTCCTCTCCCCGCACCCCCTCCCCGCCATGAATTCAAATACAGACTTCTTTCAGGGAGGGGAAAGTGAGACGCCCCCAACCTAGTTTTCTTCTCTGTGGTCTGTTGCTGCCGTCAATTCTTCTGCAGCTATTTTGAATTATGTTCTCTCCCCCCCTCAGAGCTGATACATTCAGGCAAGGAGAGAGAGATATAGAGGAGGGGGAGATGCCACGCACATCCTTTCTGATCCCCCTTGCCATGGAAATGGCCAATAGGATGAGCAGGAGGGAGAGTGATGCAACAAAGGCACAAAGAGCCAGGCTGGCCTGGTGGGGAAGGTGCTGGCCTTCAAACCAGGAGACCGTGAGTTCTAGTCCCGCCTTCGGAGGAAAGCTGGCTGGATGTCCTTGAGCCAATGACCAGGAGACGGTGAGTTCTAGTCCTGCACTAGGTATGACAGCTGGTTGAGTGGCCTCGGGCCAATTCACTAGGAGAGTGAAAGACATCTGGGTGGCTCTGGGCCAATCGCCAGGAGACTGGGAGTTCTAGTCCTGCTTCAGATGTGAAAGCCATTTGGGTGGCTTTGGGCCAATCGCCAGGAGACTGGGAGTTCTAGTCCTGCCTCAGATGTGAAAGCCATCTGGGTGGCTCTGGGCCAATCGCCAGGAGACTGGGAGTTCTAGTCCTGCTTCAGATGTGAAAGCCATTTGGGTGGCTTTGGGCCAATCGCCAGGAGACTGGGAGTTCTAGTCCTGCTTCAGATGTGAAAGCCATTTGGGTGGATTTGGGCCAATCGCCAGGAGACTGGGAGTTCTAGTCCTGCTTCAGATGTGAAAGCCATTTGGGTGGCTTTGGGCCAATCACCAGGAGACTGGGAGTTCTAGTCCTGCCTCAGATGTGAAAGCCATTTGGATGGCTTTGGGCCAATCACCAGGAGACTGGGAGTTCTAGTCCTGCCTCAGATGTGAAAGCTATTTGGGTGGATTTGGGCCAATCGCCAGGAGAATCGGGAGTTCTAGTCCTGCTTCAGATGTGAAAGCCATTTGGGTGGCTTTGGGCCAATCACCAGGAGACAGGGAGTTCTAGTCCTGCCTCAGATGTGAAAGCTATTTGGGTGGATTTGGGCCAATCGCCAGGAGACTGGGAGTTCTAGTCCTGCTTCAGATGTGAAAGCCATTTGGGTGGCTTTGGGCCAATCACCAGGAGACTGGGAGTTCTAGTCCTGTCTCAGATGTGAAAGCCATTTGGGTGGCTTTGGACCAATCGCCAGGAGACTGGGAGTTCTAGTCCTGCCATATGTCTTCAAGTTGCCAAGGTTGGGAAACATTATGCTGGAGCAATAATACCAAGTATTATCTTCACGCCCTTAAACCTTTATATTAAAAGAAACCAAAGCAATCTATTCTCGATTTCCTTTTATTGCAGCTAATGGGACTTTTACGTGTGGTAAAGGACTCCCCGGGGATTTTACTCCATGGGTTGTAGCTAACTATAAGAGTGCAGCGTTTATCTCCAATTCAAGGCCATTGAGTCATTTCTGAAGACATTTCTGGGGTCAGATGGCCAGTATGACATCACAGGACGCTGTTACCTTCCCACCAAAGTGGTACCTATTAACCTACTCGCATTTTGCATGCTTTCGAACTGCTAGCCAGAAGCTACAACGAGGACAGGAACTCACCCCTGTTGCATGGTGCTTGGTTCTTGAACCTGGACTGCAGGTTTTCCAAATCCGGCAGGCATGGGAAATTAATGTGATGGTTGGTTGATGTCCCACAACTTTCCTAGTCATCTTTATTGCACTCCCCTGACGAATAGAATGAATGAGCTGGAAGGAACCTTAGAGGTCTTCTAGTCCAGCCCCCTGCTCAAGTAGGAGAAACTATACTATTCTAGATAAGTGGTTATCTAGACTCTTCTTAAAAACCTCCAGTGATGGAGTACCCACAATTTCTGGAGGCAACTTCTATTCCCTTGGTTAATTGCCCACACTGTCAGGAAGTTTCTCCTTAATTCCAGGTTGCTTCTCTTCCTTGATTAGTTTCCATCCATTGTTTCTTGTCCTGCCTTCTGGGGCTTTGGAGAATAATTTGACCCCCTCTTCATTGTGGCAGCCCCTCAAATATTGGAAGGCCTCTATCATGTCACCCCTAGTTCTTCTTTTCTTTAGACTAGCCAAATCCAAATCCTGCAGCCGCTCTTCGTATGTTTTAGCCTCTAAGCCAGGGGTGTCCAAACTTGGGAACTTTAAGACTTGTGGACTTCAACTCTCAGAATTCCCCAGCCAGCTATGCTGGCTGTGGAATTCTGGGAGTTGAAGTCCACAAGTCTTAAAGTTCTCAAGTTTGGACACCCCTGCTCTAAGCCATTCAGCATCTTAGTTGCTCTTCTCTGAACTTTTTCCCAAAGTCTCAACATCTTTTTTGTACTGCGGTGACCAAAATTGGTTGAGTATTCCAGGTGTGGCCTTACTAGGGTTTTATAGGTAAAGGTAAAGGTTCCCCTTGCACATATATCCTAGTCGTTCCCGACTCTAGAGGGCAGTGCTCATCTCCGTTTCAAAGCCGAAGAGCCAGCGCTGTCTGAAGACGTCTCCCTGGTCATGTGGCCGGCATGACTCAACGCCGAAGGCGCACGGAACATTGTTCCCTTCCCACCAAAGGTGGTTCCTGTTTTTCTAATTGCATTTTTTACCTGCTTTCGAACTGCTAAGTTGGCAGAAGCTGGGACAAGGAACGGGAGCTCACTCCGTTACGAGGCGCTGGGGATTCGAACCTCCAAACTGCCGACCTTTCTGATCGACAAGCTCAGTGTTTTAGCCACTGAGCCACCTAAGGCTTTATAAAGCGGTACTAATACTTCACGTGATTTTGATTCAATGCCTCTGTTTATACAACCTAGGATTGTATTGGCTTTTTTGGCAGCTGCTGCTCACCGCTGGCTCATATTCAAACGGGACGAAAGGAGTTTGACGTATGCATCTCAATCTCCCTTCAGGAATGATGACCAAGACCACCAAATATCTCAGCAACCATTTATTGATTTAGGGGGAAAAAATTCAAAGATCTTTCGCCAACAGGCCAGAAAGTGTTTTTTTTTTTAGTCCCTGCTCAGGTCTGAGTTGCCGTAGGATATTCCTGTTGTAAAGTACTCGGATTCTTTAACTGTATCTCCAATGGTTTTATCGGGGACTCTGAAAGTAAGAGATTTTTTTTAAAATGAGGTGAAGAAAGAAAAAATAATAATAATAGAAAAGTACAATAGAGGCTGCCTTCCCCCATGAGCTTAGCAGAAAAAAAAACCCCGTTATTTGGCAATCAGCTACAGCCACTGTGCAATTCCATTTTTGCCCTAGTGTGGAATTCAGTTCTTAAAAAAAAACACGATTATCTTGAGTTGTGCAAGTCGTGGGCCCTTATTTTCTCGGAATAAGAACAAAAATCTGTTTTCAGTGGTACTTGGCTACGTTTGCTTGGATTCACCCAATCCACACACTTTGCTTGCGGCTATTCTTTTTTTAAAAAAAAAACAATTTGCACAAACAATCCAATGAGCTGGGATTGTCAACAGTAACAGAGTTGGAAGGGGACCTTGGAGGTCATCTAGTCCAACCCCTGCTCATGAACTAGGGGATTCGAACCGCCACACTGCCGACCTTTCTGATCGACAAGCTCAAGGTCTTAGCCACTGAGCCACCTAGTCAGGATGATAGTCACTTTATGGGGAAAATCAACCACCTGGATTAAATTTAGAATGTTGGATGGATCGTCATCACCAACATCCTCTTTTAATCACCCCATAATCCCTCGCGGGGTGGAGTCTGAACAACTGAATGGAGCTGGATATTTACTGGCCGGATGCCCTTCCTGTCGCCAATGCAGAATTATATTCAGGAGATATATTCTCAACATGCCCAGAGACAGAAATATTTGCCTCTACCTAGGATCGAACTCCTGATTGTGAGGCGAGTGCTCGGCCTCCAGGCCACCGGACCACTCTAGCATGTTGGCTGCCAAAAAAAAAACAACACCAGGATTCAAATGCGTTTGGTTAATTATTATCCTACAGGTTTTTTTTTAAAAAAATAAAAATGTAATGTTACTATAACTCGTCTGCAGTTTTATGCGTTGGGTTCTTTCTTATTAGAGTTGGAGCATATGGTGGAACTCCAGGTAGTCCTTGACCTGCAACGGTTCATTTAGTGACCGTTCAGAGTTACACGGCGTGGCAAAAAAAAAGGGACTCATGACCCTTTTTCACACTTATGACCGTCCCAGCATCCCCATGGTCAGGTGATCAAAAGTTCAAGAGCTTGGCAACTGGCAGGTACTTAAGATGGTTGCAGTCTTCCGGGGGGGAGGGGTGTGTGGTGTCATGCGATCCCGTTTTGCGACCTTCGGACAAGCCAAGTCAAGGGGGAAGCCAGATTCATTTAACAACCATGTGACCCATATAAGAACTGCAGTGATTCACTTAACAAATACAGCGAGAAAAATGGGACAAAATTTACTGAACACATTTCTCACTCAACAACATAAATGTTGAGCTCACTTGTGGTCGTAAGTCGAGGACTGCCTACAGCTGGATTCTAAAATTGCAGCCTCAGGTTTCACTGGCATGAATGGAGGCAAAAATAATCGTAATCAAATTTGCATAATGTGATGAAACTTTTCAAAACAATTCTGATCGGTTACACCAGAAATCGGTAACTTTAAACACTCAAAAGAGCCAGAAAGGTCCTTAAGAGTAAGAAGCGATGGATAAGAAGGAAAATGTTAGTAGAAGAAAGGTATAATTATAGGGTAAATGCTAGTATAGATATATAAAGAGTTAGATCAGCAGATGGAAATGCGAAAGTAGATAATTTGATAATATTACTAATTTTCAATGTAATTTAAACAACGTTGGGAATTTTAAAATATTAACGATTGGGAAAGGGGAATTAGTGATATTTTTTTTCAGGAGGAGAAGAAATAAGGTAAACATACGGAAAAATTGTAAAAAAAAAAAGCTGAAATATAGGACATGTAGGGATGTTAACTCTGTATAAAAATTAAATGAGAAAAGATAAATAGGTAAAGAGAATTATGTGATTGAAGTTGGCATGGCAAAACTATGGTTAAAAATGATTAATTTGTAAAGATCAGGCGTTTAGTAATGATACGTAAGCTTAAATGAATTAATGGGGGGGGGGAAGAAAAGATTATATAAAAGAGATGAATATTAATGGAAGTGGGGAAATTAGAAGATACGGAAATTATGATTATAAGTGAGATGTGTAAAATGTGACACAGTCAACACTCTGTCCATAAAATTATGTATGATGGGGAAAAAGAAAATAGCAATAAAACTTTATTTTTTTTTAAAAAAAGATCCTGATCAAAAGACCCCTCCCCTTCCGTTCTAGAGCCAACTGGCAGTCCGGTTCCTGCACCATAGAGTCTACTCCTAGCACGGCACCCTTTTTCCTCTACCTCAGGGGTGTCCAAAGTTGGCAACTTTAAGACTTGTGGACTTCAACTCCCAGAATTCCCCAGCCAGCTCTGCTGGCTGGGGAATTCTGGGAGTTGAAGTCCACAAGTCTTAAAGTTGCCAACTTTGGACACCCCTGCTCTACCTGTCCTAACCGAAAGCTCTATCAATTGTGGAGACAACCGGTCGCAGTGAGCCGCAGGAGAGGGATGGAAGAGCCCACATGCGGCTCCGGAGTTACACAGCTGGACTTCAGCTTCTAATACGGAGTTTCTCAACCATAGTAACTTTTAAGATGTGCGGACTTCGGCTCCCAGAATTCCCCAGCCAGCAACTTCCACACATCTTAAAACGTTGCTCCAGTTGAAAAATCCTATACAGGTAGTCCTCAATTTACAACAATTCGTTTAGTGACCGTTTGAAGTTACAGCAGCCCTGGATAAAAGTGACTTATGACCGTTTTTTTAATACTTACGACTCTTGTAGCATCCTTGTGGCCCCATGATCAAAAGTCAGCTGGCTCATATTTATGACCGTTGCTGTGTCCCCATGTCGTGGGATCCCTTTTGCGACCTTCTGACAAGCAAGCTCTATGGAGAAGCCAGATTCGCTTAAACCACCGTGTTACTAATGTAACAACGGCAGGGATTCACTTAACAACGCTGTCCAGAAAGGTTGTAAAATGAGGCAAAAAAAAATCACCTAGCAACCATCTTGATTCGCAGTGGACGTTTTGAGCTCAGTTGTGGTCAGAAGTCCTGAGCCTTAACCATTTGTAGATGTCTGGACTTCAACTCCCAGCCAACCACACAACTCGCTTAACTTGGGAATGTTGTTAACCTGTTTCTTGATTTAGTGAATGATCTGAAGAGGCTCGGTTGGTGCTACATGCTTACTAAAAAAGCCAACCGTAAGCTAATCTTAAAGGTAAAGATTCCCCTCGCACATATGTGCTACTTGTTCCCGACTCTAGGGGGCGGTGCTCATCTCCGTTTCAAAGCCGAAGAGCCAGCGCTGTCCGAAGACGTCTCCGTGGTCATGTGGCCGGCATGACTCAATGCCGAAGGCGCATGGAACGCTGTTACCTTCCCACCAAAGGTGGTTCCTGTTTTTCTACTTGCATTTTTTACGTGCTTTCGAGCTGCTAGGTTGGCAGAAGCTGAGACAAGGAACGGGAGCTCCCTCCTACGCGGTGCTTGGGATTCGAACCGCCAAACTGCTGACCTTTCTGATCAACAAGCTCAGCGTCTTAGCCCCTGAGCCACCACGTCCCTCGAGCTAATCTTAGGGACCGTCTTTTCCTAGTTGCTTCTACTTGCTTGATTCAGTCAAATATGCTGGATATGGTGTGTCAATCAAAGGATGTCAGCTGGTAGCAACCACGCCTTTTCTGTAGTGGCCCGTTGCCTTCTGGAATAATCTTTCTTCAGATATGATGACTGCCAAACCTGTGGGCCTTTAGATTATGAAGACATGTGTCCCTGATGTCCCAAGTATGTTAAGGCCCTCATTAACATCCATAGTAACAGAGCTGTGGTGGTGCAATGGTGAGAATGTGGTATTACAGGCAAATTCTGCCCACTGCCAGCAGTTCGATTCTGACCGGCTCAATGTTGACTCAGCCTTCCATCCTTCCGTGGTCGGTAAAATGAGGACCCAGATTGTTAGGGGGGAATATGCTGACCCTGTAAACCACTTAGAGAGAGCTGGAAAGCACCGTGAAAGCGGTATATAAGTTGGTTATTGCTTTGGAAGAAAGGAAGGAAGGAAGGAAGGAAGGAAGGAAGGAAGGAAGGAAGGAAGGAAGGAAGGAAGGAAGGAAGGAAGGAAGAAAGACAGACAGGAAGGCATAGTGGTGCAGTTGTTACAATACAGGGAGGAAATATGCTGACTATAGACCACTTAGAGCTGGAAAGCACTGTGAAGTGGTATATGTCGGTTATTGCTTGAGAAGGAAGGAAGGAAGGAAGGAAGGAAGGAAGGAAGGAAGGAAAAGAAAGGAAAAAAAAGGAAGGAAGGCAAGCAGGAAGGCAGGCATAGTGGTGCAGTTGTTACAATGCAGAGTTGCAAGTTATCTCTGCCCACTGCCAGCAGTTCGATTCTGACCGGCTCAAGGTTGACTCAGCCTTCTGTCCTTCCGAGGCGGGTAAAATGAGGACCCAGATTGTTTGGAGGGGAATAGGCTGACTCAGTAAACCGCGTAGAGAGGGCTGGAAAGCATTGTGAAGCGGTATATCGGTAAGTGCCATGGCTATTTTCTTGGTGCCATAGGTTTATTTTGTAATGTTTCCGTTGCTTTTACGTTTTATGCTGTACACGGATGAAATCCCTTGTTGACATGGGCAGCTATAAAAGTCAAATCAAGTCATATCAAATCAAATCCAAAAATAAATGCTTAGCGGGTTGCACGAATGTTGCCAGAAGATTTTGCAGCTAAGGATGTTGTGTGAACGTATTTATTTATTCATATCCCGCCTTTATTATTTTTACAAACAACTGGTTTATTGATGATTAGACAGAATCTATTATATGTGTGTGTCTGTGTGTCCCAGCCTAACTCTGAAACGCCTCGAGCATTTTCAACCAAACTTGATACACAGATGACTTACTCTCTGGAAAAAAAATACTTGTGAGGATAAGACATCTCTAACGTGCCTCGGGATATGTGTTCTGTTAAGATACAGCCTGTTGTGCCTTAAAATGGCTTCCACTGTACCTCCGTAAAATGGCTTCTGCTATACAGCGCAGTGGAGTTGCCATGGTAACGGCTTCGCAGTACTCCACCAGGGGGCTCCCTCTGGTAAGGGGGAAGCTCCAACATTAGAAATTCCGTTTGGCCCGGATATTTTCCCCCTATAAATAAATACCCGGGCAACTCCAGGTTATCAGCTAGTAGATTATAGAAAGAAGAGAGTTAGGTGGTAGTAACCCTAGTGTAAGAGCTAAATTTATACCTTTATTTATAATTGGTGTAAAGAAAATCAGAAACTTTTAATTATTTTTTTATTCTTTTCTAACGTTCTTTCATTATTTTTCCTTTCTTGTGTTTTTAGTTGCCTTTTTGATTACTCTTTTTTCCTCTCTCTTCAGGTTTTGTATTTAGAGAAAATATATAATGTTGGATAGCCATTTGTCTGAAACGGTATAGGGTTTCCTGCCTAGGCAGGGGGTTGGACTAGAAGACCTCCAAGGTCCCTTCCAACTCTGCTATTGTATTGCATTATTGCATAATAATATATCTAGACTATTTTATAGTTTTTATATATCTGTTTAAAAAAATCCTTAATAGAAATTTTAACCACAAAATGTGTGAACCCGGCTCATACATTTCAAAATTAGCTGAAGGAAAGGTTTCTACGGTCGAATATTACTTTGAATTTCAAGGTGTATATTATAAGAATCCAACACAGAGAAGGATGTTTTCATGTTTATGTTTATGAATATAAGACTGGGTTCTTTCCATGCGTGGTCCAAAATCAGCCACCTGTTCATTCAGCAATCTTTTTCGTTTTATGCAGCCTGAAAATTGATCAGGTCAATCAATGTTTCCAACCTTGGCAACTTGGAAGATGGATGGACTTCAACTCCCAGAATTCCCCAGGCAGACTGGGAGTTCGTTCATTCATTCATTCACTCACTCACTCACTCATTCACTCATTCATTCAATTTTTATAGCTTTCCAACTGAACCAAGTGTCTCACAATTCTAAAGTTGAAGTCCATCCATCTTCCAAGTTACCAAAGTTGAGGGGGGAAAAGTAAGTAATGTTGTAGTAGCTCCTTCTAATCTGTCATGATTGACTGTCTGAAAAGGGAATTCAAGTAGCAAATCTTGACATGCAGAATTTTTGTTTTCAGCTTTGCAAATACTGAATCAAAAGTTTGGTCTAGGGGTTAAGACAGCAGGCTAGAAACCAAGAGGTGGTGAGTTCTAGTCCCGCCTTAGGCATGAAAGCCAGCTGGGTGACTCTGGGTCAATCACCAGGAGACTATGAATTCTAGTTGTTTTGAGCATGAAAGACAGCTGAGTTACTCTGGGTCAATCACCAGGAGATGGTGAGTTCTAGTTCTACCTTGGGCATGAAAGCCAGCTGGGTGACTTTGGGCCAACCACCAGAAGACGGTGAGTTCTAGTTCTGTTTTGAGCATGAAAGACAGCTGAGTTACTCTGGGTCAATCACCAGAAGACGGTGAATTCTAGTTCTGCCTTGGGCATGAAAGCCAGCTGGGTGACTTTGGGCCAATCCCTTCCCTTTCTCTCTCTCTCATCCAAACCCACCTCACAGGGCTGTTGTGCGGAGAAATCGGGAGGAGGAAGGAGCATTGTGTATGTTTGCCACCTTGGGTTACTTACAAAGTAATAAAGGCAGGATAAAAAAATCTAATCAATAAATACAGCTTCCCATTTCACCGCTAGAGACCCTTCTGGACCCGTCTCCCGGTGTTATGGCCCCAGATGGTTAATGGAGTGCCCATCCTTGCCCCCCCGGCCCCATTTCTTTAACACAAATACTGCAGATGTGAGCAAAGCAGGCGATTGTGGCATTTATTTCAATCTCTTTCTTTGCACAAAGTCAAAGAGGATGGAATATCTACAAAAGCCGTGGGAATGGGTTTTTTTTAGCACCATCTCGCGAAAGTGGGGAGGGGGTGTGTGGAACATTCAATACAGTACGAGAACAGAATACAGCGATGATGTAACCAGGGAAGCAACGAAAGGCAGAACAAAGGACATGAAAAGCCAGATTTTTATAGAAGGAATGCAAAGGAATTACAAGACAAGAATCTTCTTTTTACAGAAAGAAGGAAAAAGGAAAAACCAGTTGATTGACAGCAACCGTTTCCCACTGGTGCCCAAACAGTCAAGCCAAAACTAGAATGGGGGAAGAATGCATTTCAACATTTTTTGCAATCAGGAGGGGAAATAAAACTTGCCTTTTTTTTATATTGCAGTTCTCAATACGTTGCATTGTTGAAACTGTGTAGTGACCGAGAAAAAATTGCGGACGTTCGTGAAATTAATGTACACAACATGTGTTGAGGTACATGATATAATATATATTTGGAGCAACAGGTAGCAAGCGCAATTGTGAGCAACATTTTCTCTTTTTTGTAATTTTTTTTTCCTTCCAAAACTGAACTTTTGCAAGATTTGCAAAAAAAATAAGCAGCAGCTAACTTGAATAAATTTGCATTGCCACTCTGAATGGACTTTTGGGACTGGCACATCTCCAGGGCACCAATTTGGAAAGGATGCTTTAAAGCGGTAGTTTTCAGATTTGGCCACTTTAAGATATGCGGACTTCAACTCCCAGAATTCCTTAGCCAGCATGAGTGGACTTCAACTCCCAGAATTCCCCAGCCAGCTTGGGTGGATTTCAATTCACAGTATCTCCCAGCCAGTCAGGCAGGATGGAGGATTCTGGGAGTTGAAGTCCACATGTCTTTAAATGACCAAGTTTGAGAAACACCGCTCTAAAGAGAATAATATTGGCGGCATAGAACATAAAGCCAGACATTTTATGCCCGGAATTAAAAGAGACACTTGGGTGTTAACCAGCAAAGTGAAAACGCTCGTAGATGACTGTTGCTTCTTCTGTATCCACAAAAAGGGAAGCGACCTTTTTATTTTATTATTGTGCAGATTTTTCAGGAATCAAGAAATGTTTATATTTCATTTAACTCATTTTGACAGAATATTTTTAGGATTGAACGGCGCGGTCCTTGATGCTCGCTGAACTTGGGTTGTTTTCTTGCAGACGTTTCTTTACCGAGCTAGGTAACATCATCAGTGCTAGAAGGGAGTGGGGTTTTGTTGTGGTCCGCCGACAGCCTGCGGAGCTGACAGCAGATTCGGACAGTGAGGAGGTTGGGGAGGGAGATGGGCCAGTCCTGGAGTCTGGCGAAGGCTCTGCTGAGGGGTCTGTGTCGGAGGCAGAGAAGGGGCCAGGGCCATCCGACAGTTATCAGCTGCCTTCGGAGTCAGACATCAGTGAGGCAGAAGAACAGCTGGAGCCTGTTCCCAGTGTGTGCATGTGCAGAGCTGCCAGAAGGCAAGAACAGTTGACAAAAGGGGCGACTCGGGAGTAAGGCTTGGAGGTGATTGGCCCCTCCCATAAGACATAAAAGAGGAGCAAACGGACGTGAGCCTTTGCAGGAAGCAACTTTTGTTCGTTCTGGTCGGTTTTAATTCTGAAGCTCCATTTGACTCTGTGCTCCATTTGGCCTTGCAAAACTAATTGGCAGTTAGGTCTTTGGCAGCGTTTCAAGGGAGAGAAAGGTGGGTGTTTATCAGCCTTATCCCGAAAGACTTTGGCAGACTTCTGTTGGACTCTTCACAAACGTTTGTGACTCATTACGGTCTACGAAGGAACATAATTCACAGCCATTTGAATAAAAAGGGGGTTTTGGGGACTAAGCGTGTGATTTTTTTACTGTCTCAAGAAGCCTAGGTCAGAACAGGTTTATAAATGGAGAGCAAACCCCCATTCCCTTCTAGCACTGATGATGTTACCTAGCTGGGTAACGAAATGTCTGCAAGAAAACAAACAAGCTCAGAGAACACCAAGAACCCCGCATTTAACAAATAACTCCAAGTGGAGAGGCATTTATTTATTTATTTATTTTCCCCTTCCACAGTCTTGCCTTGATGGGACAGCTGCTTCCCCTCCTGAAACCTGTAAATGTCTTTGCGGAGAGGAATTTCCTCGGCTGCTCCAGCTACAAGGAAAATTCCTCCGGACTGTGTTGCAGTTGTGGAAGGCACTCACAAATCCTGCGGAGTGTTTTAAGGGGTGCGATCTGAGAATGCTCACATATTTACCACCCCCCCCCCCAAATCCCCAAATCCCCATGTCTGCCTCCTAACCCAAAAACCTTACCAACCACCATTTGGTACAGATCTTTATTTCCGTACAAATGACCCAGTACGTGGGAATCCCGTGCCAATTTCCGACGGTATCTGCTGCAGCCATTTTTCCTTTTTTTGCCAAATTCCTTTGCATCCCTGACTTTTCCGAAGAAAATATTTGGGTTTGAAAGTTACATTCTGGACCAACTTTTTCCAAGGTGTCAATCAAGCACTTTTCCCATCCTAATTTTCCCAACCTCACTCCTGGCCAAATGGCAAATAAGTGTGATGGAGCAAACAAACAAATATTTTTCCTTTTTTGGTTCCAGGATTTGAAATGATTATTTCCACATCAATTCAGGCAGTCCTCGAGTTACAGTCCATTTAATGACCACTTAAAGCTACAATGGCACTGAAAAACACGAGCTATGACTGTGGTTCACACTTAACAACCGGTCACGTGATCGAAATTCAGGCAGCTGACTCATACTTATGACGGTCGCAGGGGTCACACGATCCCCTTTCGCGACCGTCTGACAAGCAAAGTCCACTGGGAAGCCGGATTCACTTAACAACGCGTTCTTGACTTAAGAACGGCGGTGATCCACTTCACAACGGTGGTGAGAAAGCTGGTGAAAATGGGGCAAAGCTTACTTAACAACCATCTCGCTTAGCCACGGAAATTTTGGGCCCTGTCGTGGTCGTACGACGAGGACTACCTGTAGATATTATTTCAACCTCCATGTCCCCAATGGGAAATTGCTGGATTATATACAGGGGCACAAAATAGATTATTTGCCTTTTATATGCGGCAACCGTCATCATACCGGCAAAATTATTATTATTATTATTTTTAAGGTCCAACTGGTTTTTGGAGAGATTATTCTTTCTTTTTAAAGTTTCAAAAAAAAAACCTCACCCTCCCACGCCCCCCCCTTTTTTTTCCGGACATACACACAATTCTTGGCTAACTCACTTCACACTCTACATTTCTAGCACAACTAGGCGTAGAAATAACATTGTTAAGAGAAATCGTGACACGTACTTTATAAGTGGAAAGCATTCCAGCACAAGCTGTAGCAGAGACATCACGCACAAAAGACGCTACGATTATTATTATTATTTTTGGCGTATCCGTTGCAGGAATCAAGCCAACCATGTGGGTTAAAACCCATGTATCGTACAACTCAGCCCCCTCCCCGCTACCCTGCCAGCCCCCACCCCATCCCAGGTGCTCCCACTCCCCATTTAAATAACGTCTCCTCGCCTGGCATTCTAGCAAAAGTTATTTTTTGCTTATTTCCCCAATGTCCCTATCCAATATTTCTACTTACTTTTCACACATGGTTGTTGGGTGTTTTTTTTTTTAAACAAATCATCTCATGCTCTAGAAATAATCCTTATAATTACTCGAGGGTCTTTCCTTAAATATCCCCTGGAAATATTATCTCTGGAGCATTAACCTTCCCTTCCTTCCAAATCTTCTTTTTCCTCGGGTGGGTCTGATTGCCAAATCTAATTGGCGATTTGGGGCCAAGAAACAAGGAAACGGCTGTTTTATTCTGCCAAAGAACCGTTTCAAACTTTACCCCCCAAAAAAGAACCAGAAAAATGTGTCAGCTTTTGCTTTGCAAAGGAGGAAACGGGGAAAATACTTTTTTTCTGTACTATTTGCGTTTATCTTTTTTTTAAAAAATTGAAACGGGCAAGGGAAATGAACTGCCTAATATTTTTAAAAGTCCAATTTTTCTCCGTTTTTTAGTAAGTCAGGGTGGCAGGCTTCACAACTTTTCCCCTCTCCAAAAGAGATTCGATAAATCTGTGCATGTTAAATGACGATGCGCACATAACTGATAATAGATTATCACGCATGGATGCAAATAATAAGGGGGGGGGTGAAAGTCAGGACTTTTTAAACAGTCTCTGCCCTGCCAGGATGGGTGACTTTTAAAATCCCTGCAATACGGCACTTGCAATATTTAGCTTTAGAGCAGATAGGTCTGAGATGCACCTCATGCTGTGGCCTAGAGGTGGAGCTCTCGCCTCACCATCAGGAGGTTGTGAGTTCAATCCTAGGTAAAGGCAGGTGTAGGGCCTCCTGCTTGGGCAGGGGGTTGGACTAGATGACCTGCAAGGTCCCCTTACAACTCTGTTAATCTGTTAAAGCACCTTCTACTCAGGTCAAGAATTTTTCTATAAGCAGCCTATGGCTCCCTGCCCCATCTGGGCTTCTGAAAGCCGCCCGTGAGCGCCTCCACAAAATGGGTGCCGGGAGATTTACCGACTGGCAAAAAGGCTGCCCGATGGGTAGTATCACTCAACCTAGGCTAATTTGCAAGAAGGGAGAGTTATGAGGCCTAACGTCAGCTTTTTATTTGATTTGTTTTCAATAAAAGGACTCTGGACTGGATTACACAATGCCAAGAGCAGAAAAAATGATGGAAAATCAATATTTCCTCAGATATGATGTCCTTTTTTTGGGGGGGGGAGCTGGTTGAATTGGGGAAATGGATCAATCAGGACAACTAAAAGGATCCTTTTGATGGATCTATTCATCTCGAAGGCATATGCACGAGACAAAAAAAAGGAATAACAGAATAGCAGACTTGGCAGGGACCTTGGAGGTCTTCTAGTCCATCCCCCTCCTCAAGCAGGAGACCCTCTACCCTTTCAGAACAAAGGACTGTCCAATATTTTCTTTAAAAATTCCTGAGCTGGAGCTCCCACAATTTTTGGAGGCAAGTCACTCCACGGGTGAATTAACAGAATAGTGAAGTTGGAAGGGACCTCGGAGGTCATCTAGTCCAACCCCCTCCTCAAGCAGGAGACCCTCTAGCATTTCAGACAAAGGGCTGTCCAATCTCTTCTTAAAAGCTTTTGTGATGTGGGTCTCGGCACATCTGGAAAGTACCCGATGCTTCCATCTGCTCTCGCAAAATTGACCCAGCATTTAATTTGAAAAGGGTTGAGGTTACACGGGGTTGGGAGAGTGTGAGGGGCATTTAGTGGAAACTAATCGAGGAGAGAAGCAACTTAGAACTGAGGAGAAATTTCCTGACAGTGAGAACAATTAATCAGTGGAACAGAAGTTGCCTCCAGAAGTTGTGAATGCCCCAACACTGGAAGTCTTTAAGAAGATGTTGGATAGCCATCTGTCTGAAACGGTATAGGGTTTCCTGCCTAGGCAGGGGGTTGGACTAGAAGACCTCCAAGGTCCCTTCCAACTCTACTATTGTATTGTATTGTATGATACAATATCTGAAAATGTTTGTTCAATCCCTAGCAAGAATTGAGTATCTGGTTTATTTAAACTATTGGGGGGGGGTGGAAATGGTGAGCTGGCTAGGGGCCAGTCATTCTTATACTTTTATTGATTGATTTACTTTGATATTATTTATTAATTTTGCAGTTTTGTGAAGGGAGATCGCCCTCGACTTCATTTAGCGACCGTTCAGAGTGACAACGGCACCGAAAAAGGTCGCCGGGGACTTTATTTTTCACACTTACAGCTGCTGCAGCCTCCCTACCGTTGTGTGATCAAAATATCGGGACACTTGTCAACAGAGTCATATTTAAGACGGCCGCAGTGTCCTGGGGTGTTCCGTGATCCCCTTTTGCGACCGTCCGACAAGCCAGGCCAACGGGGAAGCCCGATTCACTTAACAACCGTGGGCCTCGCTGAACAACGGCAGCGGTTGACTTAAGAACGGTGGCACGAAAGTCGTAAAAAGGAGGCAAGGCTCACTTATAGCAAACTCACTTCAGCCACAGAAATGGTAGCCGTATCTCTAGGACTGTCTGCATTTCCTATTTTGTGTGGTAGGTTATTATATTGGGTATGCTACTGTCAAGCAAAGAGTCTGCACCATATCATTTCAAATAATAATTATTATTATTAAACATGAAACTCAGCCAACTGGACATTCAAAAATGCATCACAAATACCAGTGACGGGTGCTAATGGTTGACACGGTTTGCTGACAGCGTCCTAGGGATCAACCAAGGACCTTCTTAAAATATACGATGTTCCGAGTAGCACAGTTTTTTTGCAGTTCCGCTGGTGTTATTGCAGGAAGCTACAATTTGTGGATGTAGAATTCTTGCATCCATAATAATAATAATTATACTAAGTATTTTAAGAAGATACTTGGTTAATACTTAGGATGCTGGCATCCACCCCTATCAACCATTAACACCAGTTAATAATATTTGTGATACATTTTTGAATGTTCAGTTGACTGAATTTCATGTTTAATGAATAAAAGAGATGATGATGATGATGATGATGATGATGATGATGATGATGATGATGATAATAATAATAATAATAATAATAATAATAATAATAATAATAATAATAATAATAATAATAATCGACCTGGCCATCGAAACTATGCAATTATGGATGAAACATGTAACGGTGGTACCCATTGTCATCGGGGCACTTGGTACCCTGTCCAAGAATTTTATAAAATACATCAAGAAATTGCAGCTTCCTGCAATAACACCAGCGGGACTGCAAAAAAACTGTGCTGCTTGGAACATCGTATATTTTAAGAAGGTACTTTGGTTGATACCTAGGATGCTGGCAGCAACCAGTATCAACCATTAGCACCAGTCAATGGTATTTGTGATGCGTTTTTGAATGTTCAGTTGGCTGAGTTTCATATTTAATGAATTAAGTATATAATAATAATAATAATTGCTAAGAATTGTCATTCAGGGACCTGTAGGGTCACGTTTCCCCAACCTTGGGGACTCTGATTTGCTTTTATGAGAGTTGGAAATACCCCAATTTTGCTTGCTTTTGAAAAACACCTGCCTCTTCCCCACCCCAACCCTTCCTGCCTATAACCCAACGAGCTTCCCAGTTTTAGAAGCAAAGATGCCACCCATGTTTCATAATTTTAAGGTGAAGACACCTCCAGCTCTGCTCCCGTCCTTCTGCTAAAATCCTCCTGCGCATTTAGAGAAGTGCGCTAACCCTTATCGCATGCTAAAGGAGACTTTTAATCTCTTTAAAAACCCAACACAGAATGAGCTTCTAATACAGTCAGAGCATAAGCTGATTAGAAGTCTCTAATTAATTTTGTGGCAAGGGAGGAGGGAGGGAGGGAAGGAAGGAAGGAAGGAAGGAAGGAAGGAAGGAAGGAAGGAAGGAAGGAAGGAAGGAAGGGAGAGAGGAAGAGAGGGAAGAAAGGAAGAGAGTATGGAGAAGAAAGGGAGGGGACGTGAAGAGGGAAGGAAGGAAGGAGAGGAGAGGAGAAGATAGGGAAGGAAGAAGGCAGGAAAGAGAGAGGAAAGGAAGGAGGGGAAGGAAGAAGGGAAGAGAGTGTGCAGAAGAGAGGAGAAAGTGTGTGGAGAGAGAAGGAAGGAAGAAGAGGGAAGGAAGGGAAGGAAGAGTGTGGGGAGAGAAGGAAGGAAGAAGAGTGAGAGGAGGGGAAAGGAAGGGAAGGAAGAGTGTGGAGAAGGAAGAAAGGAAGGAGGGAGGGAGGGCAAGGGAAGGAAGGAAGGAAGGAGAAATGAACAGAGAGACAGGGGGAAAAAAGCAAGTAACTTCAGTCAATTACTCTTTAGCTTCGGCCAACTTATTGTTAATTTCTTTACTTTTCTCCTCCTCGGCCGTGGCTGTTCTGGTGGGAGTCTCTGTGCTCTTCTTCTTCGATGCCCTGCTGGATGCCACCTGCTTATCTTTGGGCTTTTTCACAGATTTATGGCTTGGGGTGGTCTTTTTTGGCTTAGAAGGCTGCGGGCTCGGCTTCTCCACCTAGTCGGAACCAACGAAACCATCAGGGCGAAGGACAGACACGACAGACACAGGGGAAGGGAGGGAAAAAAGGGAATTGAGAGAGAGAGAATTCATGTTAAGAGCCAACCAGATTGTGCGGAGAAGACGGGAAACGCCAGGGGATTATCCAGACACCACCGTGATGCCTACACCCCCAGGCTCAACAAGATGGTGGAATGCTTCGGTGCCCAAAAACGGGTTTTTTTTGGAGAACACAAAAACATCACCTTGCCTGCAACTCTTTAAAGCAGCTGCATCCTTTCCCCAGGTTCAGCCCCGTCTGACTCCTTTGGCTGCGCTAGAAGGAGATGCAGCTACTTTAAAGAGCTTCAGAGAACAGTTAACTTTGTCCCCCTGGGCTTGGAAGTGCCTTTCTCAATTTACCATATTTTTCGAGCTATAAGATGCAACGGAGTATAAGACGCACCAAGATTTTGCAGAGGTAAATTTTTTTTAAAAAAGGTTTTGCCCTCCCCGGCCCCTAGGAGCACCCTGCAAGCCTCCCAAATTCTCTGAAGGCCGTTTTTTACTGAGAAAGCAGCATGCAGAGAGTTTGAGAGGCCTGCAAAGTGCTCCTGAGAGCCGGGGAGGGCAAAATCGAGCAAAAACGGCCAGTTTTCCATTGAAACAGGCCCGTTTTTTGCAAAAAAAAACAGGGCGTGCAGAGGCTTTGGGAGGCTTGTAGAGTGCTCCTAGGGCCTGGGGAGGGCAAAATTGAACAAAAACGGCCCATTTTTCGTGAAAACAGGCCCGTTTTTCGCAAAAAAACAGGGTGTGCAGAGGCTTTGGGAGGCTTGTAGAGTGCTCCTGGGGGCTGGGGAGGGCAAAAACGAGCAAAAAATTGCCCCCTTTACTCGTTTTTGCCTCCCCAGCCCCCAGGAGCACTCTACAAGCCTCCCAAAGCCTTTTTCGCGTTTTTGCGAAAAACGGGACGCACAGGGCAGGCTTTCGGGAAGCCAAAAATGCTGTATTCAGTGTATAAGACGCACCCAGATTTTCGCCCTCTTTTTTGGGGGGAAAAGGTGCATCTTATACTCTAAAACAGGGGTGTCCAAACTTGGGAACTTTAAGACTTGTGGACTTCAACTCCCAGAATTCCCCAGCCAGGAATTCTGGGAGTTGAAGTCCACAAGTCTTAAAGTTCCCAAGTTTGGACACCCCTGCTCTAAAACATACTGTAGATCCAGAATAATTATGAAATACTAGTGTAGCTCGGGTTTTAGATTTCGATTCGGCTCAACTTCTGAACGCTCCATTACACCATCAGAATAATAGTATTGGAAGGGCCCGTGGAGGACTTCTAGTCCAAACCCCTGCTCAAGCAGGAGACCCCCCAGACCAGGGGTGTCAAACTGGATTTCTTTGAGGGCTGTGTCCAAGGGTGAAATCCAGCAGGTTCTGATAGGTTCTGGAGAACCGATAATGGAAATTTTGAGTAGTTTGGAGAACCGGTAGCAGAAATTTTTTTGGGGGGGCGGGGTTATTGTTTTAATTAAACAAAAACACACAAAAAAAGAATCATTCTTCATTACATCTTGTAGAAAGCATGTCGATTGGTTACAAATAAATTTCGTGCTTTACTACCACAATCATTCTTTATACATCCTTCATATTTTTGATTTACATTTTAAATCGAAAATCTTTTATGTATTTTGCCATCAATGTACCATCATTCTCATTTAGCTATAATTATTTAAACGTGCTTTTATCTGGAATCATTTGTATTTAAAGACACAACCACCTAGTGGCATTCATTAGCTATTCCTATAAACCTCCAATAATTATCCTTTTATAGCATATTCCCTTTTTTCCCCACAACTCACTATTTAAGGCTTATATCTGATTGCTTTTACCAATGCCAACACATTTAAATATCATTAAATATTATCCATTAACATTTCCTTATTATTATTGTAGTTATCTAAAGAAATAAGAAAAAAAATTACCATTTATATCACATCTCCTCTCCTCCGACCCAAGAAAAATTACATCTTTATAATAAAATCTAAACAAGTGTTTGTTGGTAAAGTTTATAAGTACCCAAGAGAAATTACATCTTTATAACAAAATCTAAGCAAAAATGTATTGGTGAAATTGATAAATCTTTTTCCCAACTCCCGATTTACAGTTTATATCCAAATTGTTTTTACTAATTAAGATTATTATTTCATTATTATTATTATCATAATGAGTTATTAATTAACGAATAAACATTTTAAAGAAAACATTCTAAAAGTGTCTATAAAATCCTACTTATTAGTCACCAAAGGTTAACTAAATTTTGGATTATCAACCTTCATTATCAACCTGTGTCTTTCCAGTAACAAAACAATCGTATCTCTTTAGCCAGTTGTTGCCTCAATTCTCTTATAAACTTCTTTATAAAGTTTTTAAAAACTTCTCTCCGCACTTTTTTGCTTGAAAGATCTCTCATATAGTCTCGTTGCCCTTGAACTGGTATTAAAATTAACATGTCTTTGATTATCAGATGTCTTTCTAAAGCTGTTTCTCTTCTTAATTCCATCATCAAATCCATATCTTGACAGGAGGGGTAGAGCTCCAGATCATCAAGTATATAATAATAATCAGGTTCATTTTTCCATGTTCCCTTCTTTCCACTTTCACTCATAGGTGCTCCATTATTACGCTCATCTGTTATCTTATCTTTATCTTCTATGTCTTCACTCTCTTCTTTAATTTTTGAGGCTCCAATCCCTTCATCTTTTATTGTGCCAGACAATAGTCTATCCAACTTATCAAATCTCTCAAATCCTTCCAATATATTTAGAATTCCATCCAAAAAATCCTGGTAACTTAGGGTTTCTTCATCTGTATATGAATACATATTTCCCAGAAGAGAAGAAAAAAAAAATCCACTGCCACTCTCGCCTTCAATGTCTCTTTTATGTATAAAAATATTTTTGTTTTGAATTTGCTTAAACAGAAGATTCTTTTAATTTTTTTCAAAAAAAGTGAAGGTTCTATCTTTTCTTTTCTTTCCCTTCCCTTGTCCAAAATATTCCACAAAGACACCTGCAAGGGGACAGTCCGTGTCCTTGAGTCGTTATTCTGCCCCATACATCCCTACGACCAATTCGCTCGCACAGAGAGGGACTCCTCCAGGTGCCGTCCACCAGACAGTGTCGAGGGGCGGCGCCTAGGAGTAGAGCCTTCTCTGTGGCGGGCCCAGCCCTGTGGAATGACCTCCCTCCGGATATTAGGACTACGTCTGACCTCCGTTCCTTCAGAGTTAAGCTCAAGACCCACCTATTCCAAGTAGCTGGCCTGGCTCAACCATGATCTAACTATATCGCTCCTGACGGGTTTTTTATTAATGTAATTCAATTGAATTTATTTTTGGGGGTTTTAAAAAATGTGACTTTTTAATTGTTTTAATTGTTAATTGTTTAATTGTTTTTTAGCTATCAGCCTACCTCCTCCTTGTATACGTCTTATATACGTCCTTGTTATATGTATGTCCTGTCCAGATTTGTATTGTATTGTATTGTACTTTGTATTTTATTTGTTTTGTTGTACGCCGCCCCGAGTCCTTCGGGAGAGGGTGCGGCTTAGAAATAAATATTGATTGATTGATTATCAGTCTCTACAGATAAACTGCAAACCCTCTTGTTACAACGTCAACAGAATAAAAGAAAATAGACCAAAGGATACATTGTTTAAAAAAAAGACCAGGTTCTGGGTTCCGAATGGCAGATTCAACTTTCTCTTATTCGTATCAGACTTAAAGAAAGCAAAAATCTCTAAGTGTCTTTAATAAAAATGTAATAAACAGTAAGAGGAAGGATTATTAAAGTAAAGAAAAAGTTTTAGATCAACCAAAAAATAAAGTAGCAAAGAATAGGGGGAAAAAATCAATTTATTCACTTAAGAGGAGAAACGGGAAGCGTTCCAATCACTTCAATCCACAAAACGTTGTTACATAGAAAAGGAAAAAAAAAAACTTTCTAAGGCAGTCCAATAAAGATAAATTTCACCACTTTATTCTTTTGCTTAAAGGACTAATTTATCTTTTTTTTAAAAATTTCTTTGGGCAATCATTCTCAAAGAAAAAAATCTCACCAGCTGGACTCACTTTCACTGCCTTCTTTCCGGAGCCGTCTCCGACTTTGTCAGCCTGGGGGCTGTCTGTTTACCGCCGGCTTGGAAAACTTCCCTTGGGTCGATCAGGGACTTTGCGGTGTCCCTGAGACCAGCAAGGATTTGTCTCTCTGTCACTGTCTCTTCGGGACGGTTTAGGTCCATATGGACTGTGCAGCAGGTAAAAGAATCAACGGCGGTCTCAGACTGTCGAGACTGCACGTTGTGCCGTCGCGACGTCTGGCTCTCATCCTCCGGTAGCAGAAATTTTGAGTAGTTTGAAGAACCAATAGCTGAAATTTTGAGTAGTTCGGAGAACCAGCAGCGGAAATTTTGAGTAGTTTGAAGAACCAATAGCTGAAATTTTGAGTAGTTCGGAGAACCGGTAGCAGAAATTTTGAGTAGTTTGAAGAACCAATAGCTGAAATTTTGAGTAGTTCGGAGAACCAGCAGCGGAAATTTTGAGTAGTTTGAAGAACCAATAGCTGAAATTTTGAGTAGTTCGGAGAACCGGTAGCAGAAATTTTGAGTAGTTTGAAGAACCAGTATTGGAAATTTTGAGTAGTTCGGAGAACAGGAAGCGGAAATTTTGAGTAGTTCAGAGAACTGGAAGCAGAAATTTTGAGTAGTTCAGAGAACTGGAAGCGGAAATTTTGAGTAGTTCGGAGAACCGGCAGTGGAAATTTTGAGTAGTTTGAAGAACCAGAAGCGGAAATTTTGAGTAGTTCAGAGAACCAGTAGCGGAAATTTTGAGTAGTTCGGAGAACTGGAAGCGGAAATTTTGAGTAGTTCGGAGAACTGGAAGAGGAAATTTTGAGTAGTTCAGAGAACCGGCAAATACCACCTCTGACTGGCCCCTGAGTGGGGAGGTAGTGGAGATTTTGCAGTATCCTTCCCCTCAGTGATGGATTCCGTATTCCGTTCCAACCAGTACGTTTGGAATGGTGCCAGCGTCACCTACATGGATGCGTGCAGTGCGTGCATGTATCATACCTGCCCGCGATGCTCCAGCTGCTTGGCGGAGCGTCACGCAGACGCTGTATATGCATCATGCGTGTGCACGGACGCGCCAAAGGCTTAAAGCACGGGTAAGGAGCTCGGGCGGGCGGGCCCTCCGAAGCACCGTACCAGAACGGTATCCAGTGCTCCGGGGAGGCTCCGGTACACCCATACCGGGGCGTACCGCCTGCAACTCACCACTGCTTCCCCTGCCACCACCACCCCCCAAGCCATGCCCATAGAACCGGTAGTAAAATTGAATTGCACCACTAGCTGGATCAGCATTGTAATTCTCCTCTGTGGGCCACTTGGGTGGGGGAGGGAAGGGGGCAGACAGGAGGGGAGAGAAAACAACTCCTACTTCACGGTGGCACAATGCTTACTTTGCTTCTTTGGGATGTGTGCTGTGATGCCACGTGCCCAAAGGAGCAGCTCCGGCACATGGCTCTGAAAGCAAGCTATAGACTCCTGCGGACGGTTGAGTGCCGAATGATGGTGCCCATGCCCCCCCCCCCCATGCCCATCCCCATCCTTACCTTTGGAGATTCTTTCAGTGGCTCCTTATAGAGGGTGCGTATCCTTCGGCGTTCCATGTGTTTGTTATCTTGCGGGCCGGGCTTCGCACCTTCAGCCGTGAACTGGGTACTGTAGCTTGTCTGGTGACTTACTTTCTCATCCGGAGGTTCGTATTGGGACTTGGCTTTGATTGCTCTCACCGGCCGGATGTCCGTCCACGGTCGAAATTCATTTCTGGAGGAGCGGAAAAGTAGAAAGAGAAGGGGGAAAAGCATAACCTCCAGCACCACATAAGGGAGACCTTGAGTTCTGTAGAGATTCTCCGTCCTCCAGGTCATGGTTGGGCTAACGTCGTTAAGTTGAGGATTAAGTTTCAGATCTTTTCAAGTCCATGAGAAACTCTACCTGTTAGCCCCAAAGGAGCTTTTTTTTCAGGAGGCAACTGGACTTTCTTGTTTGTTTTTTTCTTTTGAAGATGTTTTGCTACTCATCCGAGAAGCTTCTTCAGCTCTGACTTGGATGGTGGGGAAGGGAAGGATTGATACTCCTTGCAGACAAAGCTGGTCATTTGCATCCTTTTAGAGGGTCCTTGAGGCCACTTGGAGGCTTTACCTGTGTCCTCAGGATCCCCTGAGTGGTGCAAATGGTTCCTGTAGTCTGCAATTTTTTCCCCTCTGAAAATCCATTCCTTCTCCCACCCCATTCCAAGGGTCTTCATCCCAAATTTTATAGATAAAAAGTCTGTAGAGATTCTCAGTCATCCAGGTGAGGGTTGTCCCAAAGGTGATTTTTCAGGATGCAACTGGACTTTCTGGTTTTTTTTCTTTTTTCTTTTGAAGATGTTTCGCTTCTCATCCAAGAAGCTTCTTCAGCTCTGACTTGGATGGGGGGCAACGGAAGGATTGATTCTACTTGCAGACAGCTGGTCCTTTGCATCTTTTTAGAGGGTTCTTGAGGCCACTTGGAGGTTTGTTTGTGTCCTCAGAGTCCCCTGAGTGGTGCAAATGGTTCCTGTAGTCTGAATTTATACAGACTTTTAGCTACACAATTTGGGGTGAAGACCCTTGGAATGGGGTGGGAGTAGGAATGGATTTTCAGAGGGGAAAAAATTGCAGATTACAGGAATCATTTGCACCACTCAGGGGATCCTGAGGACACAGGTAAAGCTCCAAGTGACCTCAAGGACCCTCTGAAAGGATGCAAAGGACCAGCTGTCTGCAAGGAGCTTCAATCCTTCCCTTCCCCACCATCCAGTCAGAGCTGAAGAAGCTTCTTGGATGAGAAGAGAAACGTCTTCAAAGAAAAAACAAGAAAGTCCAGTTGCTTCTTGGGGAAAAAACTACTTTGGGACGAGGTAATGTTTGACTTAACAACCATTTCTTTAGTGACGGAAGTTACAGCAGAACTGAAAAAAGTCACGGATGAAGAGTTTTCACACTTATGGCAGCATTCCCATGGTCATATGATCAACACTGGCCACTGTCATGTACTTATGATGGTTGCAGAGTCCCGGGGATCCCCTTTTGCAACCTTCCCAGCTGGCCTTCCGACAAGCAAAGTCCATGGGGGAAGCCTGGTTTGTTTAATGGCCTCATGACTCACTTAACAACTGTGGCAATTTGCTTAACAACAGTAGCAAAAAAAATTGGTCATAACACATGGCAAACCTCACTTAACAACTCTCCTGCTTAGCAATGGTAATTTTTTTGCTCCCTTGGCACCATAAGTTGAGGACTACCTATAATGTCAGGACCAATTCGCTCTCACAGAGAGGGACTCCTCCGGGTGCCGTCCGCCAGGCAGTGTCAGAGGGCGGCACCCAGGAGTAGGGCCTTCTCTGTGATGGGCCCAGCCCTCTGGAATGACCTCCCCCCAGATATCAGGATAACGACCGATCTCCGCTCCTTCCGCACGAAACTCAAGACCCACCTGTTCCAACTAGCTGGCCTGGCTTAACTAGAACCTCTAACCTCCCTGGCAATTTTAACACTGTAAATGTATATTTTGGGTTTTTAAATTGTTTTAACTGTCTTAATTTATGGCTATTTATTTTAACTTAGTGGCTTGTATTTGCATTTGTATTGTTAAACATTGATGTTACCTCCTCCATGCCACACTTGTATATTTGATTTGATTGTACGTCGCCCCGAGTCCCTTTGCGGAGAGGGGGCGACTGATAAGTCGAATAAATAATAATAATAATAATAATAATAATAATAATAATAATAATAATAATAATAATAATAATAATAATAATAATTGCTGCAGTTAAATTGTGTTTCAAGGATTTGTTGGCATCTGTGCTTTCTTTTCGTGGCCAAAAAACAAAACCCAATTTTCCCTGATCAGCTTCCAGATAGTTTCCTCAACTTTGTGATCTCTTGGTGGTACCCCATCCAAATCCCAACCAATTTGACTTTTGAAGATGCACTAGGGCAGTGAGCTCCCGTGATCTAACCCTTTCGGCTATTTATAGGTGGTTCTCGACTTCCGACAGTTCATTTAGTGACTGCTCAAAAGTGACTTATGACCAGTGGAACAGCTTGCCTTCAGAAGTTAGGGGCAGGGTCTCCTGCCTGAGCAGGGGGGGTGGACTAGAAGACCTCTAAGGTCCCTTCCAACTCTGCCATTCTATTCTATATTCTAACCTATTCTCCAAAGCACCTGAGGGCAGGAGAAGAAGCAACAGATGGAAACTAATCAAGGAGAGAAGCAACCTGGAACGAAGGAGAAGGTTCCCGACAGTGAGAACAATTAACCAGTGGAACTGCTTGCCACCAGAAGTTGTGAATGCTTCAACACTGGAGGTTTTCAAGAAGAGATTGGATAACCATTTGTCTGAAGTGGTGTAGGGTTTCCTGCCTGAGCAAGGGGCTGGACTAGAAGACCTCCAAGTTCTTTTCAGCCTGATATTTATATTATTCTATGAGATAGGCAGCAGATAAATGTAATAAATAATTTTTAAAAATTTCAACGGCATAGGGTTTCCTGCCTGAGCAGGGGGTTGGACTAGAATACCTCTCGACAGTTCCTGCCACCTCTTCTATTCTGTTTAAAATATGCCTATTCATCCAATGGGAGACAGTCGCCTCTGTCTTCGCATGCGTAAGTAATCCGAGCAGGCCTGTTCAATGAGAGGAGAGTGAGAACTAATTCAGAAATACAGAAGGTCTTCTCTGAGGGAGAATTTGCTATGTCTCTGAACTGGAAGAAATGAATGGTTTAATTATGCTGGCCCAGTAGAGTAAAAAGCTCTACTGATTGGAAAGCATCTTGCAGAAAAGCAAAAAATAAAAAATAAAAAAAAAATGAACAGATTAACAGAGTTGGAAGAGACCTCGTAGGTCATCTAGTCCAGCCCTCCGCCCAAGCAGGAGACCCTACACCATTTCTCTTCTTAAAAGCCTCCAGAGATGAAGCCTCCACAACTTCTGAAGGAAACTTCTGTTCCATGGGTTGATTGTTCTCACTGTCAGGAAATTCCTCCTCATTTCCAGGTTGAATCTCTCCCTGGTCAGTTTCCATCCATGATTCCTTGTCTGGCCTTCAGGTGCTTTGGAGAATAGCTTGATCCCCTCCTCTCTGGGGCAGCCCCTCAAATATTGGAAGATGCTATCCTGTCTCCCCTGGTCCTTCTCTTCCCTAGACTAGCCATGCCCAGTTCCTGCAACCGTTCTTCATATTACAGATTAACAGAGTTGGAAGGGATCTTGTAGGTCATCTAGTCCAACCCCCCCCGCCACCGCCCAAGCAGGAGACCCTACCCCATTTCTGACAGATGGCAGTCCAATCTCTTCTTGAAAGCCTCCAGGGATGAAGCTCCTACAACTTCTGAAGGCAACTTCTGTTCCATGGGTTGATGGTTCTCACTGTCAGGAAATTCCTCCTTATTTCCAGGTTGAATCTCTCCTTGATCAGTTTCCATCCATTATTCCTTGTCTGGCCTTTGGGGGCTTTGGAGAATAGCTTGACCCCCTCTTCTTTGTGGCAGCCCCTCAAACATTGCAAGGCTGATCTCCTGTCTCTCCTGGTCCTTCTCTTCACTAGACCAGCCATGCCCAGTTCCTGCAACCATTCGTGATGTTTTGGCCTCCAGTCCCCTCATCATCCTGGTTGCTCTTCTCAACACCCTTTCTAGAGTCTCAACATCTTTTTTATAGTGTGGTGACCAAAACGGGATGCAGTACTCTAGGTGTGGTCCTACTAAGGCTTTATAGAGTGGTATTAGTACCTCCCTTGATCTTGATTGTATCCCTCTGTTAATGCAATTTAGGATTGCATTGGCTTTTTTGGCTGTCGCCGCACACGGCTGGCTCCTATTTAACTGGGTGCCCAAATGTCCAATCACCAGAAAATGCTGTTCCTATATTTAAACAGGAGGCTCGGTCTGATATGGATACTTACATAGGTAGTCCTTGATTTACAATCCCAATTGAGTCCAGTGAGAAATTTGTCACATGAGTTTTACACCCTTTCTTGCCACATTTGTTACGTGAATCACTGAAGTTCTTAAATTAGTTACATGGGGCTGATACAAATGCTAATTATTTTACTTAGGGCAAAAAAATAAATAAATCACATAGCTCAAATGTTTTCTTGCAGACGTTTCATGGCCCAGCTAGAGAACATCATCAGTGCTAGAAGAGAGAGATGTTTGCATTCTTCAAATAAGCTACTTGTATATAAACAGAGAGCAAGCCCTTCTACCACTGATGACGTTACCTAGTTGGGTAATTTATTTTATTTATTTATTATTCATATTTATAGACCGCCCCCTCTCCCGAAAGGGACTCGGGGCGGTGTACAGTCACTAAAATGCGTTATAAAATACATACATAAAACAGTTAAATAATTAAATACGTAGGTGGAGGAGGTTGTAAGACTGTATATAGAATAATAAATATAGTACATTAAAAGCTTATTAAAACCCCAAACCCAATTAAAATGAATAAATCCCCAGGAGGTAAAACTAAGAAAGTGCCAGGCCAGCTGATTGAAATAACTACATGACAGATAAGATAAATAAAAAAATAAATAAAATAAATTTAATTTGTTAGCCGCTCCCTCTCCACAGGGGACTTGAGGCGGCGTACAGTAAAATAAAAACACATACAGGTATACATATAAACTACACACATACACATACATACACATACCCGGAGGAGGTGACAATCATTAAATACATCACAATAATAATAATAAAATTAGCTAAAATACCCCATATTAAAAATTACAAATTTAAAAAAGGACTGTCAGGAGGCATAGGGTGAAGCTACGGTTGAGCCAGGCCAGACAGTTGAAAGAGGTGGGTCTTGAGCTTTACACGGAAGGAGCGGAGATCGGAAGTAATCCTAATGTCAAGGGGGAGGTCATTCCACAGGGCTGGGCCCATCACAGAGAAGGCTCTGCTCCTGGGTGTCGCCCCCTGACACTGTTTAGCGGACGGCACCCGGAGAAGTCCCTCTCTGTGTGAGCGGATTGGTCATAGGGATGTATGGGGCAGGATGCGATCCCGCATGTAGCTAGGTCCTGTGCCATGGAGCGCTTTGAAGATCGTAATCAAAACCTTGAAACGCAGATCTATATTAAAATCACCATTCGATTTGATACTACCCCCAAATAAGAGATAGCTAACTTGAAATCACAGACGCCTAAAACATGTTCTAAGTTCGGTGTTTTTTATTCTTTCCCCAACCAGAGAAGAGAGCCTGGCGACTGATCTTGAAAGTTTCTTCCACTTTAGAAGCAGCCTTTGTCCTAACCACAACAAAATACAATAATGAGACTCTATACCTACTTCTACATATCATCACAGCGGCTAGAATAGCATATGTGCAGAAATGGAATGAATAACAGAATACCGAAGGAGGAGGGGATAATACGGAAGATCTTAGAATGCGCAGAGATGGACAAATTGACCAAGGAAATTCAAGGAAAGGAGGAAACGGAGCACTATTTAATTTGGGGGAAATGGTACAAATGGCTAGATGATAGAAACAGGGAATAAGAATCTAAAAAAATATAGTTTGTATTATAGAAGAAGTAGGAATTAGTGATAAGAAGGTAGGAAAAGTAGCATTCACAGAAGTAGAAAAAGTTACTTATTAGTAGAAGAGCAATAAAGACTGTCTGATACAAATAACCAAAATAGAGACTGATAAGCAAAAAGAGTAAGAAATAATAGGATGATAAGCGTAAAAATATCTAGAGATGGATTGAGAGGGGGGGGGGGAATGTTTGCAAAGATGCACCGAGAGATATCTGTTGTAAGGAGGAGTGGGAAGTTCCGATGTTGCTTGTAAGTGTTGTGTATGTTTTTGTCAATGTGTATAATTGTTTATAATAAAAAATTAAAAAGAAATGTTGTATTTGTATTTTAATCTTGGTTTTACATCTGACCGAGTCTCGTCTCCATAATTCTCCTCCCATTTACCAGCGTTAATTTTGCAGCTCTGTTGCATCAGGCGACAATTCCCCCGGGGGGGGGGGCGTGTTGCATTGTGCGACGCAAAAGCTTCAAACATATTTTTCTCCTCATTCCCCCCCCCCCCCGATAGACTCCAATTTATAGCATGAAAACATTTCTCTTTAGGAGTCCTTCTTCTACAGGGTGATGTAGCACCGTCATTGAGCTTGGGATGAAGGTCGTTAAGGGGGTGGCTGTCCTTAAGTGTGTCACCAAGGGACCACACCTGATTTTATGACCTTTTGGCAGAGGGCGTTAAGCGAAGACGACGGTCGTTAAGCAAATAGGGTGGCCCTTAAATGAATCCATTATGCCCAAGGGGTTTGTTTGTTTGCTTGTTTATTCATTCATTTATTCTTTCATTCATATACCCAACAGGTGGTTTTATTTATTTATTTACTTAAATTTATTTATTTAAATTCATTCATTAATTCATTTATTTCATTCTTATACTCAACAGGTGGTTTTTATTTATTTAAATTTATTTATTTATTTATTTATTCATTCATTCTTATACCCAACAGGTGGTTTTTATTTACTATCTATTTATTTACTTATTTATTTCCTCTTATACCAAACATGTGTTTTTATTTGCTTGTTTGTTTGTTTGTTTGTGTCCTCCCTTCATTATTTTTACAAATAATTCAAGATGGCAAACATATCCTAGCAGACCTCTCTCCTCCTATTTCCCTCACAACAATCCTGGGAGGTGGGTTGAGCTGAGGGAAAATGACTGGCACAAAGTCACCCAGCTCATTATCATGCCTAAGGCGGGACTAGAACTCACTGTCTCCTGGTGATTGGCACAAAGTCACCCAGCCGATTTTCATGCCTAAGGCGGGACTAGAACTCACCGTCTCCTGGTGATTGGCCCAAAGTCACCCAGCCGATTTTCATGCCTAAGGCGGGACTAGAACTCACCGTCTCCTGGTGATTGGCCCAAAGTCACCCAGCCGATTTTCATGCCTAAGGCGGGACTAGAACTCACCGTCTCCTGGTGATTGGCCCAAAGTCACCCAGCCGATTTTCATGCCTAAGGCGGGACTAGAACTCACCGTCTCCTGGTGATTGGCCCAAAGTCACCCAGCCGATTTTCATGCCTAAGGCGGGACTAGAACTCACCGTCTCCTGGTGATTGGTCCAAAGTCACCCAGCTGATTTTCATGCCTAAGGCGGGACTAGAACTCACCGTCTCCTGGTGATTGGCCCAAAGTCACCCAGCCGATTTTCATGCCTAAGGCGGGACTAGAACTCACCGTCTCCTGGTGATTGGTCCAAAGTCACCCAGCCGATTTTCATGCCTAAGGCGGGACTAGAACTCACCGTCTCCTGGTGATTGGCCTAAAGTCACCCAGCCGATTTTCATGCCTAAGGCGGGACTAGAACTCACCATCTCCTGGTGATTGGTCCAAAGTCACCCAGCCGATTTTCATGCCTAAGGAGGGACTAGAACTCACTGTCTCCTGATGATTGGTCCAAAGTCACCCAGCCGATTTTCATGCCTAAGGCGGGACTAGAACTCACCGTCTCCTGGTGATTGGCCCAGTCACCCAACTGCCTTTCATGCCTAAGGCGGGACTAGAACTCACTGTCTCCTGATGATTGGTCCAAAGTCACTCAGATGGTTTTCATGCCTAAGGCGGGACTAGAACTCACCGTCTCCTGGTGATTGGCCCAAAGTCACCCAGCTGGCTTTATACCTAGAGCAGGACTTGAACTCAAGATTTCACACTTTCTAGCCTGATGCCTTAACCACTAGATCAAACTGGCTCTTTTTTGCTGGAAACTGGAAATAAATGCCAAAAACCAGCAAAAAGAACCTTCAAAATCACGGTCACGATTGCAGGATGCAACAAACAGCCAGAAACGTGAGCCAGTTGCCAAGCACCCAAAATGAGATCGTGTGGAAGTGTCTGCAGCCGTCGTAACTTCAAAATCAGACACATCGCTAAGCCACCGGTCACTAAACGAGGACTTCCTGTACAGATACAAAGCTGCAGCCCCAATACTGAATCGGTTCCAACTGTTCCTGGCAGCTATGCTACTTTTTTTCTCATTGCACAAAACTTCTTAACGCAAAACAAAGAAGGAAGTGAACACACAGACAAAAAGTGTGCAATTCCACCCAAATTAGAGGAGGAGCGTTCGGTTAACCTTGACCAAAAATCAGGAACTTGGTCGTATTTTTTTCCAGAGTAATAATTGTTTAATTATTAATTAAGGCAGGGATCCCCAACCCTCGGTCCGCTACTGGTCTGCAAACCTTTTGGGAACTGGGCAGCACAAGTGCCTGGCGAGTGTGGGAATCTCCGTTTGCACACGCGTGGAATGAAGTTGTGTGCGTGAAACCACCCACATCCTCCCACCGCCATCGTTGCCACCCTGCTGCCGGTCCATGGAACCAACATTTGGAAATCTCTGTTCTAAGGCCGTGAGGGTGAACCTATGGCAAGCCGTGGCCCCAGTTCAGGTCCACCATCCATGTCCATGCGCCTCTCGCCAGCCAGCTGGTCTTTGGATCTCTGCCATGCATGCGCACGGGGCGGGGTGCATGCTGTGTGCGGGGGGGGCACACACGCATGTGCAGGGGCATGGCCCATGGCACATGTGATGGGGGTGCATGCATGTGCAGGGCGCACACACACATTGCATTTTGGGGGTTCGGGCGCAGGCTGTGGACGCTCGGTCTGGAAAAGGTTAGTCATCACTGTTCTAAGGCATATGCAGAGGTGAGATTCAGCCGGTTCGAACCGGTTTCTGCAAACTGGTTGTTAAAATTTTGTCTAGTTCAGCAAACTGACTATTTATTTTATTTATTTATTACTTGAACTTATTAGTCGCCCCCTCTCCCCACAGGGACTCGGGGCGACGTACAAAAGTATTATATAGCGTACAGAGGAGGTAAGAATAAATAAATAAGTTACAATACCTAAAAAAGTTAAAACCCCAGTGAAATTAACCCTTAAAAACTAAAATTACCAATTAAAAATGCCCTGGGCTGGAGAGGTTGTAGTATTATGCCAGGTCAGCTAGTCGAAACAGGTAGGTTTTCAGCTTCATACGGAAGGAGCGAAGGTCGGTTGTTGTCCTGATGTCTGGGGGGAGGTCATTCCAAAGGGTGGGGCCCACTACAGAGAAGGCCCTACTCCTGGGCGTCGCCCTCTGGCACTCTCTGGAGGACGGCACCCGGAGTAGTCCCTCTCTGTGTGAGCGGACGGGTCGCAGGGATGTATGGGGCAGGACGCGATCCCGCAGGTAACTAGGCCCTGTGCCATGGAGCGCTTTGAAGGTGGTAACCAGCACCTTGAAGCGCACCCGGTAGGCCACAGGAAGCCAGTGCAGCTCGCGCAGGATGGGTGTTATATGGGAGAACCTCGATCTCCCCATAATTACCCGCGCGGCTGCATTCTGGACCAACTACAGTCTCCGGGTGCACCTCAAGGGGAGCCCCATGTAGAGAGCGTTACAGTAGTCCAGGCGAGACGTCACCAGCGCGTGAGTGACTGTGCGCAAGGCCTCCCGGTCCAAAAGGGGCCGCAATTGGCGCACCAGGCGAACCTGGTGGAACGCCCCCCTCGCCACGGCTGCCACGTGATCTTCCATAGACAGCCGGGCATCAAGGAGGACGCCCAAATTGCGCGCCCCTTCCACCGGGGCTAATTGATCGTCCCCGATGGCCGGCGATGGCATATGCTGGTTGAACCGGGAAGCCGGAAGCCACAGCCACTCTGTCTTGGAGGGGTTGAGCCTGAGCCTGTTGTCATCCATCCAGACCCGTACGGCTTCCAGACACCGGGACATCACTTCAACAGCCTCGTTGGGGTGGTTTGGGGTGGAAATGTACAGCTGAGTGTCATCAGCGTACAGATGGTATCCCACCCCAAAACCACGGATGATCTCGCCCAGCGGTTTCATATATGTGTTGAACAGGAGAGGCGAGAGGATCGACCCCTGTGGGACCCCACAGATAAGGGGCCTCGCGGTCGACCTCTCCTCTCCTGCCAACACACATTGCGTCCGGCCAGAGAGGTAGGAGCGGAACCATTGTAATACGGTGCCCCCGACCCCCAACCCCTCCAGACGGCGCAATAGGATACCATGGTCGATGGTATCGAAGGCCGCCGAGAGGTCTAATAGGACAAGGATGGAGGAACAACCCCCATCCTTTGCCCTCCAGAGATCATCCACCAACGCGACCAAGGCTGTCTCCGTGCTGTGACCGGGTCGGAAGCCGGACTGGCGCGGGTCTAGATAATCAGCTTCCTCCAGGTGGCGCGGAAACTGCTGAGCCACCACACTCTCAACAACCTTCGCTAAGAAAGGAAGGTTGGAGACAGGACGGTAATTTGCTAGCTCCGTTGGGTCCAGAGAAGGCTTCTTGAGCAGGGGCCTCACCACCGCCTCTTTCAAGGCGGTTGGTAAAAGGCCCTCACCCAACGAAGCGTTCACCAGCCCCAGTAGCCAGCCTCGTGAGCCCTCCCAGGAGGCCAGTACCAACCAGGAGGGACACGGGTTAAGGACTAATCCCACCACTGGCTGGCCCTGCCCCCTGCCTGTTTTTTGGGCCATTTTCAGCCATTTTTCTGGCCGTTTTGAAACCATTTTTGGAGGTTCAGTAGTAGAAAATAAATAGACAGGTAAATTGTACCTTGTTGAAGCCAGTGGCAGGGAGGCGGGGCTGATTGTGATGAGTGATATTGAGTTGGCCACACCCACCCAGTCACATGACCACCCGGCTACGCCTACGCAGCCAGTCATGGAACCAGTTGTTAAATTGTTTGAATCCCACCACTGGGCATATGTTTTATGAGTTGCAGCTTTTTTTTTCACGTGCAAAGAGCAAGCTATAATTGTGTTTTTCAACCATGGGAATTTTAAGATATGTGGACTTCAATTCCCAGAATTCCCCAGCCCATGCATGCATGGGCTGGGGAATTCTGGGAGTTGAAGTCCACAGGCCTTCAAAGTCGCCAAAGTTGAGAAATAGAGCCAGGCGGATGGAAGAGTTAAATGGGGAAGCGCCATTCCACTAAGCTATGAAGCTGAGATTCACATGACCCCAAGTGTTAAGGACAAGCACACCCGGCTTAGCGGGACTTCTTGCCACTTACATAAAATCCCGTAATGCTTCTCCAGTTCCGATTACATAAAATAAAATCAACTTTTGGAGTTGTTCTCTTTCCCTTTCCTTTTTGGAGAGCCACAAGACCGTAAAAGTCGCCTCTGAATCAAAACGTCTAGCCCTGTTTGAAGGTGTCACAAATATACATCAGGATTGCTGGATTCCACATTGATCCATATCTGGTTACAGAAACTATCAATCAATGGATCCATCCATCCATCCATCCATCTATCCATCCAACATCCATCCATCTAACATCCGTCTAACATCCATCCATTTAACACCCATCTATTCATCCATCTAAAATCCATCCATCCACCCATCCAACATCCATCCATCATCCATCCATCCAACATCCATCCATCCACCCATCCAACATCCATCCATCCATCCATCCATCTAACATCCATCCATCCACCCATCCAACATCCATCCATCCATCCATCCATCCATCCATCCATCTAACATCCATTCATCAATCCATCCAACATCCATCCATCCATCCATCCATCCATCCATCCATCCATCCATCCATCCAACATCCATCTAACATCCATCCATTTATTTTATCTATCATCTATCTTTTCTCTCTCTCTATAATCTATCCATCCATCTATATCTGTATCTATCTATCTATCTATCTATCTATCTATCTATCTATCTATCTATATCTATCTATCTATCTATCTATCTATCTATCTATCTATCTATCCATCATCTATCTATCTATCTATCCATCCATCCATCCATCTATCATGTCCGTCTAACTCTATCTACTTCTCTATCTACCTATCTATCTACTAGGTCTGTCTATGTATCATCTCCTATATATCTATCAACTATCTATCTATCTATCATCTATCTATCTATCTATCTATCTATCTATCTATCTATCTATCTATCTATCTATCATCTATCTATCTATCTATCTATCTATCTATCTATCTATCGTATATCATCTATCTATTACGTCTATCTGTCTATCTACCTATCATCAATCGATGTCTGTCTATATCGCTATCTGTCTGTCTATTTATCATCTCTTATCTGTCTGTCTGTCTGTCTATCTATCTGTCTGTATCTATCTATCTATCATCTATCTATCTTGTTGAAGTCCACAAGTCTTAAAGTTCCCAAGTTTGGACACCCCTGCTCTATCTCTATCTCTCATTTGTATCTCTCCTTTTATTATCTTTACAAATAATAAAGGCAGACCTATCCAACCCAATTCCCTCCTCCTATTTTCCCCATAGCAACAATAACCCTGTGAGGTGGATTGGGCTAAGAGAGAGAGCGACTGGCCCAAACACAGCCAGCAAAGGGCCAATTTCCTCACCTTTGCAAATTTTATCCAAATGGTCTCCATTTCAATTTCCGGATGTGAATGTCAAGCCGCCCAAGACCCCAGTGGGCTTGTGTTCCAACTCCAGCATTTCCTGCCCGAAGTCCGGACATCAAAATTAAAGTTCCCAAGTGAACTTTTTAACTTCACTCCTGGTTATCACGCAGCTTTGCGAGTTAAACCGAAGGCCTTTTCACTGTCTCGATGTGCAAACTAGCAGCTTCCTCCAGCCGGTATAGGAAATAATTCTGAAATCAGAGCCCAATTACAATGGCACGTTCTGGATGGATCTCCTTACACACAACTCTAGCCCACTCATCTGCTTACTCTGCAGAGCTCTCTGCCTGGAAAAGCAAATATTGCATGATGGAATTTCACGGAAATCTAATTCTCACCTTTTCCTTAAAAGTAGCATCCAGACATCTTGGGGTTGGGTTGAATTATTGGTTTTAGGCTGTTCTGACCGAGGCTTCCCAAGAGCCTGAAGGAAACTCTCTGTTGCCCCGAAAAAAAACCCCCTTTTATTCATTTGCTGTGAATTCTGCTCCTTCACCTCCAGCAAAATCTTTCAAGGGAGGATTTACAGTCACAGACCTTCTCTGGCTTGGAGAGCTGCCAGGACGATCTCTGCAAAACTTGGCAAGAGTCACGAACCAATGAAGTGAACTAATGGCCTCCTGCAAACTCCACTCCCCTGACGCTCCCTCTTTTATTTCCTCTGGGAGGGGCCATTCATCATCCACCTGTGGCCTTACTCCCAAGTCGACCCCTGTTCTTTAGCTGTTCCCTTCGTCTGGCGACTGTGCATGCGCACACTGGGAACAGGCTCCAGCTGTTCTTCTGCCCCACTGATCTCCGACTGAAGGCAGCTGATAACTGGCATATGGCCCTGGTCCCGTCTCTGCCTCCAACACAGAGCCCTCATCAGAGCCTTCCCCAGACTCCAGGACTGGCGCATCTTCCTCCCCAACCTCCTCACTGTCCGAATCTCCTGACAGCTCCACTGGCTGCTGGTGGGCCACAACATTGGCATTCTAAGTTAACATTCATGCTCACAACAATCCCACAGATTCCATAGCCACCGATTTACAAGGCTGAAGCTAATGGAAGAACTTACAAACCACCTTTGGAAACTGGGTTGATTTAATTCTTGCTTATATTGTACTTTACCTGAGGTCTAAGTGGGCTGGGGTCGTATGATGGGATTCGAAAACCAACCAAAAATAAAAATATAGTTAATTGATTGAGTTTAATTAGGCTTTTTTTGTTTTTATTGTGAATGGAACTCAGTAGCAGAATAAAAAGGTAGGAAGAATCTGGGATGAACATATAACAATTTGAAAAATTCATATTCAGCGCTTACAAAAAGGTGAAGATTTCTAATGGCTGAATTTGGAAAACTCAACTACATTTTTATGGAAAGTTTGCTTGTACGGTCATCCTATGTGGGTATATGCATATTTATGCATGCAAGCATGCATGTATGTATATATGTATATATATATTTGCCATGTTTATGTAGTGTATATATTGGACATGGCGACTCTTTTACAGCTGTATGCAGGGAAATTTCATTTTAATGTATGTCAATTAAAGTCGTTCCTGACTCTAGGGGGCGATGCTCATCCCCATTTCAAAGCCGAAGAGCCAGCGTTGTCCGAAGACGTCTCCGTGGTCATGTGGCCGGCATGACTCAATGCCGAAGGCGCACGGAACGCTGTTCCCTTCCCACCAAAGGTGGTTCCTATTTTTCTACTTGCATTTTTTACATGCTTTCGAACTGCTAGGTTGGCAGAAGCTGGGACAAGTCACGGGAGCTCACTCCGTTACGCGGCGCTGGGGATTCGAACTGCTGACTTTTCCGATCGACAAGCTCAGTGTCACTGAGCCACCTTGCCAATTGGTGTACATTTAAAGTGACAATAAAGTTATTCTAAGTCTAAATCTAATGAAAAACCTTTTTCAACAGGGCAACTTAAAAAAGTTTTACAAGTCACTCCGACATGGTTAAAATCAGAAAGTTTGGTGGGGGGGTTTTTTTGGGAGGAGTCAGGTGCACCTACACATTTGAGATTATCTTCTGCGTTTGCTGAATATGCTCCAAATCAAATCAAAGCAGCCAGCGTAAAAAGAAAAAAATGGAAAGGAATGCACGTTTTCATATCTATTAAGAAATCTTGCAATTCTGCAAAAGCTTTCAAGTTGTCATTGTATTACAGCGGTCAAAAAAGCCTGCACTCCAATCTCCTTTTTCAACCCATATCTACAATTTTCCCCCTATCCCAGGGGTGTCCAAACTTGGGAACTTTAAGACTTGTGGACTTCAACTCCCAGAATTCCCCAGCCAGCCATGCTGGCTGGGGAATTCTGGGAGTTGAAGTCCACAAGTCTTAAAGTTCCCAAGTTTGGACACCCCTGCCCTATCCCAAGTAAACTAAATTTGCACCAAATTCCTAACAGTTTTCCGTCTTCTGGAAATCCAGAGCTCTCCAGCCCAAGTAGCTAAACGACTGTGGCTGCTTTAGCATTTGAAGTTGAGGTGACACCTGCCTATCACCCCCGGACAATCAGATGAAGGTTCAGTTAGTCCTCGACTTACGACCCAAACCGAGCCCAGTGTTTATGTCGCTAACTAAGCGAGATATTTGTGAAATGAATCCGGCCCCATTGCACCACCTCTTTTCTCGCCGTCGTTAAGTGAATCTGATTTCCCCGCGGACTTGGCTTCGTCAGACGGTCGTCATAAATACGAGTTAGTTGCCAAGTGTCTCAATTTTGATCACGTGGCCATGGGGCTGTTGCAACAATCACGTGGCCATAACTATATTTTCAGTATGGTTGCAAGTTCGAATGGCCACTCAACAAAGTGTTTCTATGGAGATTCTCCGTCCTCCAGGACACGGTTGTCCCAAAGATGCCGTTTTTTGTTCAAGAGGCATCTGGACTTTCTGGTTTTTTTCTTTGAAGACATTTTGCTTCTCATCCAAGAAGCTTTGTCAGCTCTGACTGGATGGTGAAGGATGGAAGGATTGATACTCCTTGCAGAGAAAGCTGGTCGTTTGCATCTTTTTTAGAGGGTCATCGAGGCCACTTGGAGCTCCACAACACAATCCTTTCAGCAGTTCCAAGAAGGCTCCACGCCCATTTGCACCACTCAGGGGACCCTGAGGACACAAATAAAACCTCCAAGTGGCCTCAAGGACCCTCTAAAAAGGATGCAAAGGACCAGCTGTCTGCAAGGAATATAAGTCCTTCCCTTCCCCGCCATCCAGTCGGAGCTGAAGAAGCTTCTGGGATGAGAAGAGAAACGTCTTCGAAAGAAAAAACAAGTCCAGTTGCCTCTTGAAAAAAACACCTTTGGGATAAACCAGTGGTTGTAAGTCCAGGATTGTGTGTGTGTGTGTGTGTGTATGCATATGTATATGTGTGTGTGTATATATATTTGTGTGGGTGTGTGTGTGTGTGTATGGAAGGGGGGAGGGAGAAAGAGAGAGAGAGGGAGATATGGGGGAGAGAGAGAGGAAGAGAGAGAGATATATATAGAGAGAGGGAGAGAGAGAGGGAGGGAGAGAGAGGGAGATAGGGAGAGAGAGGGATAGAGAGAGAGAGGGAGGGAGGGAGAGATAGAGGGAGAGATATAGGGAAAGAGAGGGGGAGAGAGAGGGAGGGAGGGAGAGAGAGGGGGGGAGAGAGATAGGGAGATAGGGAGAGGGAGGGAGAGAGGGGGGGAGAGAGATAGGGAGATAGGGAGAGGGGGGGAGAGAGAGGGAGACAGAGAGGGAGACAGACTTCTCCCTTGGGGGGGGGGGGTGAAACCCAAGCCATCCCTTGACCTCCCCTCCCCCCTCACCATGCAATTTTGGAGGCCTCACCTGTAAGAGGAGGTGTTCACCCTGGCTGTGACCTCCTCCTTGATCTGCCGGTTGAGGGCATCGACCACCGCTCGTCCTTTCCCGCCTTCCTGGGTCCCCGAAGGTCCCGGCTGCTGGGGGGGAGGCCGCGCCTGGTCTTCAGGTCGCTGGGCTTTCTTCTTGGACTTGGTGGACCTTTCTTCTGGGGCGGGCTTGTCCTCCTCCTTCATTTGCTCCAACAGGTCCAGGCCTATGTGGGACCGGCCTCTTCTCTCCCAGCTGCTGGATCGCTCCTTGGTCCCTTTGTCTTGCTCTACGGCCGGGATGGCCATCTGTTTGGGGATCCAAGGGTGGTCCCCACGCTTGGGGATGGGCCAAGGACGGAAGTCCTTCTGGTACTGGCTCTGCTTCTCAAACGGTTGGTCCGAGGGCTGGTACTCGCTCTTGGGCTTGCAGCTCGGCTCCGGCCGCTGGAATTTCCAGGCTCTGAAATCTTCTCGCATCACCGAGTCCACGGCGGGGGCTTCTTTGGGCTGGGAGGAGCCCCCCGCCGCTCGGGACGAGGGACCCGGGGCGGGCGGCCCATGTTCCACAGCCAAGGCGGCCCTGGCGAGGTCGCCATGGTAGTCGCTGCTGAGGCCTGCCGCTGGTTGGGTGTTGATGGCCGTGGGCAACGGGCGGGGCGGCTGCTGCTGGAAGACCACCTGGGTGCTGGGCAGCTCGGTGGCTTCGGAGTACTTGGTGAAGACCAAAGGCACCGCGATGTCGGCTTTGTCCAGCTGGTTCCAGAAACGGGCGATGCAACACGCCCGGCTGATACACGGCCAAGCCATCTCGGCCGTGGGGTCCTGCCCTCGCTCCCCCGCCACGGTCCAAGCCTTCGCTCCCCACCCCCTTCGGAGACAGACAATGAAGCCCCCTCCCCAACCCCTCTGGAGACTTTCCCTCCAAAGACCCCCTCCTCCTCCTCCTCCTCTTCTTCCTCCGCTGGTACCCAAGACCCCTAGCTGGGCAAGCCCAACAGCCCCTCCCTTTTCTTTCCCAAGCTCCAATGCCCCCTCCCCAAATTCAGCCTTGGAGGATGCTGCAGAAAGGAAGAAAGGGGGGGCAATAAGCTAAAGACCCCCTCCTCAATTAACAGGACGCCCCTTGCATCAGGTTAAGGGAGGAGGGAGGGGCAGGCAAGCAAGTCAGACGCCCCCTCCCCTCTCTAAACCCTGCAAGGGAAGCACTATATCTATAGATAGGTAGCCCACTCCCCAGAATAACGCCGATGCTCAACCCAGCGAGTCCAAAGCCAGTCTGGGCGGCGGCGGCGGCGGCGGGAGGGGGGGGCTGCGGCAGTGAAAGCGGCCCCACCCAGCCGGGATGCCGAAGGGGAGGGAGAGTGAGCGAGCACCTGCTGCCGCCAGTGCGCAGGCGCGCAACCGGGGAGGGGAGGGAGGGAATGGAGAGGGCCAGATTTTCAAGCGGCTGGCTTTAACCCTTCCCTGCCCGCCGGTTGGAAGGGTGTTCTCTCCGCGTTCGGCTGTGGGGATGCTGGTCCCGGGTAGTCCCGGCTGGCTGGTGTGGAATGCTCTGGCTTGGGCTTTTGCAAGGCGGCAGTCCTCAGGGTGGGGAGACTAGGCTCTGCGGGGCAAGGCGAGACCGGCTCCCCCCCCCCAGGGAAAAAAGGGAGGGGTGGGTCGGTCCACTCAGGAGACAGATGGCGGGGCTGTCTGTGCAGATCGGGTCGTACCATTCCAGTTAGTTGGAGGGGGGGTGACTGGGAGGAAGGCTGGCAGCGGACCGTCACACTTTGCATCTGCACTGGGGGGGGGGAGAACGATGGAGTGTACCATTCTGGAAGGCTGAGGGTTGGGAGGGAGGAACGGCTCTTCCTTCTCACTCAAGGTGTTAGTCCCTCCTGTGCTACAGAAAGAGCCCTTTCCATGCAACCGGCTGGTCCGAGGTGCAGGGAGGCTCGCGATTCCCTTTGGGTTGGGGCGGGGGGCGGGGCTGGTCGGTGAAGAGGGTAAAATAGAGGGGGCTAGATGGGAGGGGGTGGGAGGGGTTGGGGGCTTAGTATGTGGAGCCCTCAGTTGGGCGTCACTTGGCTCTCGGCGGCTCGTTCTGCAGCCTCAGGGTTGCCGAGTCACGGCGGCAACTTCCATCAAATCTCAGTCAGACTCACAACATTCCGGACTGCGAGAAATTGTCTATAAGTTGGTCCTCACTGATATATAGATATATCTGAGGATAGTTGGTTGGTTGGTTGGTTGGTTGGTTGGATGGATGGATGGATGGATGATTGATTGATTGATAGATAGATAGATAGATAGATAGATAGATAGATAGATAGATGATAGATGATAGATAGATAGATAGATGATAGATAGATGATAGATAGATAGATAGATAGATAGATAGATAGATAGATAGATAGATAGATGATAGATAGATGGATAGATAAATAGATATAGATAAATAGGTGATAGATGATCGATCGATCGATAGATGATAAATAGATAGATGATAGATATGTGTGTATTGTATTGTATTGTATTGTAGGTATAGATATAGATACATACATCCCCTGGCTTTATGTAAGGGAACAGGACAGAAAAAAGAAAAAGAAAAGAAAATGTAAAATCTATCTGTCCCTCTGTCACTTTCTGTCTGTCTCTCCTCATCTATTCATATCTATCCATATCTTTCTCCTTATTCCTATTTAGTATCCATCTATCCATCCATATGTCTATCATCTGTCTACTAGTATATATCTACAGTATTCGTATGTTGATCTATATCTTTCTACATTCCTATCATCTATCAGCTGCCTGTCTATCTATCAATCTATCTTTCTATTATCTATCTCTCATCTATTTATATCTAGCTATCTTCTATCATCTATCCATCCATCCACTTTCTATCTATCATTTTCTCTATCTATCTATCTATCCATCCATCCATCCATCCATCCATCCATCCATCCATCCATCCATCCATGTTTATCATCTATCTAGCCATCTATCTATCGAATCATCTATCATCGATCTATTTATCGTCTATCATATATCTATATCTGTTTATCATCTATCTTTCTATCCATCCATCCTTCCATCCATCCATCCATCTCTATCATCTTTCTATCTATTATCTGTCTTTCTACTTGTATATGTCTATTCATATCTATTTGTTGTATACATGTCTATGGAGTTATATGCAAAAGTTTCAGAAATTGATGCCCCTCTTTTGTTATAATTGTCCATGCCAGACTGGCTGGGGAATTCTGGGAGTTGAAGTCCACCCATTTTCCAAGTGCCCAAGGGGCAGGAAATTGCTCTAATATCGCCCTTACTTAGGACATCTTTAGACTTCGGTTTTTCCACCTTGCTGTTGACCGGCACAGTCTATCCAGTGTGAAGAGGAAACATGCCAGCAATTTGGGGAGTGGTGTCAAGATGGCCACGCCCACCCAGTCGGCCACGCCCACCCAGTCAGACACGCCCATCTGCCCCCCCCATCACAAGGTCAACCACATGCAGCCTTCAATGAAATTGAGTTTGGCACCCGTGCATTAAGCCATACCATGCGATCCCAAAGCCAAAGTGTCTCTTTTCACAAAATACACACCTTAAACTCCCACTTCCTTCTGGGTGAAGGAAGGATTTTTTTCACGCACAAAATGTAGGCTTGTCATAGTTGCAATTCTCCGACATTAAACCCACCCCCACTCCCAAATTCGGACAACAAACATAACCCATTCACACTATAGACCAAGCTTGACGGAGAAATGTGAAATATAAATAAAAGAAACTTGAGTTGCTTTATTTTTTTTTAACTTTGGTTTTATTTGTGTCTTTGTTTCCAGCATGGGCTTTGTGTGTGAATTCACTGTGACCCAAGAGGCAACGCATGAACTCACAATCAGGTTAAGGCATGCTGGGTGAGGACTCTAACCCACATTCTGCATTTAGAAGGGCATTAAAATTTCATGCAAGAATTCAGTTGCGGCAGCCACTTTAACTTTTCCTACTATCCTCGCTTTTGGCCAATTTCAGAACAGAGGGATTGAGATTTTTTCCTCCCAAGTTTAGTCCACATTCACACCATTGTCAGTTCCGTGGAATTAAACCTTTTGTTTTCAAGCAGAATTTACATTTTTCTGTAATTCCTTGTCATGTACATTATTTTCTGAACAATGCTGGACAGCACCCTGGATACCATTCCCTCTTTCTGTTCAGGACTAGAAAACTTTGGACAGATCCCCCAGTAACGGATACAGTAAAAAATAAAATAAAAATAAAAATAAGAACTTGAGGGTTTACAATGGGATCCATTTGTTGTTTTCTGGCCGTCTTCCTTTCAGTTCTACAGTCTTCAAGGTTTCTTAGTGGTCTCCTTTCCAATTACTTTTGTAGGCCAGGCAGGTCAACCAGACATTCTGCTGTTACTCAACCTCGACCACTTTAAGATGTGTGGACTTCAACTCCCAGAATTCCCCAGTTCAACATGCTGGTGAGGGAATTCTGGGAGTTGAAGGCCATCCCTGCTGGCTGAGGAATTGTGGGAGTTGTAGTTCACACATATGAAAGTAGCCAAGGTTGAGAATATCTACGTACGTATGTATGTATGTTATGGGATGCAGTGGCTCAGTGGCTAAGACACTGAGCTTGTCGATCAGAAAGGTTGGTAGGTGTGTGGTTCGAATCCCTAGCGGAGGGAGCTCCTGTTACTTGTCCCAGCTTCTGCCAACCTAGCAGTTTGAAAGCACGTAAAAATGCAAGTAGAACAATAGGAACCACCTTTGGTGGGAAGGGAACAGAGTTCTGTGCGCCTTTGGCACTGAGTCATGCCGGCCACCTGACCACGGAGACGTCTTCGGACAGCGCTGGCTCTTCAGCTTTGAAACGGAGATGAGCACCGCCCCCTAGAGTCGAGAACAACTAGCACATATGTGCGAGGGGAACCTTTACCTATGTATGAATGTCTGTATGTATATTTGTTCATTGGTTTGTTCCTTCATTCAATTAATATGCCTTAAACACTGCTCTAAACACTCTGAAATACAGATACAGAATGCAAAAGAACAGCAACGAGAAAATAAATGAATTAATTCATGCTTCCGGTATATCCATTTAGAAACTTGGGAGGGGGATTATCATCTTTTGATATATTGGTGTTATTAAAAATAAACGTTCCAACTTTAAGAGCTGGGACTGGTGTCTGTTTCCCCTGAATGGGGAAATGTAGCCATATTAAAAATTTATGTCTCTTTCTTTCTCAGGGCAGACAAAGAGACACACCGAGAAAATGCTATTATCTTAACAAAGGAGAAGCTATTATAAATTACAGGGGGGGCGGGGGGGATGCAATCCTGCCACACAAATACAAGCGATTCACACTCCCAGACTTCTAGACAAAAAGACAACTTCTCTCTCTCTGTCTAGGGCAGTGGTCAGCAAACTCATTAGTCAACAGAGCCAAATATCAACAGGACGATTGAAATTTTTTTTGAGAGCCAAAAGGAGGTGTGGCCTGTTTTGTGGGAGTGGCTCGGCAGTCATGTGACTGGGTGGGCATGGCCAACTTGGAAAATGTGGTGAAACTCACTTAACGACGCTGTTGCTTAGCAACCAAAATTTTGGGCTCAGTTGTGGTCATAAGTTCTCTTTCTTTTTCTTTCTGTAATTGAATGAGCTGTGCACACGCTCGCCTATGTTTTCCACGGCGTGGAGCAGCGGCGAGGCTCTGCGCAGCCAGCGATGACTCCGGAGGCCATCCGGGAAAATGAGGAACACAAGGGGGACCTCCGGAGTCATCGCCAGCCGCGCAGAGCCTCGCCGCTGCTCCACGCCGTGGAAAACATAGGCGCGAGACTTCATAACAGCAGGAACCTGTTCTCACTTGCCTGGGCTTCTGCAGAAGCTTCCCTCCGAAGCCCTCCGAGGGAGGAAGGGGCCAGTTGGGAGAGGGGCTTTGGTCCTGCTCCGGGCTGTAACCTTCCCTCCTAAGTCTTGGGATGTTCTGTGGAGCCCCCCAGGGAAAAAACGCCACTGCCAGGTACTTTTAACCATATATTTTGGTCCTATGACTGCAGAATGCTGCAAAAAACCATAAATGCAGGCCAGTTTTTGAGTGTTTCAAATGTGATTGGAACAAGGTGACCACAGTGTGTGTGTGTGTGTGTGTGTGTGTGTGTGTGTGTCTGTGTGTGACAGACATACAGACACAGACATACAGAGAGAGGCACAAAGAGAGACAGAGAGAGAGAGGGAGGGAGGCAATCAGAGAGAGACTGACAGACACATAGAGAAAGAGACAGAGGGGGAGGGAGGGAAGGAGGGACACACACAGTGAGTGATTAGGTGAATGAGTGACAGACAGACAGACAGACACACACACACAGTGACAGAGAGAGAGGAAGGGAGGGGAGAGAGACAGAGACAGAGAGTGAGTGAGAGACAAACACACACACACACAGAGTGACAGAGATGGGGGAGGGAGGAGAGACAGACAGAGAGAGAATGACAGAGAGGGAGGGAGGGAGAGACAAAGAGCCACAGAGAGAGACTGACAGACAGACAGACAGACACAGACAGAGAAAGAAAAAGAGAGAGAAAAAGAAAGTGAGAGATAAAAAAAGAAAATGGAAGAGAACTTATGACCACAATTGAGCCCAAAATTTTGGTTGAGTGCAGAGAAGAGCAACCAGGGTGATGAGGGGACTGGAGGCTCAAACATACAATGGACGTTTGCAGGAACTGGGCATGGCTGGTCTAGTGAAGAGAAGGACCAGAGGAGACAGGAGAGCATCTTTCAATATTTGAGGGGCTGCCACAGAGAGGAGGGGGTCAAGCTCTTCTCCAAAGCACCTGAAGACCAGAGAAGGAACAATGGATGGAAACTGATCAAGGAGAGATTCAACCTGGAAATAAGGAGGAATTTTCTGACAGGGAGAACATTAAACCCATGGAACAGAAGTTGCCTTCGGAGGTTGTGGGAGCTTCATCCCTGGAGGCTTTCAAGAAGAGACTGGACTGCCATCTGTCAGAAATGCCATAGGGTCTCCTGCTTGGGCAGGGGGCTGGACTAGATGAACTCCAAGGTCCCTTCCAACTCTGGTCATCTGTGTCTGCATTCTCCCCTTATATTTTTCCTAAATTTCAATCAACTAATCACTGTATCCCAGCGTAGTCTTTCGCGCGTGGCTGTCAACAAGTATTGACTTTGTGTTGAAGTGCTCGGCCAACAGTGGAGTGTGAGTGTGGGTGTCTCCTTTGTGTCATGGAGCCTGCATTGTGATGTCAACTGTGAGGCGTCTTCTGACAGTTGGGCTTGGCCTCCGCTGTGGTTGGTGCTGGGCTGTTTGGGAGAGGCCATTTCTCTCGTGGGAATTGAGGATCCTTCCGTGAGTAAGCAGACATGATGTTTTTTTCTGATTCCTCCCCAATAAACAAGCATCTCATCGGGAACCTTGGATGATGTGGTGACCCGATTCTGAAGAATGTATTGATTTAACATCTTTTAGTCAGCATTTCCCAAGGATAACAGTGTGTCTTGTAGTTCAAAGGAAGATGGAGAACTTTGGTGGGAGTTGCTCCTTTATTGATTTTATACATTAGACGCTTTATTAAGTGAGCCTCCCTCGATATCCAAAGTGGGTTGAACTGTGTGGGGACCTTGGTGCTCTCTGAGTGTAGTGGTTTTCTTGCAGACGTTTCATTACCCAACTAGGATACATCATCAGGGCTAGGAGGAGATGGGATTTGTGGAGAGGAGGAGGAAGACTGTGGGGTCCGTAGTGCTCTCTGAGCTTGGTGGTCTTCTTGCAGATGTTTCAGTACCTAACTAGGTATCATCATAGTAGTAGTAGTAGTAGTAGTAGTAGTAGTAGTAGTAGTAGTAGAAGAAGAAGAAGAAGAAGAAGAAGAAGAAGAAGAAGAAGAAGAAGAAGAAGAAGAAGAAGAAGAAGAAGAAGAAGAAGAAGAAGAAGAAGAAGAAGAAGAAGAAGAAGAAGAAGAAGAAGAATTATGCTCTCTGCACTGGGTAGTTTTCTTCAAAACATTTCATTATCCAAGTAGTGGGGAGGAAGGGAGGAAGGAGAAGAGGGACAGAGATAGGAAGTGGGAGGAGAAGGAAGGGAAGGAGGAGGAGGAGGTGGTGGTGGAGGATTTCATGACCAATAGCTTTCTCCACATTCATTATCTTTTCTTTGAAAATATTTTTCCCTGCCTCTCTTTCCCAAACCGTGCACAAAACTCCCTTCTTTCTCAAGGTGGCCCTCTCCAGGTTCACTGTGACAAATGGCTTTGAGAGAGGGATGGTCCTTTTGCAAAATAAAGTAATTAAAAATAACTCGTTCAAATAAAGTAACGCAGATGCCAAAGACAGACCTCTGCGGAGGGCATTTAAAAAATCAGCTGAAGTTGCGCAGGAGATGAATATTCATGACCTAGTATCAAAGGTGAGGAGCATCCTTAGAAAGGGGAGTTCGAGCTTTAAAATGTTATGACGGAGCAAAGTCTCCCCTTTAGAGGAAGGACTCATGTGTCCAACTGAGGGAGGAAGGGGAGAATCCTAAATGAATTTGGGATACTGGGGATCTCAGGATATATCTGTGGCAGCCTTGTGAGGTAGTTCACACAAGCAGCATACCCCAAAATGCTCGCTGTAACTTTCCGGTACGGTTCCATTCACAAAATCTTGCAAGTCTGAAAGGACATCTCCCCCCTCCCTCCCCCCCACACACTTCGGCTTTACAGCCTAAGAAACTAGGGAGGGTCCCTTCTGGGAGATTTGCAACACCCCCATTCCTTCCGCAGACCCGTCTCTTGGTTATCCCACCATTGGCTAGTTTGAGGTTCTATCTCCAGACTCCCAAGGTCACTCTCGCATACTACAAGCATTTCTTGGCAGTGACACAGACATACATACCGTGATTTGTCTTCTCCTGCTGGGATGAGTCTTATATTAATAAGCATTCAGCTGGGGAGGATATTTTGTGTGTGTGTGTGCGTGTGTGTATTCCAGCACAATTCTGGAATGCCTTGAGCAATTTCAACCAAACGTGGTACACAGATGACTTACTCTCTGGAAACAAAGACTCTGGGGGTTAAGACACCCCTTGGGGTGTGTGTTCTGTTAAGATACAGCCTGTTGTGCCTTAAAACGGCTTCTACTGTACTGCCTTAAAATGGCTTCTACTGTGCAGTGCAGTGGAGTTGCCATGGTAACGGCTTCACAGTATTCCACAAGGGGGCGCCCTCTGGTAAGAGGAAAAATACAACATTAGAAATTATGTTTGGTCCAGACATTTTCCCTCTATAAATAAATAAGTACCTGGGCAACACCAAGTTATAGGCTTGTGTGTGTGTGTGTGTGTGTGTGTGTGTGCGCGCGCGTGCGCACGCGCGTATGTGTGCAAAGCTTCTTTTTCCAACACGTTCTTTCTTTTTAATGTCTTGTGTTTTTAAATATTTTTTCTATTTTGCTTTTGTTTTAATATTTTGGTATTTTGAATTTTTAGTAGTAAAACAGTTGATTTCCCGGTTAATATGTAATGATGTAATTTCCTGAGAGTCAGAACCACTAAGCCGTGGAAAGACTTGCCTCCAGAAGTTGTGGGTGCTCAAACACTGGAAGTTTTTAAGGAGAGATTGAACAACCATCTGTCTGAAATGTATAGGGTTTCCTTCCTGAGTAGGGGTTGGGCTAGAAGACCTCCAAGGTCCCTTCCAATTCTGTTATTCTGTTATAACTTTCCTTGAACAAACTAAATTTTATTGGGATGAGGTTTTTTCCTAGTGGTCTCCCATCCCATTTCCTAGTGTCTCCCACTCCAGTACCAACCTAATCTAAGGAGATAAATTAAACTGGGCCAGACTGCAGTCATCTGCCATATGAATTGTCCATGTGAAAATATCCAAAAACAGATGGGATACGCCGAGCATATGATGGATATCATGAGCCACGATGGCACAACGGTTAGAGTGCAGCACTGTAGGCTACCTCTGCTGCCTGCAATTTAAAAGTTCGAATCTCACCAGGCTCCAGGTTGACTCAGCCTTCCATCCTTCCAAGGTGGGTAAAATGAGGACCCAGACTGTTGGGGGCAAAAGCACTGGGAAGCGGTAGTGCTAAGTGCTATTCCTGTCTGTCTGTCTGTCTGTCTAATCTCTCTATCATCTATCTATCTATCTATCTATCTATCTATCTATCTATCTATCTATCTATCTATCTATCTATCTATCATCTATCTCTATATCTATCTATCTATCTTTCTATCAATCATCTACCTACCTACCTTATCTATCTATCTATCTATCTATCTATCTATCTATCTATCTATCATCTAATCATCTATCTATCTCTATATCTATCTATCTATCATCTATTTATCATCTATCTATCTATCTAATCATCTATCTATCTATCTATCTATCTATCTATCTATCTATCTATCTACCTATCTAATCATCTATCTATCTATCTATATCTATCATCTATCTATCTATCTATCTATCTATCTATCTATCTATCTATCTATCTATCTATCTATCTATCTATCATCTATCTATCATCTCTATATCTATCTATCTTTCTATCAATCATCTACCTACCTACCTTATCTATCTATCTATCTATCTATCTATCTATCTATCTATCTATCTATCTATCTATCTATCTATCTATCTATGTATCTATCTATCTATCTATCTATCATCTATTATCCATCTATCAACCAACTATCTATCTATCTATCTATCTATCTATCTATCTATCTATCTATCTATCTATCTATCATCTATCTCTATATCTATCTATCTATCTTTCTATCAATCATCTACCTACCTACCTTATCTATCTATCTATCTATCTATCTATCTATCTATCTATCTATCTATCTATCTATCTATCATCTAATCATCTATCTATCTCTATATCTATCTATCTATCTATCTATCATCTATCTATCTATCTAATCATCTATCTATCTAATCATCTATCTATCATCTATCTATCTATCTATCTATCTATCTATCTATCTATCTATCTATCTATCTATCTATCTATCTATCTACCTATCTATCTAATCATCTATCTATATCTATCATCTATCAATCTATCTATCTATCTATCATCTATCTATCTATCTATCTATCTATCTATCTATCTATCTAATCATCTATCTATCTATCTATCTATCTATCTATCTATCTATCTATCTAATCATCTATCTCTATATCTATCTATCTATCTATCTATCTATCTATCTATCTATCTATCTATCTATCTATCTATCCATCCATCCATCCATCCATCCATCCATCCATCCATCCATCCATCCATCCATCCATCTATCTAATCAAGAGCTGTGGTGCCACAGTAGTTACAATGCAGTATTGCAAGCTAACTCTGCAGACTGCCAGCAGTTCGATCCTGACTGGCTCAATGTTGACTCAGCCTTCCGTCCTTCCGAGGTGGGTAAAATGAGGACCCAGATTGTTGGGCGGCAAGAGGCTGACTCTGTAAACCGCTTAGAGTGGCCGGTAAAGCATTATAAGGCAGTAGGGCTATTGCTATTCCTTTTCTCCTTCCTTCCTTCCTTCCTTCCTTCCCTCCTTCCAGATTGTTGGAGGAAAGAGGCTGACTCTGTAAACCGCTTAGAGAGGGCTGGAAAGCACTGTGAAGCGGTATATAAGTCTAAGTGCTATTGCTACTATCTATCTATCTATCTATCTATCTATCTATCTATCTATCTATCTATCTATCTATCTTCATCCATCCATCATATATCATCCATCATATGAGCCATAGTGGCGCAGTGGTTAGAGTGCAGTACTGCAGGCTGCTTCTGCTGACTGCCTGCAATTTGGCAGTTCAAATCTCACCAGGCTCCAGGTTGACTCAGCCTTCCGTCCTTCCGAGGTGGGTAAAACAAAGATCCAGATTGTTGGGGGCAAGAGGCTGACTCTGTAAACCCCTTAGAGAGGGCTGGAAAGCACTGTGAAGCGGTCTATAAGTCTAAGTGCTATTGCTATTTGATGCTGGCTTACTGCTCTCCCTTTGCTTGTTCATCGGCAGAGAATTCACAGCAACGAATCGGAGCCCTTTCTCCAACACCATGGAGAAAGCCGCAGAGACCCTTCCCAAGTCCACCCAGGAGAGCTTAAAGAGGGAGATCAGCAACCTAAAAGAACGCGTGGCCAACCGTGAGGCGGAAAACCAGAAGATCCTGAAGGAAATTGAGAGCATGAAGGAGGAGAACAAGAACTTGGAAGAGAGAATCGATTGCTTGACCACCATGGTGAAGGTCTTGGAGAAGGAAGAGAAAGAACTTGGGGAGCTGCTCCGAGAACGAGAAGACACCCGGGCAGCCCTGGAGACCCAAAACCGGACCTTGGCCGAGACCAACAAGGCTCTCCGCTCCGAAATCCAGGCGGTCTCCCACGACCTCGTCCGGTTTCAGGATTACCGAGCTAGCCGGGAGAAGAACATCTTGAGGATGAGGGAAGTGGTGGAGCAAATTGTGGGCTACTTCGGACAGTTGGAAGGGGTGATCGGAACGGCCGAGCTGCGCTACGCAGACCAGAAGCAGCAGTCCGCCGAGCTGAGGAGCACGTTGGATCACCTCCAGCAGATCTGCGACGTGCAGGAGAACGAGATCCTGTGCCTGGAAGAGCAGTTGGAGCCCTTCACCTTTGACGACTCGGAGACGGATCCCTGCTGCTGGGAGGGCCCCTCCCTGCTGCTGGAGATGGTGCAGGAAAAGCTGAAGCTAGACCCCCAAGCGATAAGGGAGACCCTCTTCCTCGTCTTATCCAGAGGCGCTTGGATCCTGGTGGGTTTAATCGTCGGGCTGGTGTTTTCCAAGGTGATGCTGTGCCTGATGGAGTCTTGGTGCTTCAGAAGGCGGCGCTGACGTTTGCGACTTTCTTGGGACAGGTATCGGACACCCTGTCCTCGTATAAGACGCCCGGAAGATGAGAAAGTTGATGTCATTTTGGGGCAGGATCCCGGAGAGCCATGTAGAAAGCTTGTAACTCAAGGGAAAAAGGAGCTCCGTTTCTACCTGCGGGGATTATTAATGCATTTCTGTCATTCCAATAAATAAATTTACAGGTACAGTATAGGTGGCACCTGGCTCAATAGTAGCAACTGTGAAAGGGATCTTGGAGTCCTAGTGGACAACCACTTAAATATGAGCCAGCTGTGGGCAGCAGCTGCCAAAAAAGCCAACCCAGTTCTAGGCTGCATCAACAGAGGGAGAGAATCAAGATCACGTGAAGTCTTAATGTCACTTTATAAGGCCTTGGTAAGGCCACACTTGGAATACGGCATTCAGTTCTGGTCACCACGATGTAGAAAAGATGTGGAGACTCCAGAACACGCGTGTCAAACTCATCACGTTCCCATCATGTGACATATGTTTTTTTGCCTTTGTGGAGTTGGGGTGGGTGTGGCCTGTGCGTGCTACCTGTTTTGACACCCCTGCGCTAGAAAGAGGGCAGAGAGCAGCAAAGATGATTAGGGGACCATTGAGTGACCAAAGATTTAGCTAATTAGCAGAATAATAGAGTTGGAAGGGACCTTGGAGGTCTTCTAGTCCAACCCCTGATCAGGCAGGAGATCCTATACCATTCCAGACAAATTGTTGTCCGGTCTCTTCTTGAAAACCTCAAATGATGGAGCATTTACAACTTCTGGTGGCAACTTCTGTTCCACTGGTTGATTGTTCTCACTGTTAGGCAGGTTCTCCCTAATTCCAGGTTGCTCCTCTCCTTGATTAGTTTCCACCCATTGCTTCTTGTCCTGCCTTCAGGTGCCTTGGAGAATAGCTTGACTCCTTCTTCTTTGTGGCAGCCCCTGAGATATTGGAAGGAAGGAGAGAAGGAAGGAAGGAAGCAGAGAAGAAAGGGAGGGAGGAAGCAAGGAGAGGAGGGAAGGAAGGAGAGAAGGAAGGAAGGAGAGAAGGAAGGATCTCTCCTTGATTAGTTTCCACCCATTGCTTCTTGTCCTGCCTTCAGGTGCCGTGGAGAATAGTTTGACTCCCTCTTCTTTGGGGCGGCCCCCAAATATTGGAAGATGCTATCATGTCTCCCCTAGTCCTTCTTTTCATTCAACTAGACATGCCCAGTTCCTACAACCATGTTTTAGTCTACAGTCGAAAACATAAACTCCAATACAATGAATTTGCACACTCTCAATCAATCAATAAATTAATCAATCAGAATAGAGCTGCAAGGGACCTTGGAGGTCTTCTAGTCCACCCCCTGCTCAAGCAGGAGTCCTTCCACCATTTTAGACAAATGGCTCTCCAGTTTCTTCTTAAAAACCTCCCGTGATAAAGCACCTACATCTTCTGCTTCCACTGGTTAACTGTCCTCACCGTTAGGAAGTTTCTCCTTATTTCTAGGTCGCTTCTCTCTCTGATTAATTTGCATCCATTGTTTGTTGTCCGGCCTTCCGGTGGAAAACAAGTCGACCCCTTCTTCTTCTTCATTGGAGCAGCTAAAATGCACACGCAGGATGCAAATTAATTCAAGTTAAAACAAATCTACTTTTATTTGTGGAAAAGCCGTTGCTACGTTTGCAACTAAACCGACTCAACTTCTTGTCTGAATGGATTGGGATTTGGGACTGCATCCAAGCCCATAATTGTTTAATTATGCAAGCATTATTATATGAATTCATCCGCTGCACTTTTTAAAAGTAGGATTTATGTCTTAATTAAAGTGCACAGAGCGAACAAGTGGATGAGCGCAGGATGGAATTGTAGCAAAAATAAATCAAGGCTTAACATCCTGAAATGTTTATCTCAAAGCTCTGGAACCTTTTCCAGATGGGAGGCAGTAGCCTAGGAAACAGCAAAAGCTTTTCCTCTTTGATTTTTGACATTATCCAGCAGGCTTCCATGTCTGATCGGATTAGGGCTTGTTCCTCATTGCAGTGATGGCTTCTAATTGGGACACCTGGGCCAGGTGCAAACATCTGGTAGATCAAAATGAGGGGGTCAAGCTATTCTCCGAAGCTCCTGAGGACAGGACAGGACGCAATGGATGGAAACTAACCATGGAGAGAAGCAACTTAGAACTAAGGAGAAATTTCCTAACAGGACAATTAACCAGTGGAAGAGTTTGCCACCAGAGGTTGTGGGTGCTTCATCACTGGAAGTTTTTAAAAGGACACTGCAGAGCCATTTGTCTGAAATGGTGTACGGTCTGCTGCTTAAGAAGGGGGTTGGACTAGAGGACCTCCAAGGTCTCTTACAGATCTATTCTGACTGATTGATTGATTGTGTGCAAATTCATTGTATTGGAGGTTATGTTTTAGACTGGAGGTTAAAACGTGAAGAATGGTTGTAGAAATTGGGTATATCAAGTTTAATGAAAAGAAGGACCAAGGGGCACATGAGAGCATCTTCCAATATTTGGGGGCTGCCCCAAAGAAGAGGGAGTCAAACTATTCTCCAAAGCACCTGAAGGCAGGACAAGAAGCAATGGGTGGAAACTAATCAAGGAGAGATCCTTCCTTCTCTCCTTCCTTCCTTCCTTCTCTCCTTCCTTCCTCCCTCCCTCCCTTTCTTCTCTGCTTCCTTCCTTCCCTCCTTCCTTCCTTCTCTCCTTCCTTCCAATAGCTCTGAGGTTGCCACAAAGAAGAGGGAGTCAAGCTACTCTCCAAAGCACCTGAAGGCAGGACAAGAAGCAATGGGTGGAAACTAATCAAGGAGAGATCCTTCCTTCTCTCCTTCCTTCCTTCCTCCCTCCCTCCCTTCTCTGCTACCTACCTTCCTTCCAATATCTCAGGGGTTGCCACAAAGAAGGAGTCAAGCTATTCTCCAAGGCGCCTGAGGGCAGGACAAGAAGCAATGGGTGGAAACTAATCAAGGAGAGAAGTAACCTGGAACAAAGGAGAAACTTCCTAACATGACAATTAACCACTGGAACAGCTTGCCACCAGAACTTGTGGGTGCTCCATCACTGCAGGTTTTTAAGAGGACAACCCTTTGCCTGAAATGGTAGAAGATCTCCTGCTTGAGCAAGGGGTTGGATTAGAAGACCTCCAAGGTCCCTTCCAACTCTGTTATTCTATTCTACTCTCCAAAGCACCAGAGGGCAGGAGAAGCAATGGGTGGAAACTAATCAAGGAGAGAAGCAACCTGGAACTAAGGAGAAACTTCCTCACAGTGGGAGCAAGGAATCCAGTGGAAGAGAAGTTGCCTCTGGAAGTTCTGATTGCTCCGTCTCCTGTACAGGTAGTCCTCGACTTACAACCACAATAGAACCCAAAATTTCTGTTGCTAAGCGAGACACTTGCCAAGGGAAGTTTGCTCCATTTTACAATCTTTCTTGCCACTGTTGTTAAGTGAAGCCCCGCAGTCATTGCGTTAGAAACAGAGTCTTTAAGCAAATCTGGCTCCCCCATCGATTTTGCTTGCCTCAAGGTCGCCAAAGGCGGGATCACGTGACGCAGGGAGAGGCAGCCGTCACAAGTACGAGTGGCCGAGGGTCTGGATTGTGATCACGCGACCACGGGGGTGATGCAATGGTCGTAAGAGTGAAAAAAGGTCCTACGTCCATTTCTTCAGTGCCATTGTAGCTTGGAACGGTCAGTAAATGAACTATTCTGAGGTGGAGATTTGTTTGTGTGGCTACTATTTTGATATCTCTTTCTCCCTCTTTCCCTCCCTCTTCCTTCCTCTCTCTCTCTCCCTCCTCCTTCCTCTCTCTCTCCCTTTCTCTCCCTCTCTCTCTCTTCCTTTCTCCCCTTCTTCCTTCCCCTCTCTTCCTCTCCCTTCCCCCCCTCTCTCTCCCTCTTCCTTCCTCTCTTCCTCTCCCTCTTCCTCTCCCTTCCCCCCTCTCTCTCCCTCTTCCTTCCTCTCTCTCCCTCTTCCTCCTTCTCTCGCTCCCTCTTCCTTCCTCTCCCTCCTCCTTCCTCTCTCTCTCTCTCCCTCTTCTCTTCCTCTCTTCCTCTCCCTCTCCCCCTCTTCCTTCCTCTCTCTCTCTCCCTCTTCCTTCCTCTCTCTCTCCCTCTTCCTTCCCCTCTCTTCCTCTCCCTTCCTCTCTCTCTCTCTCCCTCTTCCTTCCTCTCTCTCTCCCTCTTCCTTCCCCTCTCTCCCTCTTCCTTCCTCTCCCTCTCTCTCCCCCTCCCTATTTATCTCCTCCTCTCTCACACACACATGCACGCACCCCACTTCCTGAATGGCCCGGATATCAACAATGGTCAATAAACAATGTAATTTCCAACTGCAATTTTGGATTGTAACACACACGTAGTCCTCGACTTACGGCCATGATTGAGCCACACATTTCTGTCGTTAAGTGAGTTTCACTCCATTTCACCACCTTTCTCGCCACTGTTGTTCAGCGAACGACTCCGGCTGTTAAGTTAGTACAACGGCTGTTAAGTGAACCGGGCTTCCCCCGCGGACTCTGCTCGTCAGAAGGTCACAAAAGGAGGATCCCATCACCCCGGGACGCTGCAACCGTCATAAATAAGGGTCAGTGGCCGATTCTGATCGCGTGAGCCTGGGGATGCTGCAACAAGAGTCACCGGTGCAAACTGGTCCCGTCACTTTTTTCCCAGTGCTGCTGTAACTTCCGACGGTCACTAAACGGACACGGTTGTAAGTCGAGGACTGCCCGATAAGTTGTCCCAACCGTCTCTCCTCCTGCTGTTGCCGCTCTTAGATTTCACGTAAGAGTAGCTAGGTGGTCGTACGGAGAGACAACTTATTGGGCAGTCCTCGACTTACAACTATTTCCGTTTAGTGACCGTCAGAAGTTACAGCAACTAGCATGTTGCGTGAAACCTCCCCCCTCCCCGAAATGCGCACAAAAGAAGACGATGCACAAGGTTTTTTTTTTCCACAACATACATCTTTAAATAAAGTCAGCTAGCAATCGCTGTCCCAAGGAAAGGAACGGAGGGGTCTTGGAGGTGGGGGGGGGGGGCGTTGGGGGTTATGGGGAGGGTCCCTCTCTGCTGAACCTGGCCAGCATCTCAGCTCGTGGTCCAGCCAGGGGGTTAGAGGAGGGGTCCCCATGCCAATGGCTCCCCCTGCCTCTGACCTTTGGGCCCTTTCCCGCTGCCCACGGAGGGCAGGGAAGGAAGGGGGGGGGGTTCACAAAAAAAGGGACAAACTTTACAAAATAATAATAATAATAATATAATAATAATAATAAAGAAACCAGCCCAGCTTCAGTTTCCAGAGAGGCTCCAGGCCGCCCACACAAAAGTTTTTTTGTTTTTGCTTGAGGAGTTTGGAGAAAAAAGGAGCAGAGACTCGGCCGGATCTTCCTTGCTGTGCTGAGGAAGCCCCCCCCGCCCCCCCCCGGGAGTCACGGAGACCCCCAGATCTCGCCCCACTGCAACCACCACCCCACCCCCGGGCTCCCTCCGTCAGTTAATCCGTAGCTTCCCTTCCCGGTGGTCGATGGGGGTGACGACCTCGTTGGCGTAGCCGTTTTCCGAGCACAAGGAGAATCCGTCCGACGCCTCCATGCCGCTGTTGATTTCTGGAAAGAGGGGGGGCAAAAGGGGGTTGGGGGGGAAGGAAGTGGCATCAACAAGCAGGAAGGAAGAGAGGAGCCCGAAATCAAAGGGGAGGGAATATGTGTGGGATGTTTGGATTATACGGATCAGTCCAGGCGCTTCTGCCTCAACGAGAGAGTGAGAGTGAGTGAGTGAGTGAGTGAGTGAGAGAGAGAGAGAGGGAGAGGGGAGCAACAATGGCAGATGGATTTCAAGTACAGCTACTGTAGTCTTCAATTTAGGTGGAGGAAGGGAGGGAAGGAAAGGAGGGAGGGAGGAAGGGAAGGAAAGAGGGACGAAGGAAGGAAAGAAGGAGGAAGGGAGGAAAGGAGGGAGGGAGGGAGGAAGGAAGGGAAGCAGGAGGAAGGAAGAGAAGGAAAGGAGGGAGGGAGGGAGGAAAGAAGGAGGGAGGGAGGAAAGAGAAGGAGGGAGGAGGCAGGAAGGGAGAAGAGAGGAAGGGGAAGGAAAGGGATGAGAGGAGAGAAAGAGAAAGGGGAAGGGAGGAGAAGGGGTGGTGTGGGAAAGGGAGAAGAGAGGAAGGGAGGAGACAGAGGAGGAGAGGACAGAAAGGGGAGGGGTGGGAAAAGGAGGAGAGGGAGAGCAGGAGAGGGAGGGAAAGGCAGGGGAGGAGTGAAGAGGACAGAAAGAGGAGGGGAAGGGGAGGGAAAGGGAGGAGAGGGAGGGGAAGGGACAGGAAGGAGAGGAAGGAGACGGGGGAGGAGAGGAGAGGGAGGGGAAGGCAGTCTCCCATTTCAAAGTCCCAGCAGCCCAGCCATCTCAGGGACAGGGGTCCAAAGGGGTCCAAAGCCCAGAGGCTCCTTTGGGAGCGAGACCCCCGGAGCCAAAGCCCCTTTATCGGGACACCCCCCCACCCCACCCCGGCTTTCCCTGCGTGCCCAAGGCTTCTCCTCCGGCCTTCTGCCCACACAGCCCCCTGGGATCCCTCCGAAATCCGTCCGCCACTTTTGCTCCCGCCTTTCAAAAGAGGAAGAGGACGGCCGCTCCGTCCCGCCCCGAGAAGATCAAAGGGGCCGCACCCAAACCGGGAACCCGGAAAGGCCTTGAGGTTAGTGCCAACTTTCCCAAGTGATCAAAGCAAGCCGAGGATGCCCCCTGGCCCCTTCCGGCGGCTGCCCCGTCACCCTGCTGCTGTGGTTAATGCCAGCCTTTGAAAGCAGACTTACGCTCCAGGCTGAAGGAAACCCCCAAGTCTGGCAGCCTGGCGCCCTCTAGAGGCTAGAACCTGCAAGACATGGTTCAAAAGACAATTTGGCTGACGGAAGGAGAATCTTTCTCAGCTCAGGGACGGTGTTTGGTGCTCTCTCGAGTTTTCTTGGTTGTTTCTTGCAGACTTTTCATGACCCGACTTAAGACTAGTTGAGCACTGATGATGTTCCCTAGATGGGTCATGAAACGTCTGTAAGAAACAATTAGCTTCCAAGATCACTGTTGTGACCTCTCAGTGGCCAGTGGAGCTGGCAGCAGATTCGGACAGTGAGGAGGTTGGGGAGGAAGATGGGCCAGTCCTGGAGTCTGGGGAAGGCTCTGAGGAGGGCTCTGTGTAAGAGGCAGAGAGGGGGCCAGGGCCGTATGCCAGTTATCAGCTGCCTTCGGAGTCAGAGATCAGTGAGGCAGAAGAACAGCTGGAGCCTGTTCCCAGTGTGCGCATGTGCAGAGTTGCCAGACAAAGGAAACAGCTAAGAAACAGGGGTCGACATGGGAGTAAGGCCACAGGTGGATGATGAACGGCCTCTCCCAGAGGGAATAAAAGAGGAGCGACAGGGGAGTGGAGTTTGCAGGAGACCATGAGTTCGCTTAATTGATTTGTGACTCTCCGAGACTCCTTGCAAAGTTTTGCAGATATCATCCTGGCAGCTCTCCAAGCCAGATGAGGTCTGTGACCGTAAATCCTCCCTCGAAAGACTTTGCTGGATGTGAATGAGCAGAATTCACAGTCAATGAATAAAAGGGTTTTTTTGTCGGGACAACAGGGAGTTTCCTTCAGGCTCTTGGGAATCCTCGGTCAGAACAGAAACTGCCGCAGTTTTTCAGTGTGAAACCCGGATGGAAGTCTCATTTTTCCAGGCCTGTCTCAACTGAACAGTCGCTAAGCAAATGGCTGTTAAGTGAGGATCACCTGTAACTTTAACATGCTTGTTACGCAAGCAGATCACTAAACCGACAAGTCAACACGTCACGCAGAACAAACCAATGGCTTCAGCGTCCGGAAGCGTCCTCGGCCCCTTACCTGAAAAGATCAGCTTTTCCTTCATGATGTTGACGTCGCGGCTGGACCGACGGACGGCAGCGCTGAGCATGATCTGCTCCGGGTTGTAGGTGCGAATGCTGCTGAAGCGCCACCTGGGACAGGAGTGGAAAAACGGAAAGATTCTCGTTTGAAGGGGATCCACTGGATCGGGGAAGGCAAGGGGGAGCAACCCACCACATCCGGCCAAAGCCCCGTGTATTTTTCACACACACACACACGCTGCACGATGGCCAACTGCCATCTTGACTTTTTTGACCCTACGTGGGGCATTTTCCAAGCTAGGAAAATAATTCCTCCACCAGAAGGGCCTGGAGAGGCACGCTTGGGAATAAAATGGTGCAAAATGACACTGTCAGGCCTGCCACACTTTCCATTATTCTATGCATTTCCTATGGTGGGGAAATGGGAGGGGGGATTGTACGGAGTTAGATGATATGTAGCCATAACAACATTCTTTCTAGAAAGCCAAGGTCATCCTTTGTCTCTGCACCTGACCGGAACTGAATGGGAGGAAACTGCCAGCATGGCAGTGGGAGATGGGACCATGGGATGGACTTGTGGGTGTGGGGGGCAAGATCTTGAACTTTCAACTGGATAGGGAAAACCGGGAAGCCTTCAGATTTGGGTTTTCCCAGATGTGCCAACATGGCTCTCTTCATCAATTGCAACTTTGAGCAATACTTTGCTTGGACTCTGATTTAATTTTGGATGCTATTTGAAACCCTGACAGACACATTCAGTCTTCCATCTTTTCTCCATTTTTGAAGCAGGATTCAGGCTTCTTTCTAGTGGCATAAAGGGAAATCCATTTCTGCTGCATCTTGTTCTAAAACAGGGGTCTCCAATTTGGGCCACTTTAAGACCTGTGGACTTCAACTCCCAGAATCCCCTAGTCTCCAAATATGGCCACTTTAAGACTTGTAGAAGTCTTTAATACTTCCAGAATCCCCTAGTCTCCAAACATGGCCACCTTAAGACCTGTGGAATTCAACTCCCAGAATCTCCTAGTCTCCAAACGTGGCCACTTTAAGACTTGTAGAAGTCTTTAAGACTCCCAGAATCTCCTAGTCTCCAAACGTGGCCACTTTAAGACTTGTAGAAGTCTTTAAGACTCCCAGAATCTCCTAGTCTCCAAACGTGGCCACTTTAAGACTTGTAGAAGTCTTTAAGACTCCCAGAATCTCCTAGTCTCCAAACGTGGCCACTTTAAGACTTGTAGAAGTCTTTAAGACTCCCAGAATTCCCCTAGTCTCCAAACGTGGCCACTTTAAGACTTGTAGAAGTCTTTAAGACTCCCAGAATCCCCTAGTCTCCAAACGTGGCCACTTTAAGACTTGTAGAAGTCTTTAAGACTCCCAGAATTCCCCTAGTCTCCAAACGTGGCCACTTTAAGACTTGTAGAAGTCTTTAAGACTCCCAGAATCCCCTAGTCTCCAAACGTGGCCACTTTAAGACTTGTAGAAGTCTTTAAGACTCCCAGAATCTCCTAGTCTCCAAACGTGGCCACTTTAAGACTTGTAGAAGTCTTTAAGACTCCCAGAATCCCCTAGTCTCCAAACGTGGCCACTTTAAGACTTGTAGAAGTCTTTAAGACTCCCAGAATTCCCCTAGTCTCCAAACGTGGCCACTTTAAGACTTGTAGAAGTCTTTAAGACTCCCAGAATCCCCTAGTCTCCAAACGTGGCCACTTTAAGACTTGTAGAAGTCTTTAAGACTCCCAGAATCTCCTAGTCTCCAAACGTGGCCACTTTAAGACTTGTAGAAGTCTTTAAGACTCCCAGAATCCCCTAGTCTCCAAACGTGGCCACTTTAAGACTTGTAGAAGTCTTTAAGACTCCCAGAATCTCCTAGTCTCCAAACGTGGCCACTTTAAGACTTGTAGAAGTCTTTAAGACTCCCAGAATCCCCTAGTCTCCAAACGTGGCCACTTTAAGACTTGTAGAAGTCTTTAAGACTCCCAGAATTCCCCTAGTCTCCAAACGTGGCCACTTTAAGACTTGTAGAAGTCTTTAAGACTCCCAGAATTCCCCTAGTCTCCAAACGTGGCCACTTTAAGACTTGTAGAAGTCTTTAAGACTCCCAGAATTCCCCTAGTCTCCAAACGTGGCCACTTTAAGACTTGTAGAAGTCTTTAAGACTCCCAGAATCCCCTAGTCTCCAAACGTGGCCACTTTAAGACTTGTAGAAGTCTTTAAGACTCCCAGAATCCCCTAGTCTCCAAACGTGGCCACTTTAAGACCTGTGGACTTCAACTCCCAGAATTCCCCCAATCTCCAAATTTGGCCACCTTAAGACTTGTGGACTCTGGGCCAATCCCCAGGAGACCATGAGTTCTAATCCTGCCTTAGGCCTGAAAGCTGGCTGGATGACTTTGGGCCAGTCCCTTTTCTCTCCTCCACCCACCTCACAGGGTTGTTGTTGAGGGGGGAAAAGGAGGAGGGAGGCGTGCTGGATATATAGTCGCTGCTTTGAATTACTTAGTAATAAAGGCGGGCTAGGAATCTAATATGTGCATAAAATAAACTGTATTATTTCTTACAGTATTGCGAACTGCTAATCCTCCCTTTCAAATACTACTGCGGTTAAGATATTGCTTCTACTACAATGCCGTTACAGCCAAATTATTTTGTTTAAATAAAATAAATGTTTAAAAGTGCTTCTGGGCTGGAAAAACCTGAGTTCCAATCTTCCCTCAGCCTTGGACGCTCCCTATCTCTTGCCCAGCCTACCTTGCAGGGTTGTTAATAAGGTGTTAAAACTGGGGGAGGAAATGTTACGTTTGCTGTTCCGAGTTCTGGAGAAAGGACAATACAATACAATAGCAGAGTGGAAAGGGACCTTGGAGGCCTTCTAGTCCAACCCCCTGCCTAGGCAGGAAACCCTATATCGTTTCAGACAAATAGCTATCCAACATCTTCTTAAAGACTTCCAGTGTTGGGGCATTCACAGCTTCTGGAGGCAAGGAGTTCCACAGGACAGAATGAGGGATAAAAGCCCAGGGATTCCTACTCTCCTTGCCCCAGAGGCTCTAAAGAATAAAGAGGGATACCCACACCAACAAAGAAACCGACAAAGAAAAACATGCAGGAAAACCTAACACAAAACACAAGAGATGCCATATACACAAAGGGGGGGAGGGGGGACTTGTGAGTGATGCAATCACGCAACACACGGTCCGGTGGGCCAACAAATCCAGATTTAAAGAGGAAAAAGGTGGTTTGAAGTGTACGAGACCCCCCCCAGGGGCATCTGGAGTCACCCGGCTGCCTTCGCACAACAGCGGCTGCTTTCAAGGTGTTGCTGGAGAGTTGGGGGTACATGCAAAATACTTCCTGTCCCCCTCAAATCTGGATCATTGCGTCTTCTTGATACCCAGAGCTATCTCTCCTCTCTGGGTTACTTACCGTCTTTTCCCGAAAATAAGACAGGGTCTCATTTTCATTTGACACCCCCCCGAAATAAGCACTTGGCCTTATTTTTGGGGAGGTCTTATTATGTTGGAGGTGCAGGAGGTGCCCGTTAATCTCGGCCCGCGGATCAGCTGATCCAGAGAGGGCCGGAAGTTCTGTCTGTTTCTGGCGCACTCTTGCCAGCCTGCTGTTTTTGCGGCCGCCACTAAGAGAAGGGGAGCAGGAGATAGGGTTTGCGGGAGCAGCTTCCGCGAGGCTATTCCGCGTGGATGGCAGGTGCATGCGGGGCGCGTGGGGCATTTCCCCCTTTCCCCCCAGGAAATGGCGGGGAACAGCTGCGCATGTGTTTAAATATTTTAGGGGAGGGCTTATATTTTGGGGGGAGGGCTTATTTTAGAGCATGCGCTCAAAAGTCCGATTGTTCTTATTATCTGGGGAGGTCTTATTTTGGGGAAAACAGGATATTATATCGATCCAGGTTACCCACCTTCTACAGCTAGTCCTCAACTTGCAACGGTTTTGTTTAGTGACCGTTTAAAGACGCAACGGCACTGAAAAGTGGGACTTATGCCCAGTTTTTGCATGCGTGACTGTTGCAGCCTCTCAACCGTCACATGATCAAACTTCACGGGCTTGGCAACTGGGATTGATGACGGTTGCAGCGTCCCGGGGTCGTGTGATCCCTTTTACGACCTTCAGACAAGCAAAAGTCAATGGGGGAAGCCAGATTTGCTTAACGACCGTGCTGCTAACTTAACCACTGCAGCGATTCACTTAACAACTGGGGCAAGGAAAGTTGTAAAATGGGACAAAACTCACTTAACAATTGTCTCGCTTAGCAACAGGAGTCTTGGGCTCAATTGTGGTTGTAAGTGGAGGACTACCTATACCTGGGGCTACCTTGGGTCCCAAGTGAACACCGATGTCCTATTAGCCTGCATCAAAAGTTTTGATAATAGAATAGGGAAAACAGGACTGTTGTTTCACCATATAACTTTAAAAAAAACCTCCCTTTTGACTCCTTATTTTGGGGTTAGAATCAGGGCGACTGGAGGTTCCCATTAGGACTTTAAAATCAGAAGTAATCCCTCAAATTAAGAACTGTGGTATGGACGTCCTAAATCTCCCTTCCATCCCAATGTTGCTGGATTGTGGCTTTGATTACACCTCCTCTCCAGTGAAGGAAACCAGCAAGCAACACCCCAAAAAAACCAGTCCCTGCTTTTCTACTGACGCCCTCCATGCCACTTAAAAGACCATCACTGTAAAAAAACCCAGCTCGAAATTCTCTCCGCGCTCCTGCCTATTAACCCTGCCCTCCTTGGCAAAGTCAAAAAAAAGAAAAAGAAAAAAGAAGAGCTGGTTTTTGCAAAGATGAGGAAAGAGAGAAGTGATGCCGGGAACATGGAGAAAGCACAGATGTGCACAGAGGCAGCCTGGATGAGGCGGGAGGAAGATGACGGTCTGGACATATATCTCTCCTCACCCAACCTTTGGCCTTTGGAAGAAGGAGGGAGTCAAGGTTTCAAGCCACAGCGTGATTGCAGCCAGTCCGTGTAAAGAAAGGGCAAAAATTGTGGAACAAAAAAAAAAAAAGTCTCTTATCATATTATAGGTAGTCCTCGACTTATAACCATTTATTTAGCCACTGTTCACATCTACAACTGTAAAAAGTAAGTTGCAATTGGTCTTCACCTTTAGGACCATTGCAGCTTCCCAATCTTGGCCACTTAGCAATCGGCATTTTATTTACAATAGTTGCACAGTCCGTGTTGTGTGCGTGTCACTATTTGCGACCGTCGCAGGCAGTTTCGAAAGCAAAGTCAACGGGGGAAGCCGGGTTTGCTTAACGACCGTGTGACTCAGTTAACAGCTGCAGTGATTTGCTTAACCATCGGGGCAAAGGTGGTCATGAAATATGATGCAACTCACTTAGCAAACCGCCTTGTTAAGCAGTGGAAATTCTGATCCTAAACCGAGGACTTCTTGCGTGTGTATTTTGTTGTGGGTGGCTGCAATCAAGCGTTTCCTGATCCAGAAATTCCATCAACTCAGAAAAAGGCCAAGGATTTCAGGGCAGCAAAAGCCCCCGATCCACAGATGGACAGCAGGAAAATTTACTAAATAAATAAATACTCGTAATTTTTAAATTTCTACTCTTATCTTAACCATGAAAGCCGGATGGGTGACTTTGGGCCAATCACCAGGAGACGGTGAGTTCTAGTCCTGACTTAGCCATGAAAACCAGTTGGGTGACTTTGGGCCAATCACCAGGAGACGGTGAGTTCTAGTCCTGACTTAGCCATGAAAACCAGTTGGGTGACTTTGGGCCAATCACCAGGAGACGGTGAGTTCTAGTCCCTACTTAGCCATGAAAGCCAGCTGGGTGACTTTGGGCCAATCACTAGGAGATGGTGAGTTCTAGTCCCTACTTAGCCATGAAAGCCGGCTGGGTGACTTTGAGCCAATCACCAGGAGACGGTGAGTTCTAGTCCCTACTTAGCCATGAAAGCCAGCTGGGTGACTTTGGGCCAATCACCAGGAGACGGTGAGTTCTAGTCCCACTTAGCCATGAAAGCCAGTTGGGTGACTTTGAGCCAATCACCAGGAGACTGGTGAGTTCTAGTCTTACCTTAGGCATGAAAGCTAGCTGGGTGACTTTGGGCCAATCAGCAGGAGACTGGGAGTTCTAGTCCCGCCTTAGCCATGAAAGTCAGCTTAGTGATTTTGGGGAAGTCCCCCCCTCTCTCAGTCCAACCTCCCTTACAGGGTTATTGTTGCAGGGAAACTAGGAAGAGGAAGGTGCACTGGATATGTTTGCTGCCTTGAGTTCTTTGCAAAAATAATGAAGGCAGTATATAAGTAAAATAATAAAATCAAAAATAAAATTAATTGCCCTGAGCAAAATGAAATTGAACATTTTCAGCCAATTGCCTTTTTTTTCTGCCTGAAGTTGCATATCTTAGCAAATCAAAAACGAAGGCTGAGGCAGTGGTGAATTCTAATGTTTTTTACTACCGGTTCTGAGTTACATGGCTATGTAGTCACGTAACTGGGGGATCAAAAGACAGAAACTCGCTTTAACAAGGTCCTGCTGGAGCAGGGTTGGACTAGATGACCTCCAGGTCCCTTCCCGCCCTGGATTATGCTCTGAAGCTGCATCTAATGCCAGGTTTGTAGTCCTTCCTTCCCCTCCTTTTTCCCTCCCTCCCTCCCTCTCTCTCTTTTCTTTCCTTTCTTTCTTTCTTTCTTTCTTCTTTCTTCTTTCCTTCCTTACTTCCTTCCTTCCTTCCTTCCTTCCTTCTTTCTTTCCATCCCCATTCCCCATTTTTGGTCAAGCAGCGTTCACAAGCCATCAAGTCTCTCTCTTAATTTTTTTTACCTTCCCTCTGACTTGTTCATAGAGATTTGCTTCAAAGTGTCCCCCCAAAATATATGAGGCAACGAATGTCCCTTCCCAGATTTGACTCTGGAAAGTCTTAACCAACCAAGCGCGGATGCTAAGGCTACTGAGCTGGTGGGGATGATGGGGCTTGGTGTCCACATTAACTGCAGGGCACGAGCTCTGAAAAAGCTGGGTGAAATGGACTAAAGACTTCAACTTAGTTGAAAGCAGAAAGATCGGATTGCTTCAGTGTGCAGAAAACGCAAAACTCTCAGGCCTGCAGCGATCTTTCCTTTTGGATCTTTGGCCTGCCACACTTTCTATTATTCTACTATGCCTTTTCTATGATGGGAAAACGGGAGGGGGGGATTGTACAGAGTTCGATGATAGGTAGTCATAACAGCATTCTTTCTAGAAAACCAAGGTCATCCTTTGTCTCTGCACCTGACCGGAACTGGATGGGTGGAAGCTGCCAGTGTGGCAGTGGGAGATTGGACCATGGGAGGGTCTTGTGGGTGGGGGAGGCAAGATCTTGAACTTTCAAACTGGGTGGGGAAAACTGGGAAGCTTTCAGATTCAGGATTTCCCAGATGTGCCAACATGGCTCTCTTCATCAATTGGAACTTTGAGGAATACTTTGCCTCGGACTCTGATTTACTTTCGGATGCTATTTGAAACCAGGACAAAAACTTTATGTCATCTATACATTGATATGCATATATATATATATATTTCATTTCCCCTCAACTTGGCAACACTGCCTTGGCTTCCCTCCCTATTTCCCACAACGCTCACAGGAATGTTAAGGGGTGGGTAGGAAAAAACCAAACTAGAGATGTAGGTGAAATGAAGGAGGAGGAAGTCCCAACAATTACCTGATTAAGTGATAGCTGTAAAGATGCCGAAATGCAGCAGCAGAAAGAGGAAGAAGAAAGAGGAAAGGACATGCAGAGAAATGTCAGAGCAGTAAGAAAAATAACCCAGAAATTCCACACACACACACACCCTTAATTGGCATTTTCAAGGGCCCTAAAGACATCCCAGGACTTTGGAAAGGGTGATTAAAAACTTTTTTCCCCTTCTTCTCTTTCTTCCCATTGGGATTGGCTATTTCTGCCATGAATAAAGATCCGTAAATGAAGATTTTTTGGGGTGGAGCCCTTGGTGCTCTCTGAGCGTGGCTGTTTTCTTGCAGACCTTTCCTGGCCCGACTAGGTAACATCATCAGTGCCAGAAGAAAAAAACAGAGTTTGTTCTGTTTATAAACAAGTGGCTTGCTTGCAGAAAGCGAACTCTGCTCTCTTCTAGCACTGATGATGTTCCCTAGTCGGGTCATGAAACGTCTGCAAGAAAACCACGAAGCACAAACACACCAAAGACCCCCAGTTCAACCCTGAGCTACAAATATTCTCTACTAAAGAGTATTTTACGAATAGTCTCTACTAATTTTACGAATATTCTCTACTAAAGAGTATTTTACGAATAGTATCTACTAAAGAGTATTTTACAAATATTCTCTACTAAAGAGTATTTTACGAATAGTATCTACTAAAGAGTATTTTACAAATATTCTCTACTAAAGAGTATTTTACAAATATTCTCTACTAGAGTATTTTACGAATATTCCCTACTAAAGAGTATTTTACAAATATTCTCTACTAGAGCATTTTACGAATATTCTCTACTAATTTTACAAATAGTCTCTACTAAAGAGTATTTTAGGAATATTCTCTACTAATTTTACAAATATTCTCTACTAGAGTATTTTAGGAATATTCTCTACCAAAGAGTATTTTGCAAATAGTCTCTACTAAAGAGTATTTTACGAATATTCTCTACTAGAGTATTTTACGAATATTCTCTACTAAAGAGTATTTTACAAATAGTCTTTACTAGAGTATTTTACGAATATTCTCTACTAAAGAGTATTTTACGAATATTCTCTACTAGAGTATTTTACGAATATTCTCTACTAGAGTATTTTACGAATATTCTCTACTAAAGAGTATTTTACGAATATTCTCTACTAGAGTATTTTACGAATATTCTCTACTAAAGAGTATTTTACGAATATTCTCTACTAAAGAGTATTTTACGAATATTCTCTACTAGAGTATTTTACGAATATTCTCTACTAAAGAGTATTTTACAAATAGTCTCTACTAGAGTATTTTAGGAATATTCTCTACCAAAGAGTATTTTGCAAATAGTCTCTACTAAAGAGTATTTTACGAATATTCTCTACTAGAGTATTTTACGAATATTCTCTACTAAAGAGTATTTTACAAATAGTCTCTACTAGAGTATTTTAGGAATATTCTCTACCAAAGAGTATTTTGCAAATAGTCTCTACTAGAGTATTTAGAATATTAGAGATCAATATCTCTACGATGAATCTCTACAAGAGTATTTTGCAAATAGTCTCTACTAAAGAGTATTTTACGAATATTCTCTACTAGAGTATTTTACGAATATTCTCTACTAAAGAGTATTTTACAAATAGTCTCTACTAAAGAGTATTTTGCTGTGGTCCCCTCGGTTTTTAACCATTTGTAAACCGTCCTGAGTTGCTGGCAGTCAAGGTCCATTTGCACTGAATAAATAAATACATTTAATTCATTAAAGTTCAAGAGGGCAACCAAAATCATGTGCTTTGAAATGTTGATGTTATTTCCCCGGACTCCTGCAAGATGAGGACACTGTTATTTTAAGTTTGTTTGAAAACAAAACCATCCAGAGAATGTCGTTCCTTCCGTGCCAATCCCTCTTAATAAAACCTAGGCTTGGGCTAAGCAACTAATGTTGTTTTTTCAAACTTGGCAACTTTTAAGGTGGGTGGATTTCAACTCCCAGAATTCCCCAGCCAGCCATGATGAATCTCTTGACAAAGTACCTTTAAAAAGGCATGAGAATTTCCCCCCACAGTTCAGGAGCTTACTGATATTTTATTTACCCCCAAATTTGCCCAACGTTAAATGAACAATTTATTTTGCTTTTCCAGGCATTTTCTGTGTCCTCTCTTTAAAACTGTCTGTGAGTTTTTCCCCCTCTCCTCTCTTTTCAGCTTCTTTTCTCCAAGTTGCATGGTTCTTTCTTAAAGTTTTGTTTTCTACACTGAAGGCTAGAAATTAGGAGAACCTTAAGCTTAGTTTTCGGAAGCTTGAGGAAAAGGAGAAAGTGCCACCTCAAGGCATATGGACCTTGGAAGCAGGACAGAAAAGAATTTGTCCCTGGAAGAGAATATTTGCAGCTCAGGGTTGAATTGTGGGGTCCTTGGTGCTTTCTAAGTTTGGCTGTTTCCTTGCAGACGTCTCATTACCCAACTAGGTAACATCATCAATGTTAAAAGTGGGTAGGGTGTGTTCTCTGTTTATATAGAAAAGACTTATATGAGGGACCATCAAGAAGCACCATAACTAGGAACAAGAATATGCTGAGCTTGTCGATCAGAAAGATCGGCAGTTCAAATCCCATGCGCCGCGTAACGGAGTGAGCTCCCGTGACTTGTCCCAGCTTCTGCCAACCTAGCAGTTCGAAAGCAGATAAAAAATGCAATTAGAAAAACAGGAACCACCTTTGTTGGGAAGGGAACAGCGTTCCGTGCACCTTTGGCGTTGAGTCATGCCGGCCACATGACCATGGAGACATCTTCGGACAGCGCTGGCTCTTGGGCTTTGAAACGGAGATGAACACTGCCCCCTAGAGTCGAGAACGACTGGCACATATGTGCGAGGGGAACCTTTTACCTTTACCTACAATTTATTTATTCCCTGCAAGTGCTAGATCTTTGCGTGGCTGTGAACTGAGCAGTTGGGACCAAGTTTGGCCTCTATTTCTATTCCTTGCCTGAAACAGGGGATGAAGAATTTTGCTACCACCCCTCAAAGGGGCTCCAGATGTCACTGGGTAGAATTCTAACAATATTACAAAGTCATCAGTAGGTGTTACTTACTTCTGGAAGACAAAAATTCCTACAATTATGACAAAGGAAATAAGGTCGGCCGTTATCCAGATTAGACGGTATTCACCTGGAGGCTGAAAAACAAGTAAAAAGAAATTAGCCAAAATTAAAAGTTGGTTTTCTAAAAAAAACGCCTAATCATGGGGAATGTGAGCTGAAAGATTGTCAGGTTTAACCATTAATACCCAGGTCTTTTCTGTTTAAGATATGTGGACTTCAACTCCCAGAATTCCCTAGCCAGCAGGTATGGACCAATTCCCAGAATTCCCTAGCTAATATGTGTGAACGTCAATTCCAAAATTCTCTTGCAGTATGTGAACTTCAATTCCCAGAATTCCTTAGCCAATATGAGTGGACTTCAACTCCCAGAAGTCCCTAGGCAGCCATACTGGCAGGGGAATTCTGGGAGTTGAAGTCCACACATATTAAAGTTGCCAAGTCTTAAAGAGACTGACACACGTAATAAATCTCTGTGAGAGACACACGCAGGCAAGCTAAAACTTTTTAAGGTTCCTGAATTTTACTGAATTAATTCTTGCTCGTCTAACACAAACCTCTCGAAAAGCGTTGGCTATTATCACACCCGTAAAACATCAAGGGGGCACCAAGGCTTCCGTCAGGAAATTACAAACCCCAAACAACCCTTCATACAGGCAGTCCTTGTCTTAAAGACCATTCATTTAGCGACCAGCTGAAGATACAACAGCACTGGAAAATGTGACTTGGGACCATTTTTCACACTTCTGGCTGTTGCAGCATTCCCATGATCAAGATTCGGACACTTGGCAATTGGCTCGTATTTATGACGGTCGCAGCGATCCCCTTTTGTGACCTCCTCCTAGGCAAAGTCAATGGGGAAGCCAGATTCACTTAACATTCCCATAACGACTACAGTGGAAGTTAGTATAATGCAGGGGTGTCCAAACTTGAGAACTTTAAGACTTGTGGACTTCAACTCCCAGAATTCCCCAGCCAGCAGGGCTGGCTGGGGAATTCTGGGAGTTGAAGTCCACAAGTCTTAAAGTTCCCAAGTTTGGACACCCCTGGTATAATGGATCAAAATGAACTTAACTGTATTGCTTAGTTATGGAAACTCTGGATACAATTATTGTCGTCACTCAAGGACTACCTGTAATTACTTCGCCTTGTTGCACAGTCAGGTAGCTGTTTAGATATGATTTAGCATTTTCCCCACCTAGCGCAGGTGTAGGGAACAATGATCCCTTTATGACTTGTGGATTTCAGCTCCCAGAATTCCTGAGCCAGCCAGGCTGAGGAATTCTGGGAGTTGAAGTCCAAAGTTCATAAAAGGGCCATCGCTCCCCATCCCTCATCTAACTAATCCTGTTCCTAGCGGACTAAGTTTATTCATTTATGGAAAATAACAGAATTGGAAGGGGCCTTGGAGGTCTTCTAGTCCAACCCTCTGCTCAGGCTGGAGACCCTACACCATTTCAGATTAATGGTTGTCCAATATCTTCCTTAAAAACATCCAGTGTTCACAACTTCTGGAAAAAGTCTGAGAGGCCAGAAATTCAGATGTGGATTCAGAGCACTCAATGGCCAGCAGAGGGTGCTCAAACCCCATAAATTGAAAAGTAAAGCAAGGAAGGCACTCTTTAAGCCAGGGGTGGTCCAAACTTGGCAACTTTAAGACTTGTGGACTTCAACTCCCAGAATTCCCCAGCCAGCCATGTTGGCTGGGGAATTCTGGGATTTGAAGTCCACAAGTCTTAAAGTTGCCAAGTTTGGACACCCCTGCTTTAAGCTGTTAACAATCAGAAATTTTGCTCAGGCCGGCCATCCTCAAGTTGGTTGGATTCGGCCATGAAATCCTCAGAAGAGGCTATCTTCTCATTTGGTGGCCAAAGTACACGTAGTCCTCGACTTACGACCACAATGCGGGTCCAAAATGTCTGTGGCTAACCGAGACATCGGTTAAGCGGGTTTTGCCCCATTTTGCTACCTTTGTTGTTAAGTGGATCCATCGTTTAAGTTAGTAACGCAGTTGTTAAACGAATCTGGCTTCCCGATCAACTTTCCTTGCCAGGAGGTCACAAAAAGGGATCCCGCGACCCCTGGGCTCTGCAATCGTCATAAGTATGAGTCGGTTGCCAAGCGGCTGAATTTTGATCACGCGATCGTGGGGATGGTCGTAAGTGTGAAAAACAGTCACGAGCCTCTTTTTCCAGTGCTTCGAATGATCACTAAGCAAACGGTTAAGTCAAGGACACCCTCTATTCAAGCTTCAGAATAAAAATTAGTTTTTATGATTTGGAAACTCTGCTTTGACTGACGCAATTTTGGAAAAACACCAGCAGCCACAAATGAAATGAAATTGAAGTGCCACAAATTCCACAAAGAAGAGGGAATCAGCTTATTTTCCAAATACCTGAAGGCAGGACAAGAAACGATGGATGGAAATTAACCAAGGAGAGAAGCAACCTGGAATTGAGGAGAGACTTCCTGACAGTGAAGACAATTAATCAGTGGAACGGCTTGCCACCAGAAGTGTGGCAAGCTGTTGAAAAGAGTACTGTGTTTTGCAGTCCTCTTTTCAAATTTGGATACTGTCCCCCTTGTAAACAAATTACTAGTCTACATAGACAGATTATCTATCTAGAATCTCTAATCTGTGCTCTCCAAGCGGAAATTAGATGCCCAATTCGGCCATTCCACTCTATGGAGATGCCACGCTATCAGCCCCCTCTACAGCCCCCTCTACCGCAAAGATCCTGCAGGAAAAGAGCAGTCTGGACAACTGTGGGATCTGGCAGGGCGAGAGCTGTGAACCATAAACACAAAGCTTTTGCTGTGACCCAGGATAACAGATATAGTGCCCTTGCTGACCTTAATGGGGACACTAAAGTGACAGGTCAAAGTAGTTGTGATAATGATGACTCAAATAAGCAGGGGAGCGTGGCCCAAAACGAAGAGCTTACTTCGGAAAGGCAAAAGTGTGAATCCGGTATCACACATCAGTCGCACAAGAAGAGCAAGGTATCCAAAAAGAGAAGTCGCCTTCTGGTTGGTGATTCAGTCGTAAAGGATGTAAATTTAGGAAAGGAGATGGAGGTTTTGAAAGAGGCCAGGTGTTTGCCAGGTGCTACTGCCAGCAGAGACAAGAGGCGTATTCTTAAGATAGTCAAGAATGCAAGTAAGAACTGTGACGTTGATGCTATTATGCATCTTGGCACAAATGGAACTGTCCCAAAAAGGTGTACTTTCTGTGCAGAATGATTTCCAGAGCTTGGGGTATGAACTTAGTAGTATAGGTTGTAGGCATCTTCTCAGAGGTTATACGAGTATATAAGGAACAAAAAGGGAAGGGCCAGCGTGTAGCAGAGTCTAGGCAGAGGGTTGGACTAGAAGACCTCCAAGGTCCCTTCCAACTCTGCCATTGCATTAAGTTGTGGGTGCTCCATCACTGGAGGTTTTTAAGAAGAGACTGGACAGCCACTTGACTGGAATGACATAGGGTCTCCTGCTTGAGCAGGGGGCTGGACTAGATGACCTCCAAGGTCCCTTCCGGCTGTATTCTGAACTATATAATATATAAATCCACTTACCATCAGCCAAAGGGGGGAAGGTAGCCGGAGGAGAACTTGCGAGTTGTCCGAGGTGATGGACTCAACCCCCATGCACCAGAGAACGGAGTACAGCCACGGTTCGTTGACGATGTACAAATTGATGCTCAGGTTTGCGCTGGCATATTCCCTGTTTGAGGATGGAAGGAAGGACAGAGAGGAAGGAACAGTTTTAAGAAGCAGCTGGTGAACGATAAACCTGAGGGCTTAAACTGAGATTTTCCACTATCCTTGTTTGCTTGTCCACTTCTTTTTCCAACTATCCATGCTTCAGGGCTTTTATATTTGTTTTTTGATGATACAATACAATACAATAGCAGAGTTGGAAGGGACCTTGGAGGTCTTCTAGTCCAGCCCCCTGGCTAGGCAGGAAACCCTATACCGTTTCAGACAAATGGCTATCCAACATCTTCTTAAAGACTTCCAGTGTTGGGGCATTCACAACCTCTGGAGGGAAGCTGTTCCACTGATTAATTGTTATGTCAGGAAATTTCTCCTTAGTTCTAAGTTGCTTCTCTCCTTGATTAGTTTCCACCCATTGCTTCTTGTTCTGCCCTCAAAATCCCGATTCCCTCCCCACTCCAGGGGAAGGATACTGCAAAATCCCCATTCCCTCCCCACTCCAGGGGAAGGATACTGCAAAATCCCCATTCCCTCCCCACTCCAGGGTAAGGATACTGCAAATTATCCATTCCTTCCCCACTCCAGGGAAAGGATACTGCAAAATCCCCATTCCCTCCCCACTCCAGGGAAAAGATACTGCAAAATCCCCATTCCCTCCCCACTCCAGGGGAAGGATACTGCAAAATCCCCATTCCCTCCCCACTCCAGGGGAAGGATACTGCAAAATCCCCATTGCCTCCCAATCAGCTGGGACTCGGGAGGCAGAGAATAGATTGTGGGCAGGCCAGTCAGAGGTGGTAGTTACTGGTTCTCCAAACTACTCAAAACCTCTGCTACTGGTTGTCCAGAACAGGTGAATTCCACCTCTGCATGGACTGCTTCACTTAACAATGCCCTACCTATCTATGTCCATGTAAACAAGCAGAGCCAGAGGGGAGGTCTTGGGAAGGGCAACTGCAAGGGACCACCAAGGCCGTAAGTGAGAAGATGCACAGCCATCTGTCAGAAATGGTGTAGTAGGGTCTCCTGCTTGGGCGGGAGGGTTGGACTAGATAACCCCACAAGTTCCCTTCTGTTGTTCTGTTAATTGGCACCTCCATTTACTGCCCCATCGCCCGCCATGCCCTGCCTCTGAAAAGTAGGCCGAAGGACCAGATCGGCAGCGGTGCCGGTGGAGAACCGAACCTGATATCCTCGCGGGTGACCTGGGTGTATCTGAGGTTGAGCTTCTGGAAACCTCGCTCTCTCAACCGCTGAGCGTCTGTCTTCTGGCCGCAGGTCTGCTGGAATCCGGGAGCCACCTCCTGAACGAGATGCCTGTCCAGACTGGGCAACCACATCACCTGGGAGAGAAGCGGGGAGAAAGGAGGGCTTGAGAACCTCAAAAGGGATCAATTTCAGGAAGAAAAACGGAGATGCTTTGGAGATGTTAAGAGCTACAAGAGCTCACCTGAGTCCCAAACAACTCACAAGAACCTTGAAAACATAGGTGGAGAACGCTTTAAACAACATTAGCTGGACAACCTAGTTAGTACATGTCATCCTCGACTTACAACCATTCGTTGAGCGACTGTTCTAAGTTACAACAGCACCAAAAAAAAGAGAGCAATTTTTGAGTTTTCCAACACTTATGACCGTTGTAGCATTCCCAAGGTCACCGAGATCCAAATTCTGGTAGACAATCTATGTGTGTGTGTGTTTCTGTGTGTGTGTTCCAGCATAACTCTGGAACGCCTTAAGCAATTTCAACCAAACTTGGTACACAAATGAGTTACCCTTTGGAAAGAAATACTGTGGCGTGTAAGACACCCCTAAAACCCCTCTGTGTGTGTGTGTTCTGTAAAGATACAGCCTGTTGTGCCTTTCAATGGCTTCTACTGTACAAGCACAGTGGAGTTGCCATGGTAACGGTTTCACAGTACTCCACAAGGGGGCTCCCTCTGGTAAGGAGGAAAATCCAACGTTAGAAATTACATTTAGTCTGGACATTTCCCCCTTATAAAAAAAATACCCGGACAATGCCAGGCTATCTGTTAGTTGACTCATACTTATGACGGTTGCAGGGTCCCGGGGTCACGTGATCCCCTTTTGTACACGTCTGACGAGCAAGGTCAACGGGGAAGTCAGTTTCACTTAAAACTAGGTTGCTTACTTTATCAACTACAGGGATTCACTTAAGAATTGTGGCAAGAAAAGTCGTAAAAGGGAGCAAAACTCACTTAGTTATTAAGTCTTGCTTAGCAACAGAAGTGTGGGGCTTAATGGTGGTTGTTAAGTCAAGGACCACCTCTATTTATTCCCATCATTAAATGAGGCAAGAGCAAAGTGCAATCCTTTTGCAGAGCCAGTTCTTCCCACGGTTGTTTGTACAACTCTTGTCATCGTTGTGGGTCTATCATAGCCAAGTTGCTCTCCCTATCCATAAACCCACTTCTGCTTCTGCTTTGGATTTTTGATTTAATTCTTGCTGGCACTGATACAGGAGCCCCAGAGTCTGCCTGGCAGCTACCCGGCAAAGCCGCAGTGGTGCAGGGGTTAGAATTCAGCATTATAAGCTAACTTAATGCTCACTGCCAGCAGTTCAATCCTATATGGGCTGAAGGCTTGACTCAGCCTCCCATCCTCCCGAGGTGGGTCAAATGAGGACCCAGATTGTTGGGGGCAAAAGGCTGACTCTGTAAACATCTTAGAGAGGGCATTAAAAGCACTGTGAAATGGGATTAAGTGCTATGGATGGATGGATGGATGGATGGATGGATGGATGGATGGATGGATGGATGGAAGGAAGGAAGGAAGGAAAGGGAAGGAAGGAAAAGGAAGGAAGGAAAAGGAAGGAAGGAAGGAAAGGAAGGAAGGAAGGAAGGAAAGGAAAGGAAGGAAGGAAAGGAAGGAAGGAAGGAAGGAAGGAAGGAAAGGAAGGAAGGAAGGCTGGCTGGCTAGAGGGCAGGGGAAGAGGGATCGAAGGAAGGAAGGAAAGCTAGAGGGCAGGGGATGGATGGATGGATGGAAGGAAAGAAGAAAGGAGCAACCATAGTGGCACAATGGTTAGATAGAGTATTGAAGGCTAACTCTGCCCACTGTCAAGAGTTCGACCCTGACCAGCTCAAGGTTGACTCAGCCGTACATCCTTCTGAGGACCCAGTAAAATGAGGACCCAGATTGTTGGGGGGGGGGGGGGCAAGAGGCTGACTCTGTAAACCGCTTAGAGAGGGCTGTGAAGCGGTATATAAATCTAAGTGACATTGTTACTGAGAAGTGCTACCCACAAAACTCCCGAGCCACTCACAGCCTGCTGAGGGATGCCCGAGGCGAGGACAGTTTCCAGGGTGACATTGACCGACGTAGTGTAATACGGGTGATCTTCGGGCAAGTCCTGGAGGTTCAAGAGGACGGTGGCATTGTCCTTGATGGTCTCCAGCATCTCGGTCAGTTTGCAGACCGACTGGTTGGCTGCTTTCACGAAGTCCGATGGGGAGAGGGAGTTGACTGTCCAGAAGGGGTCATTCTGTGGGAAGAATTGTTGGGCTTTGAAGATGGCAGGTTTGCTTTGAGAAATCGGAAGGACAATTGACCATGGGGACTCTCAACCATCAAGGTCGTGGTTTCCCAGAGGTGCTTTTTTTTTTTCTTTCCCAAAAGACAACTGGACTTTCTTGGGGTTTTTTTTTTCCTTTGAAAACATTTCCCTGCTCATCCAAGAAACTTCCTCAGTTCTCTGAAGCTTCTTGGAAGTTTTTTTAAAGGAGGGGAAAAAACCCCTAAATTAATTCCAGATGCCTTTTTGGAAAAGCATCTTTTGAGACAGCCAAGTACTGTCGTTAGCGCGCTCGACCTCTCATGGTATTGAATTCCAAAGTTGAATTATTATACATTGGGTGAGAAAAAAAAAACTTTTTTTCCTGTTGCCTCTCCTGATTTTTCCAACAGTCGATTTCATTGCTTGACCTCTGGTTCTAGAATTTGTCAAACTGGGAAAAGAAAAGAAAAAAGCTACCCCTTGTCCGTTTTATCCTCACCATGAATAATTCTGTAGTTCTCCATTAAGTCCCTGCAAATGTGCCAACCTTGTAGATTTTTTCCCCCAAAAGCCCAAATAATGCAACCTTTACTCATAGGGAAGCAGTTGCATCCCCTGAACCAGTAATAGCGTTGGAAGGGACCTGGGAGGTCATCTACTCCAACCCCCTGCTCACGCAGACCACCTACCGGTATACTATTTCTGACAAATGGTTATCCAATGTCTTCTTAAAAACCTCCAGTGTTGGGGCATTCACAACTTCTGGAGGCAACTTCTGTTCCACTGATTCATTGTTCTAACTGTCAGGAAATTTCTCCTTAGTTCTAGGTTGCTTCTCTCCTTGATTAGTTTCCACCCATTGCTTCTTGTTCTGCCTTCAGGTGCCTTGGAGAATAGTCTGACTCCCTCTTCTTTGTGGCAACCCCTGAGATATGGAAAGACTTCTATCATGTCTCCCCTGGTCCTTTTCTTTTCATTAAACTAGACCTACCCAATTCCTGCAACCGTTCTTCGTATGTTTTAGCCTCCAGTCCCCTAATCTTTGTTGTACTTCTCTGCACCTTTTCCAAAATCTCAACGTCTTTTTCATATGGGGTGACCAAATCTGGATGCAGTCTTCTAACTGTGGTCTTAGTAAGGCTTTATAAAGCGCTATTATTACTTCGCGTGATCTTGATTCTCTCTCTGTTTTAATGCAGCCTAGTACAGGGGGTTCTCCACTTACAGCAGTTTGCGCCGTTCAAAGTTACGACGCCCCTGAGAAAAAGTGAGTGACGACCATTTTTCACACGGATGACCATCTCAGCATCCCCATGGTCGTGTGATTTATAGTCGGATCCTTGACAAGTGACTCACATTTATGACGGCTGCAGTGTCCCGGGGTCATGTCATCACCTCTTGTGACCTTCTGACCAGCAAAGCTAATGGGGAAGCCAAATCCACTCAGCAACCGTTTTGCTCATTTAACAACTGCAGTGATTCACTTAACAAATGTTGCCAAAAAAAAGTGTGGCAGAACTCACTTAACAAATTTCTCACTTAGCAACATGAATGTTGGCTCAATTGTGGTCATAAGTTGAGGACTTCCTGTATTGTATTAGGGTTTTTTTTTGGCTGCTACCTCTCACACAATGTTGGTTGTTTTGTTTTGTGTGTTTGACGCAAACGCAACCGTCTCAGTTGTGATCCTCCAAACTTTTTCTAACTCCACTACATTTCGAGAGGTTGCAACCACCAACTGGACATAATATTACTACTTACTTACACACCTTGAGGAACCATTTGCCTGCATTTAGTCTTTCCAAATCTGTCCAGTTGAACATAGAGGAATGATCGTAAGCTAGTTCTGGAAATACTTCCTCGACGTTGGTGGTTCTCCGCAACGTCTGGTCATGCATAAGAAAAGGCACTCCGTCATAACTGTGAACAAAAAGGAGACAAGAATATAATAATTATCCTGCTGGATCGGATCCAGGGTTCCTTTCCGTTCAGAATTTGGCTTCTTGCTTCTGGGCCCTTGCAAATGCAGGTAGTTCTCGACTTACAACCATTCGCTGAATTCAAAGTTACAACGGCATCGAAAAAAGTGACTCATGACCATTTTTCTCACTCACAAACATTGCAGCCTCCTTATGATCACGTGATCAAAACCCAGCCACTTGAAACCGGCTCATATTTATGACGGTTGCAGTGTCCCAGGGTCACGTGATCACTTTGTGGGAGCTTCAAGGGGGGGAAGTCAAATTCACTTAACAACTGGGTTACTAACTTATCAGCTGCTATGTCACTTGGTAACTTGTTGACTTCAACTCCCAGAATTCCTCAGCCAGCATTATCACTTCCTCAGCCGGCCATATCACTTGGTAACTTTTAAGAGTAGTGGACTCCCAGAATTCCTCAGCCGGCCATATCACTGGCACTTTGAATACTGTGGACTTCAACTCCAGAATTCCTCAGCCGGCCATATCACTTGGTAACTTTTAAGAGTTGTGGACTTCAACTCCCAGAGTTCCTCAGTCATCATGGCTAGCTGAGGAATTCTGGGAGTTGAAGTCCACAAGTGTTCAAGTGGCCTAGTTTGGAGACCCCCGCCTTAAATCTTGAGCACAAGCAGAGACTTACCTTATCACCACATCTGCCTGCACACCATAAACCTTCTCCTCCACTGCTTTCTGGAAGGACATCAGAGTGTTTTCAGGTGCTAACTGGAGGAGAATGAGAAAGAATAAATTATATTTCGTTTTATTGCTACGCACCGGAAGCTACAGTGAGACACGGTTCCACCGGAAACTAAAATATGAACATCAGGTATCCAAACATGTTTTAAAAGATGTGTGGCTCACCAGGCCAGGAACACCAATTCCACAGAGAAGCTAAAATCAAAATTACACGTATTGAGAATGTCAACAACAGAATTCTTCAAATCTGATTCGGTGTTTCTCCTCCTCCTCCTCCTCATTTATTTATTAAATTTATATGCCCCTCCTCTTCCCCATCTCAATATCCAGAATGACTCTGGGTGACTTACAGTAGGATAAAAACACAATTTTAAAAAAACCAAACAAACATTAAAGTTAACAAGGACTGAATTGCAAAATTCTTATAATTTGTTTGAATGTTTGTTATTTATTGAACTTGTATGCCATCCAATGCCCCCAGGTGGGCGGATAAGTAAAAAGTATGTGTGTATGTATGTACCATATATATGTTTAGGGGTATATACAGTGTGTGTGTGTGTGTGTAAAATATGGATCTATTTATCTATTTGTCGGCCTGTCTGTCTGTCTGTCTGTCTATCTAATCTCATGATGGTAAACCTATGACACGCATGTCAGAGGTGGCACGCAGAGCCCTCTCTGGGGGTATGCCCACAGTCACCAGCTGCTCTTCTGGTTTCCGGAATGCTTGCCACCCAGCTGGTTTTCATGGGCGCCAGAAAATGGACGGAGAACAGCCTGAAAAATGCCCCCCAAACAGACCGTTTTTGTGCTGTTTTCTGGGGCTTTTTTCAGGCTGTTTTCAGCTTGTTTTTTGGCCTGTTTTGGGCCCAAAAACTGCCCTGAAAAATGGTCCAAAAATAGCCTGAAAACGGTCAAAAACCAGCCAAAAATGGTGAAAAATCAGGCATGTGTGTGCCAGATGGCTGGTCTTCAGTTTTCCGGCACTGGGGCACGCACAGGCACACCTGTTCCACTTTGGGCCCCTGGTGCCGAAAAAGTTCACCATAACCAGTGGTGGGTTACGTCCGGTACGCCCCGGTACGGGCATACTGGTGCCTGCAGGGAGCATCAGGTACCGTTCCAGTACGGTGGTCCGGAGGGCCCACCTGGCTGCGCTCCTTACCGGTATTTGAAGTTTTTGGGGCTTCTGCGCATGCGCATGGAGCGTACGGCGCCTGTGTGATGCCCCGCTGAGCAGCTGGGGAGTCGTGGAGGCATTAAGTATACATGCATGCACTGGGCGCGTTCATGTGGTGGGCGCCCAGCCCCATTGCACCGTACTGGTTGCAACGGAATCCAGAACCCACCACTGGCCATAACTCATTTAATCCATCATCTCTTTTATCTGTCTCTCTCATCTAACAGTCTTCTCTCATCATTTCTCTCTCCATCTATCTCATCTTTGTCCCTCTCTCTCTTTCTCTCTATCTAATCCATCCTCCATCATCCCACTTATCTGCCTCTCTCATCTAACAGTCATCTCTATATCTCTCTCTCCCATCTATCTCATCTTTGTCCCTCTCTCTCTCTCTCTCTCTCTCTCTCTCTAATCCGTCATCCATCATCCCTCTTAACTGCCTCTCTCATCTAACAGTCATCTCTATAACATCCATCCATCTACACACACTCACACATGTATGTATATGTGCATACAGGTCGTTTCCAACTTACAACAATTGAGCCCAACATTTCTGTTGCTAAGCAAGACAGCTGCTAAGTGAATCCCTGCAGTTAATAAGAGAGTGATCCATGGCGAAGTGAATCTGCCTTCCCCATTGACTTTACTGGTCAGAAGGTCCCCAAATGGGAAATCACGTGACAACACACACACACCCAAGACACTTGCAGTGACCCACTCACTACGAGTCACTCGCCAAGCATCTGAATTTCGTGACCAAGGGGATGCTGCCAAGAATGCTGCGTAACGGCGAAAAATGGTCACAAGTTGCTTTTTTGGTTGTAATTTTGAACGGTCACTAAATGAAGTAAGTAAGTAAGTAAGTAAGTAAGTAAGTAAGTCGAGGACTATGTCTGTGTATATGCATAGAGATACGTACATAAATTGATACACAGATACCAACCATAGTAAGAAAGTAATAATAATCAGGATTTTTTTCCCCACTGCCAAAATGAAAAACCTAATAAAGGCATCTTCTAAATTTGGAAGGATTACAGTCAATTAAATGCAGGAAGAGCATCTCACTAATTGTCCTCTGCCCTAAGCAGCAAAAATGCCCTTTTTTTTAACCCATTAAAAGGAAGGGGATTTAGATGAGAGGGAGTGGGAAAAGACTTCAGGGCTCTCTGAAGCCTGCTGTCTGCCATCTCGCCCCGTTAAAAGCTCCCTGCAAAAGGACAAGATTTGCATCACTTAATTGGAAACCCAACGAAGCGGCTGAGTTATAGACTGGGCGGGAGGCGGAGGGAGGCTGATTTCTGAGCTCCCCATCCGCTCCCGCTCCAGCGCGGAAAACTCCATTTTAATTCCTCAAAGTGTCCACTGCGCCATTATAGGTAATTCTCAACTTACAACCACCCGTTTAGTGACTGTTCGAAATCGCAACCACTGGAAAAAAAAGATGAACGATTTTTCTCCCTTAACGACCGATGCAGGGTCATGTGATCAAAATAGAGAAAATTGTCCCATTTTACCACCTTTCTCGCCACAGTTCTTAAGCGAATCATTGCAGGTCATTACCTTCATAAAGACGATTGGTTAAGGGAATCTGGCTTTGCCGTTGACTTTGCTTGGAGTCAAGCCTCTATAGAGCTCGCTTGCTATCGGCGGCCATAGAAACGGGGGAGGGAGTGAGTTTCGGTAATTTGGGAGGGGAATCGTGCAGGAGGAGATATCTCGGGACGAGGAGGGAGTTTTGTTCTCACCATTTTCTGCGCATGCTGAATGGTCTTGTTTAGGTCTGGCCAAGGTCAACCGTCTCTACATACCAGATGGAAGAGGCCACCTGAAGATGCACCCCACATGATATCCTTGGGGGCTGGAGATTGGGCATTTTGAAGGAGGCACGTCTGACAAGGTTGTTAGGGGGAGGGATTTGGGTAAACTTTTGATATGTACAATTTCGCGCCCTTTAGTCTCAGATCTTGCTTTACTTTCGCTGTTGGCACTTCATACTCAGTCAAAGTACCTTTTCTCTAAAACAATGGAGTTGGGGGTTTCCTTTCTTGGATTTCCCCCCCCCCCCCTTTTTTTTTTTTAAAATTTCAAACATACGAAATGCACTTCAACAAAACTTAGACATAAACTACATTTACACAGTACACTAGAACTTCATGCCCCTTCTTATAGCAGTTTCAAATCGGTACTATTCTCCTTGTGTTATTTCCCCTTCTAATATATTTCATTCGAGTTTCACCATTTTTAACCCTCTTATTTTACTTATCTATCTGATATATTGGGTGATTACCTCTAAAAAGTTTAAACTCTCTCTCTAGTGCATATATACATGGTAATCCTCCTTAACTTCTATTTTGGGGCTTAATTGGCTTCTTTCATTGACCCTTGTTTCTTTCCTCCAATCATCTATATCAGGGATCAGCAAAACTGCGGCTCTGAGCCGCGTGTGGCTCTTTTCTCCCTCTGCTGCGGCTCCGTCACCGGTCGGCGCCACAATTTTGAGAGGAGCTTCCGGGGGGAGGGGAGAGAAGCACAGTGCGCCAGGAGAAGACTCTATGGCAAGGGGAGGGTTTTCCAGTTGTCTCCACAATTGATAGGGCTTTCGGTTAGGACAGGTAGAGGAAAAAGTACGCTGCGCTAGGAGGAGACTCTATGGTGGGGGAAACTGAACTTCCGGTCAGCTCCAGAATTGAACGGGGGGCTTCCGGTTAGGACCTTTGTGGGTCCCGGTGTTTTCTTTTCTGTGGGTCCGAATGGCTCTTGGAGTGTTTATGTTTGCCGACCTATAGCATTTTCCCCATATCTGATAATATTCTGTCTCTTCTTTTCCCTGAATTTCTTTTAGTTAATTTGTCCTTTCTTGAATTTTGAAGGAGGCACGTCTGACAAGCAGTCCCCAAAAGGTGGGTCACATGACCCCAGGACAGTGCAACGGTCATAAATAAGAACCATCTGGATTTCAATCAAGTGACGCTGGGGATGCTGCAGTGGTCGTTAAGTGTGAAAAGGCATCCTAAGTCACTTTTCCAGTGCCACTGTAATTCTGAGCGGTCAGCAAGTGAATTGTTGTATGTTGAGGACTACCTGCATTTCAGAGAGGCTACGAAGGAATTACTCAGTGTATATCCTTCTCGGCGTTTCCTCTTCTCATTCCTACAACAAGGGGCTATTGTAAGGGGAAATAGTAACAATGAGACAACTGACCGCATACTCAAGGAACAAAAAAAAAAATCACACAAAGCAAACACAAGAATTTACTATTTCCATTGATTTGAGAGCTCCGCGTGATTTTAGGGTTGGTCTCGAAATTAACCAGATTTTTAAACTGGATTTGTTATTTTTAGCCATCTCTCAAGTCCTTGCCAAGGACCAGGGAAAGCCAGATGTTGATATTTGATGATATAAAGGCCTTGTTGCAGGGGATCTCAGCTATTGCCTTTTGCAAGGTGCTTTTTCAAGAGGCAAACTAGACTTTCTTGTTTTTTTCTTTTGAAGACGTTTTGCTTCTCATCCAAGAAGCTTCTTCAGCTCTGACTGGATAGTGAGGAATGGAAGGATTGATTCTCCTTGCAGACAGCTGGTCATTTGCCTCCTTTTAGAGGGTCGTTGAGACCCCCTGGAGGTTTTATCTGTGTCCTCAGGGTCCCCTGAGTGGTGCAAATGGTTCCTGTAGTCTGAAATTTTTCCCTCTGGAAATCCATTCCTACTCCCACCCCATTCCAAGGGTCTTCATCCCAAATTGTGTAGCTCAAAGTCTGTAGAGATTCTCCGTCATCCAGGTCAGGGTTGTCCCAAAGGTGCTTTTTTCAGGAGGCAAACGGATTTTGTTTTTTCTTTGAATCCTTGGGGAGCTTTCATTAACTTTCAGATCTCCGCATGGATGTCCCTCATGAGACGTTCAATATGTACCATTTATGGTGGACATGTGATTAAAGCAAACGAACACTGGAGTGGAATTCACATCTTAATACAGGAGATTCTTAAAAGGTAACCAGATATTTTTCTTTTAGGCTTAATGGACAAAGAGCTCCGGGGGGGGGGGGGGGTGGAGAGAAAAAATTGGGACTTTGATGTTACATATGTTGACAGCAGCAAGATTACTTTATGCACAAAAATGGAAGGATGCTTTGATTCTCGTAATGGACAAATGAGTGGAGTAATCAGAGATGGCCAGATCGACTGCTTTGATTAAAGAAAGAAAAAATTCAGTTCATTTTGTTTCTACTTTTGGGGACTTTGTGCCTGAGGTGGGGGAAAAAAAAGAATGAAACTTTGAGTTTTGCTGATTTAGAGAGAGATCTGTTGTTACAGAAATTGCCAGTATATATTATGATGTACAACTAAAAAGTTGGGGTTTTGCGTAACAGATGTCCAAATGGAGTTGTAGACGCTGATACGAACTTGGTAATTCTATACCCATGATGGTGAACCTATGGCACATGGAGCCATTTGTCCGGGCACATGAGGCATTGCCCTGCCAGTGTGCAGGTGCGCACTGGCCAGCTGACTTCGGCCTCTTTTTGAGGTCATTTTTCGCCCTCCGGAGGCTTCAGGAGCTTCCCTGAAGCTTCCGGAGCGTGAAAAACCAGCCCTATGGGCAAATGGGAAGTTCAAGAACGTACTTCCGGTTTGCTCGTAGGGCCAGTTTTAGCCCTCCGGAGCATTCAGGAGGCTTCCCTGAAGCCTCCGGAGGGCAAAAAATGACCCTTCCGGTTTGCTCGTAGGGTTGTTTTTCATCCTCCGGAAGGTGACTGAAGGCTCCGGGGGGTTAAAACCGGCCCTACGAGAAAACCAGAAGTCTGTTCCTGAACTTCTGGTTTGCTTGTAGGGCTTTTTTTTTTTTTTTTTTTGCGCTCTGGAGGCTTCAGGGAAGCTCCTGAAGCCTCCGGAGGGCCTCTGGGGGGGACGGGGGAGGCTCTCTTTGTACTCAGCAAGCTCCTATAAGGCCTCTGGAGCCTGGGGAGGGCGAAAAAAGTGTACTAAAAATGGGGGGGGAGTGCTGGTCGTGCCCGCATGCGCTCTGGGGTCGTGCGCATAGCATTATGGGTGTGGCACACCTGCGCATGACCCCCCCTGCGCTCCCCCGTTTGGCACACGAGCCACCAAAGGTTCAGCATCACTGTTCTATACAAATAAAGATATTTTACATCTCTATCAGGGGTGGGTTCTGGATTCTTTTACTGCCAGTCCTCTGAGACAAGCCTGATGCTCATGCACAGAAGCAAAAAACAAGATGGCGGCGCCTACAGTGGTCAATAGAACCGGTTCGGAGAGATGGGTGGCCGAGTTACTACCTACTGGGCCGAACCTGCCTCTGAGCTCTATATAAGCAAATAGTCAGGCAAACAGGAGCGTCGTGAGGTAAATCAACACAGAAGGAACATCATGAGGTAAATTACAGGGCACACAGAAGAAAAAAAGGCGGGGAAAAAGGGAAACTCCCCTTCACACCCACAGCAACCAATCACGGCGCAGATTGCCTCACGCCCAGATCTCACCAACCAATCAACTCTAACTAGGTGTTCTGGCTCAATGCTCCAGCTGTTAAATTTAAATACCCAGCTGTTAAATTTAAATATTTTCCCATTGATTCTTTTTCTTTTCATTTGTCTTTTGATAAACTAGTAAAAGATATAAAACGATATGTGGTCGAATACGGTGTTCAATAATCTGTGCTTAAAACTGGTGTGTGTGTGTTGTGTGTGTGAATAGAGTGAAAAAGAGGCCTACCTACCATGGGGGCTCCGCGGTGGCCAAGGACGGCAGGTCTGGGTCCCAGGTCCTTCCTTTCCATGAGGCATGGGGAGGAGAAGGTGAGGGGCACCAGGTACAGTCCGAGGACAACTGCAAAATAGGTCCCAAGCATCAGCAGCTGGGAAGCTGGAGGGAAGAAACATGGGAGATCTCAATCGATTGGAATAGAGCTGGAAGGGACCCCGGAGGTCTTCTAGTCCAACCCCCTGCTCAAGCTAGACAATCCAAGAAAACAAAACACTCTTGATTTCGAATGAAGTAATGGCGTCCAATAAAATTGCATCCTAAGTCCTATCTCCATCTCTGCTATCTATGTGAGCATGTAGCCCATATAGATTAACAGAGTGGGAAGGGACCTTGGAGGTCTTCTAGTCCAACCCCTTGCACAAGCAGGAGATCCTATACCATTGCAGACAAGTGGCTGTCCAATCTCTCCTGAAATGACCCCAGTGATGGGAGCACCCACAATGTCTGGTGGCAAGTAGTTCCCCTGGTTAACTGTTCTTCCTGTTAGGAAGTTTCAGGTTGCTTCTCTCCTGGATTAGTTTCCATCTGTTGTTTCTTGCCCTGCCTTTGGGTGCTTTTGAGACCCCCTCTTCTTTGTGGAAACTCCTCAAATATTGGAATCCTGCTATGATGTCCCCCTTACTCCTTTTTCTTTTCTCCAGACTTAGCCAAACCCACATCCTGCAGCCGCTCTTCATACATTTTACTCTCCAAGCCTTTAATTATCCTAGTTGCTCTTCTCTGCACTTAACATCTTTTTTGTAATGCGGTGACCAAAACTGGACGCGGGATTCCAGGTGTGTCCTTACTAAGGCTTTATAAAGCGGTAATAATACTTCACACAATTTTGATTCTACGCCTCTATTTATACAGCCAAGGTTTATGTTAGTTTTGGCAGCTGCCAAAAAACAAGAGGAAAAGATGAAACTGATTTCCAAGGATTGAATTGAAAAGAAGAACAAGGCCATTATCTCGGGCAGGAGAGAAACTTCCTGGTAATCCTTCCCTGCATGGAGATCATGTCCAAGAAATCACAGATTGTGATCAGGTTAGCTGGAAAGTCAACCACTGGTGGCGCAGCGGTTGAAGGGGAGCATGGCAGGCAAACTCTGCCCACAGCCGGGAGTTCGATCCTGACGGAACTGAAGGTTGACTCAGCCTTCCGTCTTTCCGACGTCGATAAAATGAGGGCCCAGATTGTTGGGGGCAAGATGCAAATAAGGCTGACCCTGTAAATTGCCTAGAGCAGGGGTGTCCAAACTTGGGAACTTTAAGACTTGTGGACTTCAACTCCCAGAATTCCCCAGCCAGCATGGCTGGCTGGGGAATTCTGGGAGTTGAAGTCCACAAGTCTTAAAGTTCCCAAGTTTGGACACCCCTGGCCTAGAGAGTGCTGTAAAGCGCCACGAGGCAGTATACAGGCAGTTCTCGACTTACAACCATTTATTTAGTGACCGTTCGGAATTACAACAGCCCTGTTGTTTTTCACACAGCGTTCCCATATTCACATCTGCCAAATTGGCAATTGGCAATTGGTTCCAAAACTGGCAATTGGTTCGTATTTATGACGGTTGCAGAGTCCCACGGTCCTTTTGCGACCTTCTGCCAAGCAGAGTCATGGGGGCGAGGGTGTGGGGAGAAGCCAGATTCACTGAACAACTAACTTGACAGCTGCAGCGATTTACTTAACAACTGTGGGCAAGGAAAGTTGTAAAATGGGCCAAAATGCACCTAACGACCTTCTTGCTTAGCAATGCAAGTTTTGGGCTCAACCGTGCTCAGGCGTCCAGGACTGTCTGTAATTCCCTTCACAATTTGTTTGCTAAGAGGGTAATTTGAACTCTTTCTGTGCTGCTGTTTTTATAACAACGACCTTTGCTTGCTCTTCCCTGTCCGTAGCTAAGCAGATTGCATTATTCTCGTCCTGGTTATCTCATGCTTGGCTCCTGTTATCCAACACCTCTTGAATGCTGAATGGTCCACATTTAACTTTATGTACCAAGAAAAGAGGATCTCTGTAGCTCAGGGTTGAACTGCGAGGCCCTTGGGTGCTCTCTGAGCATGGGGGTTTTCTTGAACATGTCTCATGACCCAACTAGGATACATCATCAGTGCTAGTAAGGAATGGGGTTTGCGGAGAGGAGGAGGACTGGTGCACTCTGAGCTTAGTGGTTTTCTTGCAGGCGTTTCATTGACCAACTAGAGAACATCATCAGTGCTAGAATGAGATGAGGTTTATAAAAAGGAGGAGGAGGAGGACGGTGTGGTCCTTGGTGCTCTCTGAGCTTGGTGTTTTTCTTGTAGGGAATTCATTGCCTAACTAGAGAATATAATCAGTGCTAGAAGGAGATGGGGTTTATGGAGAGGAGGAGGAGGAGGAGGAGGAACAGGAGGACGATGACGATGGGGTCCTTGGTGCTCTCTGAGCTTGGTGGTTTTCTTGCAGGCGTTTCATTGCCCAACTAGAGAACATCATCAGTGCTAGAAGGAGATGGGGTTTATGGAGAGGAGGAGGAGGAGGAGGAGGAAGAGGAGGACGATGACGATGGGGTCCTTGGTGCTCTCTGAGCTTGGTGGTTTTCTTGCAGGCGTTTCATTGCCCAACTAGAGAACATCATCAGTGCTAGAAGGAGATGGGGTTTATGGAGAGGAGGAGGAGGAGGAGGAGGAGGAGGAGGAGGAGGAGGAGGAGGAGGAGGAGGAGGAGGAGGAGGAGGAGGATGACGATGGGGTCCTTGGTGCTCTCTGAGCTTGGTGGTTTTCTTGCAGGCGTTTCATTGCCCAACTAGAGAACATCATCAGTGCTAGAAGGAGATGGGGTTTATGGAGAGGAGGAGGAGGAGGAGGAGGAAGAGGAGGAGGATGACGATGGGGTCCTTGGTGCTCTCTGAGCTTGGTGGTTTTCTTGCAGGGAATTCATTGCCCAACTAGAGAACATCATCAGTGCTAGAAGGAGATGGGGTTTATGGAGAGGAGGAGGAGGAGGAGGAGGAGGAGGAGGAGGAGGATGACGATGGGGTCCTTGGTGCTCTCTGAGCTTGGTGGTTTTCTTGCAGGCGTTTCATTGCCCAACTAGAGAACATCATCAGTGCTAGAAGGAGATGGGGTTTATGGAGAGGAGGAGAAGGAGGAGGAGGAGGAGGAGGAGGAGGAGGAGGAGGAGGAGGAGGAGGAGGAGGAGGAGGAGGAGGAGGAGGACGACGACGATGGGGTCCTTGGTGCTCTCTGAGCTTGGTGGTTTTCTTGCAGGCGTTTCATTGCCCAACTAGAGAACATCATCAGTGCTAGAAGGAGATGGGGTTTATGGAGAGGAGGAGGAGGAGGAGGAGGAGGAGGAGGAGGAGGAGGAGGAGGAGGAGGAGGAGGAGGAGGAGGAGGAGGAGGATGACGATGGGGTCCTTGGTGCTCTCTGAGCTTGGTGGTTTTCTTGCAGGCGTTTCATTGCCCAACTAGAGAACATCATCAGTGCTAGAAGGAGATGGGGTTTATGGAGAGGAGGAGGAGGAGGAGGAGGAGGAGGAGGAGGAGGAGGAGGAGGAGGGGGGAGGAGGAGGAGGAGGAGGAGGAGGAGGAGGACGATGATGACGATGGGGTCCTTGGTGCTCTCTGAGCTTGGTGGTTTTCTTGCAGGGAATTCATTGCCCAACTAGAGAACATCATCAGTGCTAGAAGGAGATGGGGTTTATGGAGAGGAGGAGGAGGAGGAGGAGGAGGAGGAGGAGGAGGAGGAGGAGGAGGAGGAGGAGGAGGAGGAGGACGATGACGATGGGGTCCTTGGTGCTCTCTGAGCTTGGTGGTTTTCTTGCAGGCGTTTCATTGCCCAACTAGAGAACATCATCAGTGCTAGAAGGAGATGGGGTTTATGGAGAGGAGGAGGAGGAGGAGGAGGAGGAGGAGGAGGATGACGATGGGGTCCTTGGTGCTCTCTGAGCTTGGTGGTTTTCTTGCAGGCGTTTCATTGCCCAACTAGAGAACATCATCAGTGCTAGAAGGAGATGGGGTTTATGGAGAGGAGGAGGAGGAGGAGGAGGAGGAGGAGGAGGAGGAGGAGGAGGAGGAGGAGGAGGAGGAGGAGGAGGAGGAGGAGGAGGAGGACAACTCTGGGGTCCTTGGTGCTCTCTGAGCTTGGTGTTTTTCTTACAGACATTTCATGACCCAACTAGGATACATCATCAGTGCTAGTAATGAGTGGGGTTTCCAGAGAGGAGGAGGAGGAGAAGAACTGTGGGGTCTTTGATGCTTTCACGGGTTGCTGGTTTCTTGCAGATTTTTCATTACCCAACTAGGAAACACCATCAGTGTGAGGCGCAAATCCTACACTCATCAGCACTGGTGATATGACCTAGTCAGGTAGCGAAACGTCTAACAAGCAAACCAACAAGCTCAGAGTGCGCACCAAGCCCCCCCACCCTTCTGTGCTCTACAACTATGCCATAGGCAGGGAAGTCCCAGACCATTCATGCTTTATTTTTACTTCTGTTGTTGTTGCTCCATCAATCTTTCTCTTGAAACCTGCTAGGCTTTTGCAAACCTTAGGCTTGCTAATGCGGTTAAAAAAATAAAATAAAACCACTCACACCCAAAGACTTCATTTCCGCTCCAGTCCTGACTGTCTGAATTAAGAATTACAGGGAATTAGGGTTGACAGCAACTAGCCAGGGGCAGCCGAGAGTGCTTACGACAGCGAGACTTAATATGGCAACCAAAGTGCTAGATCTGCTGGGTTTTAATTTACTAAATGTTGAAAGGCCTGCCTCTAGCTTGCCTATTCTTGTCTCCACGCATCTCGTCCTCCTCAACTTTATCTGATCTCGGTGTTGCTACGGAGCAAAGGTTTTTCTAGCATCAAGGAAAACTTTGCAGGTTTTGGAGGTCTTCTTCAGAAGCAAGGTTGCGCGACGTTGTCTCATCTATCCAAACTACAGCTGGGCTTATGACTACAGAATGTAATTCCCCAAAAGGCATTGTACGAACGGAGAAAACTCAATAAGGCAAGAAGCAAAGCCGTATCCTCTTCGGCTTACTGACAACTGAACGAAAAAGAAACCGAGAACATTGAAAATCTGCAATTCTCTTCTGTCATATACAGTAGGATACCGGCTTCCGATTGTTCCGTTTGGAAAGTTTAGGATTTAATCAGGCACAGATCTCAGTCTGCTTGTCAATCTCAGACTTTAAAAAGAAAAAAAAACATCTCCAAGGATTTCAAGACGCAAAGATATCTGCAGGTAATCCTCAATTTACGACCACAATTGAGAACCCAATTTCCTGTTGCTAAGTGGGGTTGGAAAGCACCATGAAGCGGTATATAAGTGGTGAGGATACTACACTTGTTTGTTATTCCATTTTTCCAGCTGCATAGGAAGGAAGTTCTACTCACTGGCTCTTTCGGCTTTCGCAAACTGCCCGGAGACCAACCACGACAGGGCCGTGACCGCCACGAGGGCTCCGAGGTGCAGGAAAGGAGCAGTTGCCTACGGTGGGACAGAAATGATTTGCAAACCATTAGTAAGATCGCAATTGGGACCTCCTGAACAGTTAATAACAAACAAAAAACCCCCCAGAAAAAAATGGGATCCAAGAGGCAGGTCTACAAAAGCTGCAGGGAATTAAAAGTGGTTTTCCATTACAGGTAGTCCTCAAATTACGACCCCAATTGAGCCCAAAATTTCTGCTGCTAAGTGAGACATTTACAAAATGAAATTCGATGTTTTACGACCTTTCTTGCTGCAGTGCTTCACGGAAGGACTGCGGTGGATAAGTTAGTAAGACGGTTGTTAAATGAAGCGGGCTTCCTCACTGACTTTGCATGTCGGGTCGTCGCAAAATAGGATCACATGACCCCCCCCCCCACACCCACCCCAGACGCTGCGACACTCATAAATATGAGTCAGTTGCCAAGTGTCTGAATTTTGATCCTGTGACCGCAGGAAGGCTGCAATGGTCGTGAAAAAAGGTCATAAGTCAGTTTTTACAGTGTCATTGTTACTTCGAATGTTCGTTAAACAAACCGTTGCAAGTCAAGGACTGCCTGTACTCTCTTTTCACTTAACAACAGCCATGTTTAGAGAAATTAGAGCACTGTTCAATGTAAATCTAGAGATGTCAGCGAAGGTTGCATTGCTGTTGCTGGTGGAAAAACAGGCTATAAATGAAACAAAAATATGGAATGGATTGTAAATTTAATAATGGCAGCTAGATTAGGGATGGCTAAATATTGGGGATGAAATTGGGATATTCAAAGAAATGAGTGGTATGATAAAATTTGGAGCATGGCAACAAATGATAAATTGACAACATAAATTAAACTTTAAAAAGGGATGATTAAAGCAAATAATTATAATGAAATATGGGGTTTTTTATATAAAATCAGTGTTGGTGGAAGGCAAAGAAAATAAACCTATTCAAGAATATATGTTGTTTTGGAGGGGATAAGGGCACAATTAAAATATATCCTATATCTAAGAAATAAAAGGGGGGATGGGTAGAAGGGCACTGTAATATGTGTTTTTTCCCCTTTTTCTTTTGTCTTTCTTTTTTATTTTTGTATTCAGTTGTATATATACTGTTTGTATTATTTGTGCATAAAAAACAACAACAGAAATGTTGGTCATAAGTTGAGAACTACTTGTAGTCATTATCAAATTTAGGGCAAAAGAATGCACTATATTGTTTGGCTTTTGCCATCTTGGTGTGTTTGTGTGAGGGAGATTAAATAACACTTACCTGCAATGATATCACCACCATGTCCCATTCATCCTCCCACAACTGGGCTACACAACTCATTGTAACAACCGTCGAGATCAAGGTAGTGATTAGCCCAATCTGAAAAGCAAGCAAAAGAGAGTTTATTCTATTTAGCCACTAGGATGGATGGTTGGATCTTAAGCCGGCTGCAATGTGCAACCTCTCGGCTTCGCAGGCCAGTCAAACAGAGGTTCTCAGGGGTCAGCGTGCTTATGCACATTCTCACAAACACTTTAACACCTGCCATTTGGACATGACTCCTGGAGCGATGAAAGAAAGAGCATGAGATAAGAGCTGTTGATCTTTAAGCTGCTATCGGAGTCTTGTTGGGTTTGGTGGGAAAGTTTTAGAGAAAGTCACAGCCAGAAGTTCAGAAATTTTTGGGCGGCTCAGGATGCAGAAGTGGGAACTTCTCTTGCAAGAGAGATTTCACAAGGGATATCCCCACTTCTGGATCCTGATCCTTTAGCTGTGGAGAAGAGGAAGAAGAGGAGGAGGAAGAGGAGGAGAAAGAGGAGGAGGAGAAAGAGGAGGAAGAGAAAAGAGGAGGAGAGAGAAAGAAGAGGAAGTGGAGGAGGAAGAGAAGGAAGTGGAGGAGGAAGAAGAGGAAGAGGGGAAAGAAGGGGATGAAGAGAAAGAAGAGGAGGGGGGAGAGGAAGAGGAGATAGAGAAAGAGGAAGAGGAGGAAGAGGAAGAAGAGGAGAAAGAAAAAGGGGGAGGAGAAAAAGGAGGCGGCGGCGGAGGAGAGGGAAGAGAAAGAGGAGGAGAAAAAGAGGAGGAAGAGAAAGAAGAGGAGGTGGAGGAGGAGAAAGGAGGAGGAGAAAGAGGAGAAAGAGAAAGAAGAGGAAGTGGAGGAGGAAGAGAAGGAAGTGGAGTAGGAAGAAGAAGAAGAGGGGAAAGAAGGGGATGAAGAGAAAGATGAGGAGGGAGAGGAAGAGGAGATAGAGAAAGAGAAGGAGAAAGAGGAAGAAGAGGAAGAAAAGGAGAAAGAAAAAGGGGGAGGAGAAAAAGGAGGAGGCGGAGAAGGAGAGGGAAGAGAAAGAGAAGGAGGAGGAGGAGGAAGAGAAAGTGAAGGAATGCTGATAAAGAACTCATTCTTCAGGAAAATGAGTTTTATGACCAGCCACACCAACTTCCTCAGCCATTTTGTGAGCGTTCCCCAGACACTCTCTCATATCACAAAGGCTCTGTCGCAGATCAGACCCAAACCCACCTTATGGATCCAATGCAGGTTCATCTGTTGTCCTACAGCTATGTGACAAAGGGCTAAAATCTGAAAACAAGGGGAGAAAAAAAACCACATTTATTACTTAATTCAGGGAGGCGCTTTGGCATTCTTTCGAAGAACGAAAACTGAAGTCCAGCTCAACGCCTGGTGTAAGGGTCGGCAACCTTAAAACACTCTAAGAGCCATTTGGATCGGTTCCCCACAGAAAAGAAAACTCTGAAAACCCTTCCCATGCCTGACTGTTTCCGGAGCGGCCACAATTGTTGAATTAAACGTTCTGCTTTCTTCTGAAACTTTTCTTTTCTTGGATTTATCCACGGGTGGCCGACCGGGGGTTGAAAACCTCAACAAATCACCTGCCAGCGAGTGTTGCACATTGGCGGGTTGTGACGCATATTTTGAGCAACAGGGAGCCGCAGCAGAGGGAGGAAAGGGCCACATGCGGCTACAGGGCCTCAGGTTGCTCACCCCTGTCCTAGTGCATGCAAGGAAACTTCCATGTGGTTTTCTGGGCCATGTCCCTCAACGTGGCTTCTTCTGGGGTACATTTCTGCCTTCCTAGAGTAACCTGACTTTGATCTGATCTTGACAATCAAGATCAACTCCATTCAGAAGGATAATCTCTACGTTGATGCTAAATTCAGGCGAGGTCCAGCGTTCCCCAACTTTGAGATGGGTGGACTTCAACTCCCAGCATTCCCCAGACCGCAGTCTTGTGATCACGTGATCAAAAATACCAACGACTGGCGGCCATGTGCAGGCAGTTCTCGACCTATGACGACAATTAAGCCCAAGATTTATGTTGCTAAGCGAGACCATTCGTTAAGTGAGTGTTTTCCAACTCTCCTTGTCGCGTTTGTTAAGGGGATCATTGCGGTTCTTGAATTAGTGACACGGTCGTTAAGTGAATCTGGCTTCCCCATGGACGTGACTCCGGGACAGTGCGACCGTCATCAATGTGAGTCAGTTGTCAAGCATCGGAATATAAATGACAAGACCCTTAAGGGGGAATGCCGCAATGGTCGTAAGTGTGAAAAATGGTCATAAGTCACTTTTTTCAGTGCCATTGTAACTTCGAACTGTCACTAAATAGTTGTAATTCGAGGACTACCTGTAGTTGTGACAGCTACGGTGTCCCTGGATCATGTGATCACTTTTCCCCCGCCCTTCCAACAAGCAAAGTCGATGGGGAAGCCAGATTCATTTAATAACGGTGCTAAGTTAGCAACTGCATTGATTCACTTAGTGGCCAGAAAGGCCGTAAAATGGGGCAAAACTCAATGCCTATCTAGCTTCATAATGAACATTTTGGGCTCAATTTGAGACAAGGCCTACCTTTAAAATCTATCCAAATAAAAACTTTATCCCCCTACTTAAAATTCCGATGAAAATGTCTTTTGCGAGAACAAAAGCTGGCCTATTCTATTCAGAAAGCAAATATCAGACCACCAAGTAACCTTTGACAAAAGCAGAGATCCTGGGTTCAAAACTTACCAATAAAGCTGTGATGTAAGTGAAACCAGCAGCCGTCGTAACCAGTATAGGAATGGACCAGTCACTCCAGTATCCCATTCTATTATATAAAAACCTGGAGAGGGAAGGGAGGGAATTTTAAAAAAAAGGATTAAATGCAATCACTTTAATGCCAGGAAAGATCTAGCCGATAAAATAAATCACAGAATGACAGGATGAGAAGAGTCCTTGGAGGTCATCTAGTCCAACCCCCTGCCCACGGCAGGAATTTTCCTACCCCCTACCATGTTTCCCTGAAAATAAGACCCAACTGGAAAATAAGACCTGGCATTATAAGCCACACCCCCCAAAATAAGCCCCAGTTAGGATAGCCAGCTGGATGAATTTAGTACCGTATTTCCCCCAAAATAAGCCCTAACTGAAAAATAAGCCCTGAATGTGTCTTTTGGAGCAAAAATTCCTATAAGATCCGGTCTTATTTTTGGGGAAACACGGTAGATCAGGGCTGGGGAACTATGGCCCTTTTATGACTTGTGGACTTCAACTCCCAGAATTCCTGAGCCAGCCATGCTGGCTCAGGAATTCTGGGAGTTGAAGTCCACAAGTCATAAAAGGGCCACAGTCCCCCACTCTGGCCTAGACAGACCAGCGTTTCTCCATCCTGAGAACGTTTAAGACGTGTGGACTTCAACTCCCAGAATTCTCCCAGCCAGCATGTAGCCCTACTTGCAAAGAGCCTTCTCTAATAATCATCGGTTAGCTAATCTGGGGGATTCTGGGAGTTGAAGTCCCTGCGTCTTTAAATGGCCAAGCTTTGTCTGAAGACAAAATTGCAGGCTGCCTTAAAGCCTCCAAATTATTTTAAATTGAAATAAATTGCCCATTCTAAACTTGACCCTGAGAGGGTTGGGGAATTGAGCCACTCAAGATCGGTTAGCACAGGAAGTTCTAAAACTACCGTGTTTTCCCCAAAATAAGACAGGGTCTTATTTTCGTTTGACCCCACCCCCACCCCCAAAAAAATAAGCGTTTGTGTTGCAATATTTTCGGGAAGGGCTTATTAATTGCATGCACTCAAAAGGCTTATTATCCGGGGAGGTCTTATTTTTGGGGAAACGGGCTATAAAATTAGATCAGGAATTATTTAAAAAAAAGGGGGGGGGAAACCCCAGCAACCCCAAAATGTTTGTGTCAATAGGTCAGTACAGTTAGTTCTCGTCTTACGACCACAACTGAGGTCAAAACATTTGGTTACATCTTCCCCATTTTACCACCTTTCTTGTTCAATGAATCGCTGCAATTATTAAGTTAGCAACAATTAGTAAGTTAGCAAGGTTGTTAAGTGAATCTGGATCCCCCAATGCTGGTCAGAAGGCCCCCAAAGGGGGTGAAGTGACCCCTGGCCGCTGCAACCGTCATAAATACGAGTCAGTTGCCAAGCGTCCGAATTTTGGTTATGTGACTATAAAACATAGTCTTAAGTGTGAGAAATTGTCATAAAGCACTTTTGTCAGTGTTGTCGTAACTTTGGTCACTAAATGAATGGTGGTAAGTTGAGGACTACCTGCCCTCGTATTTCTCCCTACAGTTCCAAATTGCCTCTCCCTAGGATGAGCAAATATAAAAACAACAATCTTTAAAGCCTGTTAAAATCATTTAAAAACTGATAAATGCACAACACCTGGAATCAGACAATAATTTACAGCTGCGTCAACACAAATTGCTTTAAGAACCTTTCATTAAAAATGCAAATTATTCTGTTTTCTTCCATTGGCACTCTAATTATTTGACGCCAGCTTTTCACAGGGGCATTTCCTCTAGATAATCTTGTTTTTTAAAAACGTAATCCTTGCTGTTTGTAGAGGATGTTTTAACACTGTTTCTTAGAGACGGGTCAGGGAGTTTGTCTGGTGAGTTTTTCTGACCAGGGAATGCAGAATGCTGACTGGACTTTAATTATGTTTCAGTAAAAAAAAACAAAAAAGGCTATAAAATTAAAAATTAAATAAAATAAAAAGATTTTCGTTTCTGTCCTCCTGAAATTCTGAATGCAGAATGCTGACTAGACTTTAATGCATTTCAGTAATTAAAATGCATTTCGGTAATTAATTCATTTTATAGAATTTAAAAAATAATAATAATAAAAAGACTTTCATGTTTTCGCTCCTGAATTTCTGAATCTGCAACGTTTGAACGAGGAAATGCAGAATGCTGACTGGACTTTTAATGCGTTTCAGTTTTTTTAAAAACCAATTTTATAGAATTTTAAAAACTAACAATAAAAAAAAACTTTCAAGGTAGTGCTCCTGAAATTCTGAATTTGGAATGCAGAATGCTGACTGGACTTTAATTACGTTTCAGTTAATTAATGTGTTTCAGTAATTAATTCATTTTATAGAATCAAACGAAACATAATAATAAAAAGACTTTTGTATTTGCGCTCAGGAAATTCTGAATTTACACATTGCATCCGGTGGAATTTTATGACTGCATAGTTACAAGCTCAACCATCACTTTGAATTGTGCCCTTGGGCCAAAGGACAGTCAACATCATTTCTTCCAGAACGGCTGACAATGTCAACAAAGTCAGAACTGGAAAAACATCCCTGACATACCCCAAACACTCTTCCAGGGTTGGCCCTATAGAAGTGGTGCTGCAGTAGTCCGAATGGGAATAGGTTTAAGGAAAGGAGACTCGGCACCTGCTGTGGATAAGAACTTAAATGCTGAGTACAGTTTCTCCTGCTTTTCCAGCTCAAATCCCCCGAGACAGAAATCTTTGCACATTGTTCCTATTGCTGTATGTATGTATGTATGTATGTATGTATGTATGTATGTATGTATGTATGTATGTATGTATGTATGTATGTATCAGCTTGATTATGACTGCAACCCAGATCTACTGAACAAGCATTTTTATCATTTTATTACTGTGGCATCCTTGATGCTCTCTGAGCTGAGTGGTTTTCTTGTGAATGTTTTATTACCCAACTAGGTAATATCATCAGTGCTAAAAGGGACAGGAGGAGGAGGAGGAAGATTGTGGGATCCTTGGCATTTTCTGAGCTTGGCTGTTTTCTTGCAGCCATTTCATTACCCAACTAGGTAACATCATCAATGCTAGAAGGAAGAAGAGGAGGAGGAGAACTGTGATGCCTTTGGTGCTCTCTGAGTTGGCTGTTTTCTTGCAGACATTTCATTACCCAACTAGGTAACATCATCATCAGACTAGAAGGGAGTGGGGTTTGCTCTTATTTTTTTATATACTAATGGCTTGCCCTGTCAGTGTTGGTATTCTTGGTAGTTCCTTGATTAGGCTGTTGTTTACTGTTTGGCTGTCTGTTGGTGGTTCGTTGATTGGGGTGTTATTTACCGCTTCGGTAAATTAGCACTTTGAGCACTGATGATGTTACCTAGTTGGGTCATGAAACGGCTGCAAGAAAACAATCAAACTCAGAGAGCAGCAAGGACCCCACAATCCTCCCCCTCCTCCTCCTCATTCTCCTTATCCTCCCCTCTGTATACTCCCCTCCCTTTTAGCACTGATGATGTTACCTAGTTGGGTCATGAAATGTCTGCAAGAAAGCAATCAAGCTCAGAGAGCACCAGGGACCCCACAGTTCTCCTCCTCCTCTCCCTATCCAGCCTCCTTTCCTCCTCAACCTCTGCAAACCCCACTCCCTTCTAGCACTGATGATGTTACCTAGTTGGGTCATGAAACGTCTTCAAGAAAACCACCAAGCTCAGAGAGCACCAAGGACCCCACAATTTAACGAACATCTTCAGGCAGGGTCTCACCAGATGCCCTGGTGGGTTTCCACTCCCAACTCCTTTCCAGAGCTCCACATCTGGAGGGCATCAGGTTGGCGAAGGGAGCACTGCACAATGAGAGTTGCCGTTAGCACTTTTTTCACTCACCAGTTGATTTCATTGTAGTCGTTGTGAACTTCCCACCAGAAATAGAAACAGACCAGGGTCAGGAAGAAAGAAAAGGTGAGGATTAAGAACCAGAGGCGTTCCCACTGTGAAGACACACAAACACACAAAAAGGGAGAGAGAGAGAGAAATTTATTAGTTGACAACAGGCAGACCCGGTGATGGGTTTTAATGCTGTACATTCAAACTGTTTCTATTCCAACGTTTTCCCTTTAACTTCACTCTCCAGCGTCTTGACGTAGAACTATGAAATATTATATAATGCCTACATTTTTTTAGACATTTTTCCGCCAGCCTTGGCAACTCCCAGAATTCCCCAGCCAGCTTGACCATTGCTGAGAATCCTGGGGGTTGAAGTCCACCCATCTTAAAGTTGTCGAGGAGATCTAAAGCTGTGATGGTGAACCGGTGGCAGAGCCCTCTCAGTGGACACCTGCGCCGTTACCAGCGGCTCTTCTGGTTTCTGTCGCGCACATGCGCACTGGCAAGCGAGTCTTTGCGGGTGCTGGAGTGCCGGAAAACGGCCCCCAAAACCCAGGCCATTTTGTGGGCCATTTTCAGGCCTTTTCTCGGCTGTTTTTTTTGGCCAAAAAGATCCTGAAAATGGCCCCAAAATGGCCTGAAAATGGCTCACAAATGGCAGAACCCAGGCCGTTTTGGGGGGCATTTTCAGGCTTTTTCTCAGCTGTTTTTTGGGCCAAAAGGATCCTGAAAATGGCCAAAACCCAGGTCACTTTTTGGGACATTTTCAGGCCTTTTCTTGACTGTTTTTGGGGGCCAAAAAGATCCTGAAAACGGCCCGAAAAATGGCCTGAAAATGGCCCACAAATGGGCAGAACCCAGGCTGTTTTGGGGCCGATTTCAGGCCTTATCTAGCTGTTTCTTGGGCCAAAGCCAACCTGAAAAGGGCCCAAAAAATGGCCTGAAAATGCCCCCCAAAATGGCCAAACCCCAGGCTATTTTTCGGTCATTTTCAGATCCTTTTTGTGCCAAAACCAACCTGAAAACAGCCAGACAAATGGCCTGAAAAATGGCTGGAAAACAGCCAAATGCAGCCTGAAAACATCCCAGAAAACTGTCAAAAACGACCAAAAACCAGTCATGCGCATGCCGGTCTTCTGGTCTTCAGCATGCTCCTGCAGGAAATCCGAAGGCCAGCTGGCCGGTGCGTGCATGCACACTGGTCAGCTGGTCTTTGGGTCTCCAGCATTCCGGTGTGGGCATATGCATGCATGCGCGGTCTGGTTTGGCCACCCAGTGCCGAAAAGATCGCTGGTCTAAAGGTTTATAAAAATTGCAAAACTTAACGGAGCATTTCTTCAGCCAAGCATGTACAGGAAATCCTCAACTTACAACGGTTCATTTAGTGACCGTCTGAAGTTACACTGGCATGGAAAAAAGTGACTTATGACCATTTTTCACATTTATGGCTGTTGCAGCATCCCCATGGCCACGGGATTTACGTTCGAATCCTTGACAACTGACTCGTATTTATGACGGTCAGGGTCATATTTTGCAACCTTCTGACAAGCAGCGTCAAGGGGGAAGCCAGATTCACTTAACAACGGTGTTAGTAATTGAACAACTGCAGTGATTCAAATGTGGCAACAAAAGTTGTAAAAGGGGACAAAATGAACAAATTTCTCGCTGTGCAATATTAACTTTTAGCTCAATTGTGGTCGTAAGTTGAGGACTGCCTGTAGATAAACCGAAAAAAAGGCAGAGGTCTTTTTCCTTTTGTAACTATAGAGAGATAATTTTATTACTACGCTTGTGTTTGCCTTCGAAGAAAATCGGAAGCGACCTCGGTTTCTTTTTATCTTTTGGCACGTCTGCCTTTCTTCTCCATCTCTTTCTCCCTTTTTTCTCTTTCTCTCTTTTTTTATCAGTTCTTACGTTTTTTTAATCACCTTTGATGAACTTTCCCTTAAATTTTTTTATTTAAAAAAAAACAGAGAAAGCAAGGACAATAGAACGGAATATAATCCCTTGCTTCCCCGAAAATAAGACCTCCCCGATAATAAGCCCAATCGGGCTTTTGAGTGCATGCGCTAAAATAAGCCCTCCCAAAAAATATCGCAACACAGCAGCAGCCATGAAGTGACCACGCTCGCTGCCTCCTGCACCTCAAAAATAATAACACCTCCCCGAAAATAAGGCCAAGCACTTATTTCAAGGGGTCAAAAGAAAATAAGACCCTGTCCTATTTTCGGGGAAACACGGTACTTTTTTCCTTCAATCTCAAAAGGTCCCTGCTGATGGCCAGCTACCAGCAAACCATCAACTCCAGCCTGCTCATCCCAGCTTCTTTATATCTTTTTCAAACTTTCGTATCCCCCGTCTCTCTCGCAGTTATTACAGAAGCCTCAGCCTTTATTAGAAGAAGGGAAAAAAAGGATAAAATTAACGAGAACTGAGAGGCATGTCTTAGCACCGCAAACCCCAAAGCCAGCATTTATTTCGAACTTTGACTCAAGGAAACAATAATTCTTGGGCCCAATATAAGAGGGGCAGTTTTACGAGCTCATAAATTTGCCAGCTCTCTGCCCTTTCGGTCACTCATTTCGTCTAAGAAGTGAAAGAGTTGCAAGAAATGCGACCTTCCTTTTGCCAAAATTCCTTACGGACTCAAACAGAGAAGAGAAATAAAATAATAGTAGAAAATATAAAATAAAATAAAAAACGAAACAAAAAACAAAATACAATACAACACAATAAAAATAAATAATACGTTAAAACAGGGGTGTCCAAACTTGGGAACTTTAAGACTTGTGGACTTCAACTCCCAGAATTCCCCAGCGGGGAATTCTGGGAGTTGAAGTCCACAAGTCTTAAAGTTTCCAAGTTTGGACACCCCTGCGTTAAAAGGAATCTAATTTTTTCTGCCCTCGACTGTGGTCGTAAATCGAGGATTACCCATAGCAGTATCACTGGAGGTTTTTAAGAAGAGACTGGACAGCCGCTATGTCTGAAATGGTATAGGGTCCCCTACGGTGGCGGTTGAGACCCCCAAACTTTTAGTGATGGGGGATTTTAATCTGCCGTCGATGGGAGAAGCGTCTGAGGGGGTTCGGGAGTTCATGGCTTCCATGACAGCCATGGACCTGACCCAGTTAATTCAGGGCCCTACTCACGAGGGAGGCCACACCCTGGACCTTGTTTTTGTCTCTGGCCAGTGGACGAGTGATCTGGGAATAGGGGATCTAGACACTATTCCCCTGTCATGGTCGGATCACTCACTTCTCCGGCTGGACTTCCCTGGTGCTACCCCCCGCCGCGAGGAGGCGGAACTGGAAGGTATTAGATGGTTCCGCCCCAAGCGCCTGATGGAACCGGATAGGTTCCAGACGGAACTTGGGCCACCTCCTGTGGACCTGACCCGCCCCCGAGTAGAGGACCTGGTAGTCGCATGGAATAGTGCGGCTACCGGGGCCCTAGACCGGGTGGCGCCTTTGCGGCCTCTCCTGCGGCGAAGAACCACCCTGGCACCTTGGTTTACCGAGGAGCTAAGGGTGATGAAACGCCACAAGAGACGCCTAGAGAGTCGTTGGAGATCCTCCCGTTCCGAATTTGACCGAGCACAGGCACGAGCATATTTGAAGACGTACCTTGTGGCACTAAGAGCGGCCAAACGTCAACATTGCGCTGCTCTTATTGCGTCTGCAGATAACCGCCCTGCCGCCCTGTTTCGGGTGACCCGTTCCCTCTTGTTTGAGAGACCACGGGAAGCCCCTCTACAGGGCAGAGCAGAGGAGTTTGGGAATTATCTACAGGACAAAGTCGCTCAAATCCGGATGGGATGGACCCCTTTCAGTGGTTCAGTAGAGACGCCCGTTGCGAGTCTTGAGGGACCGCTTTGGGAGGAGTTTGACTCGGTTGCCATCGAGGATTTGGACAGGTTGCGTGGACGTCTGCGACCCACCACATGTTTATTGGACCCGTGTCCCTCCTGGCTTGTACTGGCATCCTGGGAGGTTACGCGCGACTGGCTCCTGGGCCTGGTGAACGCCTCGTTGGGTGAGGGGTCTCTACCGGCCGCCTTGAAAGAGGCGGTGGTGAGGCCCCTGCTCAAGAAGCCTTCCCTGGACCCAACGGACCTAGTCAATTATCGTCCAGTCTCCAACCTTCCTTTTTTAGCGAAGGTTGTAGAGAGTGTGGTAGCACAGCAGTTCCCACGTCACCTGGAGGAAAATGATTATCTAGACCCGCGCCAGTCCGGCTTCCGACCCGGGCACAGCACGGAGACGGCCTTGGTCGCATTGGTTGATGATCTCTGGAGGGCCAGAGATAGGGGTTGTTCCTCTATCCTGGTCCTATTAGATCTCTCGGCGGCGTTCGATACCATCGACCATGGTATCCTGTTGCACCGGCTAGAGGGGCTGGGAGTCAGAGGCACCGTTTTACGGTGGTTTGGCTCCTACCTCTCTGGTCGGACGCAACGTGTGTTGACAGGGGAGCAGAGTTCGACCCGGAGGCCACTCACATGTGGAGTGCCACAGGGATCGGTGCTCTCGCCTCTCCTGTTCAACACATATATGAAACCGCTGGGCGAGATCATCCGTGGTTTTGGAGTGGGATACCATCTGTATGCTGATGATACTCAGCTATACATTTCCACTCCGAACCACCCCAATGAGGCCGTCGAAATGATGTCCCGGTGTCTGGAGGCCGTACGGGTCTGGATGGATGGCAACCGACTAAAACTCAACCCTTCCAAGACGGAGTGGCTGTGGCTTCCGGCCTCCCGGTTCAACCAGGTGTTTCCATCTCTGGCCATCGGGGGCGTCCAACTAGCCCCCATGGAACAGGTGCGCAATTTGGGCGTCCTCCTGGATACCCGGCTGTCCATGGATAACCATGTAACAGCCGTGGCAAGGGGGGCGTTCCATCAGGTTCGCCTGATGCGCCAATTGCGCCCCTTATTGGACCGGGATGCCCTACGCACAGTCACCCATGCGCTAGTGACGTCTCGCCTGGATTACTGCAATGCTCTCTACATGGGGCTTCCCTTGAGATGCACTCGGAGACTACAGTTGGTCCAGAACGCGGCCGCGCGGGTGATTATGGGGAGGACTAGATACTCCCCTGTAACACCTCTCCTGCGCGAGCTGCACTGGCTGCCTGTGGTCTACCGAGTGCGTTTCAAGGTTTTGATTATGATCTTTAAAGCGCTCCATGGCACAGGGCCTAGTTATATGCAGGATCGCATCCTGCCCCACACATCCCTACGACCAATTCGCTCACACAGAGAGGGACTTCTCCGGGTGCCGTCCGCCAAACAGTGCCGGGGGGCGACACCCAGGAGCAGAGCCTTCTCTGTGATGGGCCCAGCCCTATGGAATGACCTCCCCCGTGACATCAGGATTACTTCCGATCTCCGCTCCTTCCGTGTACAGCTGAAGACCCACCTCTTTCAATTATCTGGCCTGGCTCAATCGCAATCGTAATTTTCCCATTCCTCCAAACTGTTTTTTAAATTGTTCTTAAATATTAATTTTATTGGGTTTTTACAATTGGGGTATTTTAAAGCAGATTTTTAACTGTCTATTGATGTAATTTGCTTCCTCCTCCGTGTATGTATGTGTGTTGTGTATGTATATACGTTTGGTGTTGTTATATATGTTTCATGTTATATGCTCCATTGTACGCCGCCCCGAGTCCTACTTGGAAAGGGAGCGGCTAATAAATCCAAATTTATTATTATTATTATTATTACTTGAGCAGCAGGCTGGACTAGAAGACCTCCAAGGTCCCTTCCGTCTCTATTCTAATTATTATTAGCACCAAAGTTGAAATCTCCCTGCAAAAAAGGGAGTTACACCCTGGCTCTCCCTAGTCACGTGACTGCACTTTGGGTGCACAGCAACAGTGTCACACTTAGTGCCTGTTTTCAACGTCCGTGGTCACGTGACTTCATTTTACGACGGTTTTGTTGAAACCTGGAAGGTCAGCCAAACTGCACCAGAGCAAAGAAAGGTTTCTTTTACCAACCAGCACAAAAAAAAGGTCGTAAAAATGGGTTGCTGACCTGATTTGCAATCCTTCCGTAATGGACAGGCTTTATGACGGTCATATGTCAAGGACTCCCCGGATACCTTGTAATACAACTGCAGCTGCTGATATGGATTGCCTGCTTGAGAGAGATTTCAATCCATCTTCTTTTACCCAAGTCATGTTCAGAAGGAGGATACAATTTTCTTTCCCTCCCCGAAATGTTTTCCGACAATGTGCTATTTAATGTGATTTATTTAGGTCATAAAATGAACCTCCTGCCCAGAGGAAGCTGCCCCATCAATCACATATCAAGCAGGCAAGCAAAAGCATGGAGAAGAGATGGGGAGGATGGGAAGGAGTTCAGGCTGACATCCTTCCATCCTCCAAAATGTACAATGAATCTGATTTTAGCTGCTTTATTACATTCATTCATTCTCTCTCCCATTCTCTTTCTCTCTCATTCTCTCTCTCTCTAACTCTCTCATTCTCTCTTTCTCTCATTCCTTCTATCTAAAATCTTTCATTGTCTCTTTCTCTCTCAATGTCTCTTTCTCACTCTTTCACTCTCTCTCTCATTCTGTCTCTCTATCTTTCTCTCCCCCTCTCTCTTTCTCTCATTCCTTCTATCTAACTCTCTCATTGTCTCTTTCTCTCTCAATGTCTCTTTCTCACTCTTTCTCATTCTCTCTCTCTTTCTCTCCCCTCTCTTTCTCTCATTCTCTCTAACTCTCTCGTTGTCTCTTTCTCACTCTTTTTCTCTCCCTCCTTCTCTGACTCCCTCTCTAACTTTCTCACTCATTCTCTTTCTGTGTCTTTCTCACTCTCATTCTTTCTCACACTCTCTCTTTGTCTCTTTCTCACTCATTATCTCTCTCTCATTGTCTCTGTCGTTCTCTCATTCTCTCTCATAGTCTCTCTTTCTCTCACTCACTCTTTCTTCCTCTCTAACTCTTTCTCTCATTGTCTTCTCTCTCTCGTTGTCTTTTTCTTTCTCATTCTTTCTCTCATTGTCTTTCTCTGTCTGTCTATCTGTCTCTCTCTCTCAGTCTTTCTTTCTTTTACACTCCCTCCCTCTTTAACTTTCTTTCTCATTGTCTCTTTTCTCTCTCATTATCTCTCTTTCTCTTTCTCACTAATTCTTTCTTTCTTTCTTTCTTTCTTTCTTTCTTTCTTTCTTTCTTTCTCTCTCTCTCTCTCTCTCTCTCTCTCTCTCTCTCTCTCTCACACACACACACACACACACACACACACCCCTGCCCACTGCTTCCAAGGGTCGAGGAATACTCCTCAATTTACAACCATTCACTGATGCCCAATTTGGTCTTGTGGTTAAGGCACCAGGCTAGAATAGGAGATCTAGTTCAGCCTCAGGCATGAAACCCAACTGTGTGACTCTGGGCCAATCACCAGGAGAAGGGGAGTTCTAGTCCCACCTCAGGCATAAAAGTGACTCTGTTTTAAGACGGTTTTGCCCCCCCCAAAAGGAAGCGACTTCTGATTTTCAGCAAAACCGCTCCAATTTTCAGCCAATCCTCGACTTACAACTCTTCATTTAATGACCATTCAAAATTACAACGGCACGGGGGAAAAAAATGACATATGACCATTTCTCACACTTACGATTCCCCACAGTCTCGGGGTTTACGTTCAGACGCTTGAGAACTGATTTATGGCCGTCGTAGCATCCCGGGTGGGTTGTGGGTCACGTGATCCTCTTTTTGCGACCTTCTGCCAACCAAAAGTCAACAGGGAGGCCTGGCTTGCTTAACAACCCTGTTACTCATTTAACCGCTGCAGCGATTCCCTTAACGAAACGCAGCGAGAAAGGTCGTAAAACGGGACAAAAACATTCCCTTAGCAAATGTTCTCCCTCAGCAACCTAAAGTCTGGGCTCCATTGTGGTCGTACGTCGAGGACTATGGGCATATAGACACACACACCCCCACGCGCGCATGTTTGAAAGGCATTCTGAGAGGGCGTCAGACATCTGAAGCGGAGTTTGCAAAACGATTATTCCTCCTTTTTGATCTCTGCCGGGTGCTAGGAGAGATGCTGACATGACAGCTTAATTCCATGAGTCACAAAATTCCTCCTCTTGCTTCCCACTTAACCACCGAAGGGTTTCATCTGATGAATAAGACTATTTTTTTTTTACACACGCTAAAAAAGATTTCTATGCCAACAGCCAGATTTTTGTAGATTTTTGCCTCTTCCTCGTAATTTACAAGGCAGGTCTTCGACTTACGTCCACAATTGAGGCTCAGAATTTGTGTGGCGAAGCAAGACGTCTCTTACATGAATTTTGCCAGAGTTGTGGTTTTTTTTTAAAGTTTTATTGTTTTTCAATTACAAAAACAAACATTCCATCTTTCCTTATGCCGTGTGTCATCTGGGTACAAATATCTCTGTGCAACATCGTTCCTCTTTTGCCACATCTTTCACATTCATATTAACATTATTTCCCTAAGTTTAGTATTATAATATATTGAGCATTTAAACATGATAAAACTCTCCCTTTTTCTTCTTACTATCTTCTAATAATAATGTATCAACATTAAACATCCTTATTCTTAACATACACATACTAACCTTTTTATATCTTTATCTAAGTGTATTATCTACTTATCTTTTTAGCTTTCTTCATTTCCAAATTCCTTTTTCCCCCCTCTCCAACCATTGGTAAAATACTTCCCAAATCATATAATATTCAGTTTGCTCTTTTTCCTTAATTGCTAATGTTAATCTGTTCATTTCTGCACATTCTAATATTTTCCTTATCAGCTTCTCATCCATAGGAATCTCTCCACTTTTCCAACGTTGTGCAAATACAATTCTAGCTGCGGTTAATCCATGCATGATAAAATATACATTCTCTTTATTATAAATTTCAGGTAGAATTCCCAGCAGAAATGTTTCTCTTGCCAGAATTGTTAAGGGAATCACCGCCGCCGTTAAGTTACTCACATGGTTGTTAAGCGAATCTATCTCCCCCCATTGGCTTTCCTGGTCAGAAGGTCGCAAAAGGTGGATCCTGTGACCCCAGGAAGCTATGATGGTCATAAATATGAATCAATGGCCAAGCGTCTGAATTTTCATCGTGTGACTATGAGGGATTGTTGCAGCGGTCGTAAGTGTGATCCTGTCAGTTTTTCCAGAAAATCACAAAAGGGGATCAGGTGACCCTGGGACAATGCTTCCATCATAAATATGAGGAAGGAGGGAGGGAGGGAGGAAAGAAAGAAGGAAGGAAAGGAGGAAGGAAGAAGGGAGGGAGGAAAGGAGGGAGGGATGGAAGAAAGGGGGAAGGAAGGAAAGAAAGAAAGAAAAAAGAAAGGGGGGAGGGAGGAAGTAAGAAGGGAGGGAGGGAGGAAAGGAGGGAAGAAGGAAGGAAGGAAGGAAGGAAGGGAGAGAGGAAAGTAGGAGGGAGGGAGGCAAGAAGAGGGAAAGAAGGAAGGAAAAAAAGAAAGAAAAAAGGAAGGAAGAAGGGAGGGAGGGAGAAAAGAAAGAAAGAAAAGATAGAAGGACGGAAGGAAGGAAAGAAGGAAGAAGGTAGGGAGGGAGATAGGAAGGAAGGAGGGAGGAAAGAAAGAAGGAAGGAAGCAAGGAAAGAAGGAAGAAAGAAAGGAAGGAAGGAGGGAGGAAAGAAAGAAAGAAAGAAAGAAAGAAAGGAAGGAAGGAAGGAAGGAAGGAAGGAAGGAAGGAAGGAAGGAAGGAAGGAAGGAGGGCCCATGTCTGCTGAGAGGGAGCAGAAAACCCGAGTCAAAGAGGCTGAAAGAGCAATCGTGAAGGAAGAGACAGCTCATCCAAGCAGCCTCCGGGGTTGTGACGCTTGACACCTCCTGACAGACGGGCGCTGAAGCAGAACGGCCGGCTGACCTCCGGAGGGATCCCGTCAGCGGAGGGGGCCGAGGGGTGAGTCCAGGGAAGGAGGAGAAGAAACGCAGAAGGAATCCAGAACGGCAGAGGAAGGTTGGGGGAAGGCGATGGAGATCCACCATCCCATCCCAGCGTCAAAAGAGACCCGCAACGAAGCTAAGTAGGAAGAGAGAGGGATTTTTCCCCCACTGGCCCACTCAGCCAGACCTCTGGAACTCACAGCCACAAGAAGCAGCCGAAGCTCACATCATCTATGTTGGCTGCAGAGTCCCGGGGGGGGGGGGGGGTTCACGTGATGCCCATTGGCGAAATTCTATCAATGGGGAAGCCAGATTCACTCAACAACCGTGCTGCTAACTGAGAAGTTGCTGTGATTCACTTAACAGATGTGGTAAGGAAGGTCGTAGAACACACTTAGCAACTGTCTCGCTTAGCAACAGAAATGTAGGTATGTATGCATTTGCGTCCCGCCTTTTATCATTGTTACAAATAACTCAAAGCAGAGAACATATCCTATACTTTCCTCCTATTGTGGTATTTTCCCATAACAACCACCCTGGCAGGTAGACTGGGCTGAGAGAAGCTTTCATGCCTAAGGCGGAACTAGAACTCCCAGTCTCCTGGTGATTGGCCCAAGGTCACTCAACTGTGTTTCAGACCTAAGGCGGAACTAGAACTCCCAGTCTCCTGGTGATTGGCCCAAAGTTACGCAGCTGTCTTTCATACCTAAGGCGGAACTAGAACTCCCAGTCTCCTGGTGATTGGCCCAAAGTTACGCAGCTGTCTTTCATACCTAAGGCGGGACTAGAACTCCCAGTCTCCTGGTGACTGGCCCAAAGTTACGCAGCTGTCTTTCATACCTAAGGCGGAACTAGAACTCCCAGTCTCCTGGTGACTGGCCCAAGGTCACTCAACTGTGTTTCAGACCTAAGGCGGAACTAGAACTCCCAGTCTCCTGGTGATTGGCCCAAAGTTACGCAGCTGTCTTTCATACCTAAGGCGGAACTAGAACTCCCAGTCTCCTGGTGATTGGCCCAAAGTTACGCAGCTGTCTTTCATACCTAAGGCGGGACTAGAACTCCCAGTCTCCTGGTGGCTTAAAGTCACCCAGCAGACTTTCATGCCTAAGGAGGTACTAGAACTCCCAGTCTCCTGGTGGCTTAAAGTCACCCAGCAGACTTTCATGCCTAAGGAGGGACTAGAACTCCCAGTCTCCTGGTGGCTTAAAGTCACCCAGCAGACTTTCATGCCTAAGGAGGGACTAGAACTCCCAGTCTCCTGGTGGCTTAAAGTCACCCAGCAGACTTTCATGCCTAAGGAGGGACTAGAACTCCTAGTCTCCTGGGGACTGACCCAAAGTCACCCAGCCGGCTTTCATGTCTAAAGCGGAACTAGAGTTTCCAGTCTCCTGGTGACTGGCCCAAAGTCACCCAGCTGTCTTTTATGGCTAAGGCAGGACCTGAACTCATCACCTCCTGTTTTCTAGCCCAGCGCCTTAAACCGCTAGACCAAACCAGCTCGACATTTACCTCTTTATTAAACTTGGCATTTTGTTTTATCACTGTCAGCCTGGTGCGGATCTACCCCGATGCCGAAAGGCGGGATGTTAAAGTAACAATAAATTTTAAATAAAAATGATATTCATTGGCATTTTACAGCAGGACGGAAGGAAACCAGAAAAGTGAAGCAACCGTCGTAATAAAAATCCTTGATATGAAATTCCAGGAGATTTGTCTATAAAGGAGCCTCGGACAAAATGGGGACTATGGAATGGACAAGATACATGGCCTCAGGCAGCCCCACAACTGGGGGAGAAGCTTCCTGTGACAGCTCCACCTTGACAAAGCAGATCGCACAACCGACCTGCGGCAAAGAACAGAGGCCGTGGCTCCAGATTCAAATCCTGACAGCTAGCTAGGAAGAGCAGAGGAAGACTGAATGTTATTCCCATCCCCGAAAAATGAAGCTCTGCATCTATTTGTCAACGAGGCTGAAAGCTACAATTAATATCGCGCATCAAGGAAGTGTCAAAAGCGTACAAGCTTTGGAACACAACCTTGACAAACGCAGGGGGAGGGAGTAACAGCCTGGAACACAATCTTGGGGAGGGAGGAGGGAGTAAAACAGCCCATCCTGGTTTTATTTCTGCTTTCCAGTCACATTGATGGAGTCTGAGAGCTGCCTGGAGCTATCCAGGGAACAAAAATCATTGCGGTTTTTGTGGTTAGCTGAATGAAAGTGTTGTGTGAGTTGTGTAGCTGCTGGGGGGGAAAGCCGGTTTTATGCTAGGGAAGGTAAAGGTTCCCCTTGTACATCTGTGCTAGTTCTTCCTTACTCTAGGGGGCAGTGCTCATCTCCGTTTCAAAGCTGAAGAGCCAGTGCTGACTGAAGACGTCTCCGTGGTCAGGTGGCCGGCATGACTCAATGCCGAAGGCGCACGGAACACTGTTCCCTTCCCACCAAAGGTGGTTCCTATTTTTCTACTTGCATTTTTACGTGCTTTCGAACTGCTAGGTTGGCAGAAGCTGGGACAAGTCACGGGAGCTCACTCCGTTACGCGGCGCTAGGGATTCGAACCACCGACCTTTCTGATCGACAAGCTTAACGTCTTAGCCACCGGAGTAATACTTTTATACAAATCCGTGGTAGGTCGATTTGTAGACTACAGGGGGTTCCTCACAATCACAACTGAGCCCAAAACTTTTCGTTGCTCGGTGAGACATTTGTTAAGTCAGTTGTGTCCCATTTTACGACCTTTCTGGCCACAGTGGTTAAGTGAATCGTTGCAATTGTTGAAAGTTAGGACCACGGTTGTTCAGTCAGTCTGTATTGGCTTGTTGGGAGGGATCACATGACCCCAAAGACACTGCAGGCGTCGTAAATACGGGTAGTCCTCCACTTACAACAATTGGAGCCCAAGGTTTTTGTGATAAAGTTGTTAAGTGAGTTTTTGCCCCATTTTCTGACTTTTCTGGCCACCTTTGTTAAGTGAATCACCGCAGTTGTTAAATTAGTAACACGGCCGTTAAGTGAATCTGGCTTCCCCCTTGACTTTGCTTGCCGGACGGTCGCAAAAGGGGACTGCATGATTCCCCGGGACACAGCAATGGTCGTAAATACGAGGCAGTTGCCAAGCATCTGAATTTTGATCACACGATCATGAGGATGGGAACAAAGTTCGTAAGTGTGAAAAAGAGTCCCAAGTCACCTTTTCCGGTGCCGTTGTAACTTCAAACGGTCACTAAACGAACTGTCGCAAGTCGAGGACTGCCCGTACAAGCCTTTTCTTCATTAACCAGCTCTGATCAATGCAGTTTTCTTTTCAAATCTGCAGTGAGGGTGCAGATAGGAAGCCCCCCCCCCTTTGCGTGAATCAGCTTAAAATACACGTTCCAGAGCTGTGACTGACGCTAAATGCAACATTGCCTTCAACGTGCCTTGTTGTCCCCATCTTAAATCTATAAATAGCCTCAATTGGAGAGGGGAGGATAGGATATTGCTAATTATTGGGATTATCCAGAGAGACAAAATGGGAAGTTAACCGTTTCTTCCCTGCAGGCATTTGGGGGGCGGGGGGGGGGGGGGGAACCTAATTTTCTGATGGAGGAATTTGCTTTTAAGGAAAATTCTCCGGTTAGGTCAGATCTTTTCTTTGCTAAGAAGTTATTTCTTGCTCGGTGGTTGAGCAACCATCTGTTGTTACAATATCCCTGAAAAAGTGACTTATGGCTGATTTTTCACACTTACGACCGGTGTCGCATTCCCGTGGTCACATGACATGTTCTGACCCAGCTCCCCAAACACGACAAATCCTCTGACATGAACTCAAAAGATTCCTTTAGTAGGAACGCCGGCAGCCCCGGCAAAAAGTTTCTCTCGCAGGCTAACAACTCCATCTGTCCGGAAGATGGATAGTTGTCTGCCACATCTATTCACCTCCGTCCCCTGCCTTTTATCCCCAGAGTTAGGGTGGGGTTTCGCTAGCAGTAGTGGCTCTTCCGCCCAAGGACTGGCCCATAGATTTCCACGGCTCTCCTCTTTCTCTGCCTTCTGTGCATCTGCGCATCCGGCACTGGACCCAGCTGTTCCTCCTCTTCCTCATCAGCCACCTCCAAACCTGGGGGCTGTTGATGCTCCATCTGAGGGCTGACAGGCGGCTCCTGGCTCTGCCCCCATCTCTGCCAGCTCCATTCCCTCTGCCCCCTCGGAGTTTGCCCTGATGCTGGCCCTTACTCCCAGGCCTCCTTCTCCTCTGATTGGGAGGCCACAACATGATCAAAATTCAGAGGCTTGGCAACTGGCATGTACTTATGACAGTTGCAGTGTCCCTGATCCCCTTTTTGTCAGGCCTGCAGCCATCTTTGCTTTTGGGTCTTTGGCCTGCCACACTTTCCATTATTCTACTACCGTATGCATTTTCTATGGTGGGAAAATGGGAGGGGGGATTGTACGGAGTTAGACGATATGTAGCCATAACAACATTCTTTCTAGAAAGCCAAGGTCAGCCTTCGTCTTTGCACCTCTACGCCTGACTGGAACTGGATGGGTGGAAGCTGCCAGCGTGGCAGTGGGAGATGGGACCATGGGATGGGACTTGTGGGGGGGGGGGGGGAGGAAAGATCTTGAACTTTCAACCGGGTGGGGAAAACCAGGAAGCTTTCAGATTCGGGTTTTCTCAGATGTGCCAACATGGCTCTCTTCATAAATTGGAACTTTGAGGAATACTTTGCCTCGGACTCTGATTTACTTCTGGATGCTATTTGGGACCCTGACACTTTTGTTGACAAGCAACGTCAATAGGGGAAGCCGGATTAACAACTGGGCTACTAACAACTGCAGTGCTTCGCAAAACGAGGGTAGCAAAAAACAGTCGTAAAACGGAGCAAAGTTCACCACAGCTGTTAGTAACACGGTTGTTAAGTGAATCTGACTTCCCCGCTGACGTTGCTTGTCAGACGGCCGCAAACATGGATCAGGGGCACTGCAACCGTCGTAAGTACATGCCAGTGGTCAAGCGGGCGAATTTTGATCACGTGACCACGGGGATGCTGCCAATGGTCGTAAGTGTGAAAAATAGTTCATAAGCGTGAAAAATAGTCATAACGGTGACTATTTCGTAACGGGCACTCGAGCCGCCACCCAGCCACCTGCTGGCCAGCTGATTTTTGGGTCTCTGCCGGGCATGCGGGAGACACGAGCACAAGCGCTGGGAGAGAGCTGGGGGATCGCGCACAGGGGATGGGGGGGGTGCAGGGTTGCGGATCTCTCGGCGGCGTTCGATACCATCGACCATGGTATCCTGTTGCACCGGCTAGAGGGGCTGGGAGTCAGAGGCACCGTTTTACGGTGGTTTGGCTCCTACCTCTCTGGTCGGACGCAACGTGTGTTGACAGGGGAGCAGAGTTCGACCCGGAGGCCTCTCACATGTGGAGTGCCACAGGGATCGGTGCTCTCGCCCCTCCTGTTCAACACATATATGAAACCGCTGGGCGAGATCATCCGTGGCTTTGGAGTGGGATATCATCTGTATGCTGATGATACTCAGCTATACATTTCCACTCCAAACCACCCCAATGAGGCCGTCGAAATGATGTCCCGGTGTCTGGAGGCCGTACGGGTCTGGATGGATGGCAACCGACTAAAACTCAACCCTTCCAAGACGGAGTGGCTGTGGCTTCCGGCCTCCCGGTTCAACCAGGTGCTTCCATCTCTGGCCATCGGGGGCGTCCAACTAGCCCCCATGGAACAGGTGCGCAATTTGGGCGTCCTCCTGGATACCCGGCTGTCCATGGATAACCATGTAACAGCCGTGGCAAGGGGGGCGTTCCATCAGGTTCGCCTGATGCGCCAATTGCGCCCCTTATTGGACCGGGATGCCCTACGCACAGTCACCCATGCGCTAGTGACGTCTCGCCTGGATTACTGCAATGCTCTCTACATGGGGCTTCCCTTGAGATGCACTCGGAGACTACAGTTGGTCCAGAACGCGGCCGCGCGGGGTGATTATGGGGAGGACCAGATACTCCCCTGTAACACCTCTCCTGCGCGAGCTGCACTGGCTGCCTGTGGTCTACCGAGTGCGTTTCAAGGTTTTGATTATGATCTTTAAAGCGCTCCATGGCACAGGGCCTAGTTATATGCAGGATCGCATCCTGCCCCACACATCCCTACGACCAATTCGCTCACACAGAGAGGGACTTCTCCGGGTGCCGTCCGCCAAACAGTGTCGGGGGGCGACACCCAGGAGCAGAGCCTTCTCTGTGATGGGCCCAGCCCTATGGAATGACCTCCCCCGTGACATCAGGATTACTTCCGATCTCCGCTCCTTCCGTGTACAGCTGAAGACCCACCTCTTTCAATTATCCGGCCTGGCTCAATCGCAATCGTAATTTTCCCATTCCTCCAAACTGTTTTTAAATTGCTCTTAAATATTAATTTTTTTGGTTTTTTACAATTGGGGTATTTTAAAGCAGATTTTTAACTGTCTATTGATGTAATTTGTTTCCTCCTCCGTGTATATGTATGTGTGTTGTATATGTATGTACGTTTAGTGTTGTTATATATTTTATGTTATATGCTCCATTGTACGCCGCCCCGAGTCCTACTTGGAAAGGGAGCGGCTAATAAATCCAAATTTATTATTATTATTATTATCACCACGCCCCGTTTTTGGCCCCAGGAGGCTGGATGTGGGTTAGGGTTAAACTTTTGACATGTGAGGACAAAAGAGTTAGCCACGAGGGCCCTGCACCGTTTCAGACAAGTGGCTGCCCCCAAACCTTCAAAACCAGCGAGGGGGGCATCCATTTTACCACTGTATCCGATCGGACGTAGTGTTTTTACTCCTTTGCTACATGCCAACTACACTTCCGCTGCGATTCCCGGTTCTTTTTCATGCCAGCTGAAGCCCCCCGAGTTATTTCCCACCCGGCGGTTCTTATGTAACGGATTTCTTTCTGGGGTGGTTTCCCCCTCCGCCCCCCAAAGGAAGAAAATCTGCATCGGACTGGATTTAATTTCTTCTATTGTTTTTCTGTCAGCGTCTCCACCGGCCTTTGGGTGCAGCTGGGTGTCTTTTGCAGATGGGGTGAGCTCCCCCCCCCAGTACACAACAAGCCCCCCCTCCTTTTTATCACAGGAACATATTTCACAGTGTCGGCATTTGAGTTCCAGCTGCCTGGTGGAAGAGAGAGTGAAGGAGGGAGGGAGGGAGAGAGGAAAATATGGAACGATGGAGGGAGAGAGGAAGGAAGTAAGGAAGGAATAAAGGGACGGAGGGCGGAACAGGGAGGGAGGGAGGAAGGAAAAGAGGGAGAAGGTGGAAGGAAGGATGGAATACAGGGAGAGACGGAGGAAAAGAGGGAGAGAGGGAAGGAGGAAGGAAGAAATACAGGGAGGGAAGGAGGAAAACAGGGAGAGAGAGTGGGAAACACCAAGGAAAGGAGTGAGAGAGGAAGGAAGGAAAGAAGGAAGGAAAACAGGGAGAGAGGGAGGAAGGAAGGAAGGAATCAGGGAAGGAAGGAAAACAGGGAGAGAGAGTGGGAAACACCGAGGAAAGGAGGGAGAGAGGAAAGAAGGAAGGAAAACAGGGAGAGAAGGGATACATGCAGGAAAGAAGGGAGAGAGGAAGGAAGGAATACAGGGAGGGAGGGAGGAAAACAGGGACAGAGGGAGGAAGGAAGGAAAGAAGGAAGGAATACAGGGACGGAAATATGGAATGATGGAGGGAGAGAGGAAGCAAGAAAGGAATACAGGGATGGAGGGACAGAGGGAGGGAAACACGGAGGAAAGGAGGGAGGAAAACAGGGAAGGAGGGAGGAAGGAAGGAAAGAAGGAAGGAATGTGGGGAGGGAGGGAAACAGGAAAACAGGGAGGAATACAGGGAGGGAGGGAGGAAAGGTGGCAGAATTTGGGGGTTAATTGGTCCTTAAGTCGACAAATGTAAAAAAAAATACAATAATACAATAGTAGAGTTGGAAGGGACCTTGGAGGTCTTCTAGTCCAACCCCCTGCCTTCAGACAAATGGCTATCCAACATCTTCTTAAAGATTTCCAGTGTTGGAAGTGTATTTTTTTTCCGTGTGGGCCGTTTTTTCTCCACCCTTGAATGCATCCACTCCCTTAAAGCTGAGCCTGCCATCTCGGGTTTTCAGCCCACCCCCAATGACAACCAAAACAAAAGAAATAACATAGTTGGAAGGGGCCTTGGAGGTCTTCTAGTCCAACCCCTGCACAGGTAGGAGACCCTATACCAGCGATGGGGAACCTTTTCAGCACCGTGTGCCCAAACCAGAAGTTTCCTGCGTCCACCAGAGCACCAGAAACTTGAAGACCAGCTGGCCAGCACATGAATGCCTGTTTTGTGCCCGTTTTGGGGCATTTTCTGGACCATTTTTTAGATGTTTCGGGCTCTTTTTCGGGCCAAAAACACCTCAAAAAAGCCCTGAAAACAACACAGAAAACAATCTGGAAACGGCCTGGAAAACGGCCCGGAACCTATGGCACGCATGCTAGAGGTGGCACATAGAGCTCTCTCTGTGGGCATGTGCACCGTCGCCAGCTGCTCTTCTGGTTTCCAGGGTGCACATGTGCACCAGCCAGAGACGGAGCGCCAGAAAACGGCTAGAAAATGACCCCAAAAATGGCAAAAAACTGGCTGGTTTTTGGACTAATTTGGGGATGTTTTCAGGCTGCTTTCTGGCTGTTTTCCGGGCCATTTTCTTTTGTATTTTTGGGCTCTTTTGTGGGACAAAAACACCTCAAAAACGCCCTGAAAATGGCATGAAAAACACCCCCACAACAGTCCACAAAACAGCCTGATTTTTGTAATATTTGGGGGCATTGAGGCCATTTTTTACATGTTTTCGGGCTCCTTTGTGGGACAAAAACGCCCTGAAAACGGAATGAAAAACAGCCTGAAAACGGCCCAAGAACAGCCCAAAAAACGGCCTGTTTTTTGTCATTTTTGGGGTCATTTTCTGATTGTTTTCTGGTGCTCCGGCTCTGGCCATTGCACATGTGCACACCTGGAAACCAGAAAAGCAGCTGGCAACGGCGCACATGCCCAGAGAGAGGGCTCTGTGTGCCACCTCTGGCATGCGTGCCATAGTTTCGCCATCACGGCCGTACACCTACGGAGAAAACATCCTACGAAGAGCAATAACAGGTACAAATTTTGCTGAAGACTTTTTGCCTATGTCCTTGTCTCCTGATCCCCCAGCCCACTCCCACCCACTCCACGCAAACCCCCTAATTTGAACAAGGAAGCCATTGAGCTTCCCCCTCCCCAATTATCCCAGCCAGCCCCCAACCCCCCTCCCTTCTCCACAACCCACACAAACCCGAAGCGGAGAGCAACTGGTGAACAATGAAGCAAAACACCTTGACGCCCCCACGAAATGAGCTCAGCTGGTGTGTATTGTCGAAATGTACTATTATCTCCTTCGCACCACTTCAATCCCAGATGCCAAGTGCCTCCCCCAGGTTTTTTTTGGGGGGGGAGGAAGAAAAGGGACATCTTCAAAGGACAATCGTGTCTCGTGTTGCAAAAGCAGATAGCAATTCTTGAGTCCCTGCAGCTTATTCAAGAATAAGCAGGATGGGGGCTGCAGGATTTAATCTATCAATCGGAATAGAGCTGGGAGAGACCTCGGAGGTCTTCTAGTCCAGCCCCATGCTCAAGCAGGAGACCCTATAACCGTCGCCACGGCCCAACTCCCCCGTGCATGCCCACGGGCCTTCTGTCAGCCAGCTGGTCTTTGGATTTCTGCAGGGCACACATCCGTGCATGCATAGAAGACCGGAGTGCATGCGCAGGGGGCTCTCGCATTGCATTTTGGGGCCTTGTGCAGCGCCCCCACGCCACGTTTTTGCTTCCAGGTTGGTTCAGGCCCAAAATGGGACATGGGGGGGGGGGCACATGAGGCCCCCCTGCACCCATTTTGTGCCTGGAAAGCATCCAGCACCAACCTGGAAGCCAAAACTGAGCGAGGGGGGGTAGTGTATGCGCAGGAAGGGAGAGCAGGGGCCGCACGCATGTGCTGGGAGCCATGTGCGCGGGGGGGTCAGGATGCATGGGGTGGGGTCACACATGCTTTATATTACATCTTTGCTTTTGGCACACAGCCACAAAAAGCTTAGCCATCCCTGCTCTATAACACTCCAGACCAGCGGCTATCCAGTCTCTTCTTCAAAACCTCCAATGTTGAAGCGCCCACAGCTCCTGGAGGCAAGTCGTTCAGAGTAACTGAGTTGGAAGGGACCTTAGAGGTCCTCTAGTCCAGGGGTGTCCAAACTTGAGAACTTTAAGACTTGTGGACTTCAATTCCCAGAATTCCCCAGCCAGCATGGCTGGCTGGGGAATTCTGGGAGTTGAAGTCCACAAGTCTTAAAGTTCTCAAGTTTGGACACCCCTGCTCTAGTCCAACCCCCGGCTCAAACAGGAGACCCTTGTCCCCTCCAGATAAGTGGCTTCTTAAATTAGGAAGGGCGCACAGATCCCGCTGGAGCTCCAAAGACCTGAGGGAGATTACAAAACAGCTAATGCTGTTTTTCGCACTTACGACCGTTGCGGCCTTCCCCATGGGTCACGGGATCAAAATTCGGATGCCGGGCAACCGACTCGTACTTATGACGATTGCAGCGACCGGGGTCAAGTGATCTCCTTTTGTGACCAGCAAAGTGAACGGGGAAGCCTGATTCACTTAACAACAGCCTTATTTACTTAACGACTGCCGTGATTCACTTAAACATTGTGGCCACAAAGGGGACAAAACTCACTGAACTGTAGTCTCGCGCTCACCAACAATAATTTTGGGGCAACATTGTGGTCATAAGTTGAGAACTTTCTGTAATCGGTGGAAGGCCTTGCCTCCCGAGGTTGTAGGTGTACCATCATGGAAGGTTTTTAAGAAGAGATTGGGCAGCCATTTGTCTGAGATGAGCAGGGGGTTGGACTAGAAGACCTCCAAGGTCCCTTCCAACTCTATCGTTGTGTTCTTCTGAAAAACCCTGCCCTAAAGGCACATCAAAACATTTTTAGCAACTGCTAGAATTTCTGACGGCAGGAAGTGAAGAGGAACTAAAGATGTACAGTAGGTGAAGGAGGAGAGGGCGAAAGTTGGCTTGAAACTCAACGTTCAGAAAATTAAGATCATGGCATCCGGCCCTCTCAATTCCTGGCAAATAGATGGGGAAGAAATGGAGTGACCGATTTTATTTTCCTGAACTCCCAGATCACCGCAGATGGGGACTGCAGCCAAGAAATCAAAAGACGCTTGCTCCTGGGGAGGAAAGCCATGGCAAATCTAGACAGCAGACTAAGAAGTAGAGACATCACCCTGCCAAGAAAAGTGAGTCTAGTCAAGGCTGTGGTTATTCCCAGTTGCAATGGATGGACGGTTGGACCATAAGGAAGGCTGAGTACCAAAGAATGGAGGCCTTTGAACTCTGGTGCTGGAGAAGAAGACTCCTGCATTGAGTCCCTTGGACTGCCAGGCCATCCAACCGGTCAGTCCTAGAGGAGATCAACCCCGACTGCTCTTTAGAAGGCCAGATACTGAAGAGGAAACTCAAATCCTTTGGCCACCTAATGAGAAGGAAGAAGGACTCCCTGGAGAAGAGCCTCATGCTGGGAACGATGGAGGGCAAAAGAAGAAGAAGGGGATGGCAGAGAAGGAGGTGGCTGGATGAAGTCACCGTAGCATTCAGCATGAGCTTGAATGGACTCCAGAGGATGGGAGAGGACAGGAAGGCCTGAAGGAACGTGGTCCATGGGGTCGCGATGGGTTGGACACGACTTTGCAACTAACAACGAAGAATTTGGGGATATCTGAATGGATAACATTGTCATCCTCAGAACTTTGGGAGGAAAAAGAGATTCTGGATTGATTTGAATCCCTACAGTTATGAATCTCAGGGTACATATTAATAATACAGGGTGGATTTATCCCAGCTGGTATATTTCTGGCACGGGAAGGGCAGAGTCAAAAACAGAAGGCAAGGAAGGTGTTTTGGCTGACAGCCCCAGGTATAAATAACCCACCTCGACATCTTTATTCCGGGGAGAAGATTCGCTCAACCATCCAACCCTCCCCTTCCCCTTCGCCGCCTTCCTGCACGTCTAAAGTTAAAGCGGGAGGGCTGCCAAATTATTTGCTGGTGCCAAATGTTGTGCTGAGCTTTAAAATATGCAAAATCTCATCTTCCCCATCAGCATCCGAGGGCCATTTTTAGAACAGGAGGCAAAAGGGAGGGAGAGGGGGCTTGAGATTTCTCCCTGGCGCTGTCCTCGCCTTGCTTTCCTTCACAGCGTCGGTAACCTCCACTTACGACCAAAAAAATTTAGCTCCAAATTTCTCAGGGAAACATTGGTGAAGTAAATCAAAGGTGCTTTCCCCCCCCTCCCAAGAGGCGACTGGACATTCTGGTTTTTTCTTTGGAAGACGTTTCGCTTCTCATCGTGGAAGCTTCTTCAGTTCTGACTGGATGGCAAGGGAAGGATTTTTATCCAGTCAGAGCTGAAGAAGCTTCTTGGATGAGAAGCGAAACGGCTTCAAAAGAAAAAAAGAAGGAAGTCCAGTTTTCAGTCCTCCTGAAAAAGCATCTTTGGGACAACTGTGATCTGGATGACGGAGAATCTCTACAGACTTTTTAGCTATAAAATTTGGGGTGAAGACCCTTGGAATGGGGTGGGAGTAGGAATGGATTTCCAGAGGGAAAAATGGCAGACTACAGGAACCATTTGCCCCACTCAGGGGACCCCGAGGACACAGAGAAACCTCCAAGTGGCCTCAAGGACCCTCTCAAAGGATGCAAAGGACCAGCTGTCTGCAAGGAGTATACATCCTTCCATCCCCCACCATCCAGTCGGAGCTGAAGAAGCTTCTTGGATGAAAAGTGTCTTCAAAGCAAAAACCAGAAAGTCTAGTTGCCTCCTGAAAAAAGCACCTTTGGGACAACCCTGACCTGGATGAAGGAGAATCTCCAACCTCCAGAAGTTGTGAATGCCCCAACACTGGAAGCCTTTAAGAAGATGTTGGATAGCCATCCGTCTGAAACGGTATAGGGTTTCCTGCCTAGGCAGGGGGTTGGACTAGAAGACCTTCAAGGTCCCTTCCAACTCTACTATTGTATTGTATTGTATTGAATCTCTATAGACTTTGAGCTATACAATTTGGGGTGAAGACCCTTGGAATGGGGTGGGAGTAGGAATGGATTTCCAGAGGGAAAGATTACAGACTAGGAGTTGAAACAGTTTATGTCCAGGATACGAGGGGCCTGTAAATATTTTCACGGCCCTCTTTGAGACTCGTGCAGTATACAGATCCTCAAGGGAAGGCATGTTGGTAGCAATTGTTTTTTCTGCAGTAGTAATTATCCGTTGGAGTCAGTGTCTGTCTTGTTTGGAGATAAATGGAGATAAAACAGGGAATGTCAAATCTGATTTAATAAAGTTGGCTCATAGGAGGATTATAAAAGACGGAAGATCACAAGGAGTAAACCTTCCCAAAGTGGTTCATTCACAGTCTTAAAATGGACTTTTTGTTTATTTTTTTATCGATGGACAACTTCTTGCATTGGATGCCTTATTTGTCGGGACCCACTTTTAATGTATAAGTGATGTTCAACTAGTTTTAAATAAAGCCCGAAAGAAAAAAAATGTTTTGCCCGAGAGAGAAAAATGTGAACCAGTTTGGCATCTTTATAATTTTGCCCATCGGGCACCCTTCACCCGCCTCCGTCTCACTTTCTACACCACTGGAAAGGCTGCTCAGCTGCGTCATACATCCAGAGACAGGATGTTCTTGACTTACAACCACCCGTTTAGTGACTGTTCCAGTGTTCCAGCACTGAAAAAAGTGACTTACTACCGGTTTTCACACTTAAGGACCATTGCAGCATCCGTGGTCACGTGATCAAAATTCAGACACTTGTCTGAATAGAATTAAAGAGAAATCTCCTTGTGGGCAACTCACAACTGACATTCTCCAGTGAAGTGTTGATGACATGGAAGACGGCCTTCCTTGTGCCACAAGTGTTTGTGTGGGTTGTGTGTGTATTGGTGTGGGAGTGTGAGAAAAAGGGCCGTACAGCCAGCAAACCACAGCAGCAAATACAGAAAATGCCCAGCAAGCTGTGTTACCCGTTGGAAAAACCATTTTAATTAAATCATTAACGGCTTTCCCAGACAGCGGTGAATTATCCTGCCAGACGAGGCTTTTCCCCTGTTAGACGGACTGTAGGAAATCTTTGAAGCGTTTTTGTTCAGATCTTGGTCGCTAATTGTGACAGGTTGTACAAACAAACAAAAAGCCACTTACACACAACAAGGTTGCCTCCACGCTTCTTTTTACAAAAGACACAGTTTTTAAAAATAGGTTGCCCCTGGAGGCATATATGGAGCTACAACGTCGGTCCAAAACTTGGTTCTTGACCAGCGAAGAATAAAAGAACAGAGTAGAATAAGAGAGGAGAGGAGAATAGAATAGAATAAGAGAGTAGAGTAAAGTAGAATAGAATAAGAGAGTAGAATAAGAGAGTAGAGGAGAGAATATAATAGAATAAGAGAGTAGAGTAAAGTAGAATAGAATAAGAGAGTAGAATAAGAGAGTAGAGTAGAATAAGAGAGTAGAGTAGAATAAGAGAGTAGAGTAGAATAAGAGAGTAGAGCAGAGTAGATTAGAATAGAATAGAATAAGATAGTAGAGTAGAATAAGAGAGTAGAGTAGAGTAGAGTAGAATAAGAGAGTAGAGTAGAATAGAATAAGAGAGTAGAATAAAATAGAATAAGAGAGTAGAGTAGAATAGAATAAGAGAGTAGTGTAAAACAGAATAAGAGAGTAGAGTAGAATAAGAGAGTAAAGTAGAATAGAATAAGAGAGTAGAGTAGAACAGAACAGAACAGAATAGAATAGAATAGGAAAGTAGAGTAGAGTAGAGTAGAGTAAAGTAGTGTGGAATAGGAATAGATAGAGTAAGTAGAGTAAGAATGTAGAATAGGAATATAGAATAGGATAGAATAGAATATGAATTAAATTAATAGAACAGAATGGAATAAAATAGAATTCTTTGTTGGCCAAGTGTGATTGGACACACAAGGAATTTATCTTTGGTGCAGAAGATGCTCTCAGTGTCCATAAAAAGACAAGGTACATTCGTCAAGAATCATAAGGTACAACACTTAATGATAGTCATAGGGTACAAATAAGCAATCAGGAAACCATCAATATCAATATAAATCGTAAGGATACAAGTGACAAAGTTACAGTCCTGCAGTCAAAAGTGGGAGGAGATGGGAGATAGGAAGGATGGGAAGACTAATAGGAATAGTAATGCAGCCTTAGTGAATGGTTTGACAATGGAGGGAGTTATTTGTTTAGCAGAGTGATGGCTTTGGGGGAAAAAATGATTCTTATGATTCTTGATGAATGTATTTTATTTTTCTTTATGTACACTGAGAGCATATGTGCCAAAGACAAATTCCTTTTGTGTCCAACCACACTTGGCCAATAAAGAATTCCATTCCATGCTTCCCAATGGCATCTTGTCAACGATTTGCAGAAATCTGGTTCTTTTATTCTTCTAATTAAAGAATTCTAATCAATACACCTGACACTGGGACTCTCGTTATCAGGATCCAAAATCCAATCCCAGAGATAAAACTGCGAAAAACCTAACAGCTCTTGTCTAACGCCGGGTGAGAACCGAAAGCTAAGCTTAAGTAGGCATAAACACAAATTCACAGGATGCCATATTTTTGGCTGCCCGTCGTGTAGAGCTGTGGGCACAGCATTTGCAAGGTGGATTTTATTTCTCGGTTCCCCGGTTCACGTTTTGACTTGATGCCAGCTTTGCCAGCCGGCATCAAACTGAGGAACTGACAGCTTGGCACCTCCGCTGGAAACCGGAGACTTGCAAATGGCGGCGCTTCACAACAAAGACACAACAAAGTGGGAGTTTGCTTCCTAGGGCTCCGGTGTGGAGCCTGGTAGCTTCATTCAGAAGTTCCTGCACAGATGTTAAGAGTCATGGAGGCATCTTCCTGGTAACCCATGGCACCAAAGGCCACCTTTTCTCTCCACTGCTCCCCTCACGCTGCTTTCCTCCAGGGGCTTCCTTTGGAGCATGTTCAGAAAGCATGTTGTGCATCACAGGCAACCACAAAAGGCCTTTTCTCTCTCCTTCCATCGGCCACATTCCCTGGAGTTGTATTTCTTAGCCTCAGCAAATTTAAAATGTATGGACTTCAATTCCCAGAATTTCACAGCCAGCGTATTATATAGAAGAGCAACAAAGAGGATTAGGGGATTGGAGGCTAAAACATATGAAGAACGGTTGCAGGAACTGGGTATGTCTAGCTTAAGAGAAAGAAGGACTAGGGAAGACATGATAGCAGTCTTCCAATATCTCAGGGGTTGCCACAAAGAAGAGGGAGTCAAGCTATTCTCCAAGGCACCTGAGGGTAGAACAAGTAGCAATGGGTGGAAACTAATCAAGGAGAGAAGCAACTTAGAACTGAGGAGAAACTTCCTGACAGTTAGAACAATTAACCAGTGGAACAGAAGTTGCCTCCAGATGTTGTGAATGCCCCAACACTGGAAGCCTTTAAGAAGATGCTGGATAGCCATTTGTCCTGCCTAGGCAGGGGGTTGGACTAGAAGACCTCCAAGGTCCCTTCCAACTCTACTATTGTATTGTATTGTATTGGATTGGATTTGATTTGATTTGATTTATTTGCATCCTGCCTAACTTGAGGGCGTGAACATATCCAACAGGCCCTCCGATTTCCCCCCAAACAACAACCTTGTGAGGTGGGCTTTTTATGCCTCAGGAAGAACTAGAACTCACTATCTCCCAGTGATTGACCCAAAATCACCCACAAAGTTTTCATGCCTAAAGTGGGACTAGAAGTCACTGTCTCCTGGTGACTGACCCAAAATCACCCAGGCGACTTTCATGCCTAAAATGGAACTACAACTCACTGTCTCCCAGTGATTGACCCAAAGTAACCCACAAAGTTTTCATGCCTAAAGTGGGACTAGAATTTACTGTCTCCTGGTGACTGACCCAAAGTCACCAAGCTGGCTTTTGTGCCTAAGGTGGGACTAGAACTCACCTGTGTTCCGCTTTGAAGCCTGATGCACCAAACTGTCTCTCAGAGATGGACTTCAACTCCCAGAATTCCACAGCCAGTAATTAAATGGATTGCAATTCCTACAATCCCCCATCCAGCATAGGTAGGCTTCAATGCCCAAAATTTCCCCAGCCAACAGATGGATGTCTTCTCCCAGAATTCCCCAGATAGTATAGAAGGACTTCAACTCCCAGAATTCCCCAATCAGTATACATAATAGAGCTCAATTCTTAGAATTTCCCAGCCAGTATAGAGGGACTTCAATTCCCAGAATTCCCCAGCAAACGCAGATGGACTTCAACTCCCAGAATTCCCTGTCCAGCCTTACAGCAGGTTAAAAATATGAGTTGCACATTTATTACAGCAACTAATGGGGTGTAAAAGCATCTTATACCAAAAGTTAAGATTAGATTATGGGTCTACTTGGGATCAAAAGGGAAAATACAGGTTTCTGAGTGCCAACTGTGAAATCTGAATTTTTCTTTTTCGATTCTAAATAGCTCTGAAAAACTCCACTTCTGGAGGTGCGCCTCCTGAACGATTTAGCACAAGAGGTCGCAGGAGGAGAGCCGTTAGTCTACTAAAATTAGGAATCTGCGAATGCCTTTTCCAACTAACACAATTTATTCAAAAGCGTCAGCTTTTGCAAGCTGCAATTTCCTTCTCCAGTGTGGAAAAATGACTGGCTATGTAGATTGTCCTCTTATTACCGCTATAAATTGAGATGCAGGAGAAGAGACAGCTGCGCTATCTCCTTGCTGATCTCTTGAAATATTAATTAAATCCAGCATGTATAAAGAGGCATCGAGAGAATAGAGAACCCTTGAACTGTTTATTTAAAAAAAATAACAAAGTTTTCCAACTCTTCCTTCTATTAAAATAAATCTTGCTCCAGTTTTTCGCCTCCTGCAAATAACATTTCTGATCATTTACCGTTTTAAAACCCAAATTTAGATTCTCCTAATTTTGAAAGGTTTTGCATCAAATATAAGGGAAGTTTTGGGGCTAAAAGCAAGAAGAAATTAACAAATTATGGTAAGTCAAACAGAATCTGCGATTCAAGATAACAATGCAGGGAATGTTATAGCTTTGGGCACAAAAACTTGCTTCAATCTTTCTTCTGATAACTATCATTAACCAAGAGTAAACTTTTGATCATCCCAGGCAGGGTTTTTCTCAAATTTGACAACTTTTAAGATGGGTGGACTTCAACTCCCAGAATTCCCCAGCCAGCCTGGGGAATACTGGGAGTTGAAGTCTACCCACCTTAAAGTTACCAATCTAAAGAAACACTTAGGATATTCTACGACAAAATGCCTCAAAACTATAAATTCCATTTTTAAAACCAATACAATTCTCAGATGTGCAAAAGGAAATTTGGAAAAAAAAATTAACAAATAAGTTTTTTGCTGATAATTGGGGACATTTCTATTGCTTTGTGATCGGTCACTTATATCCCTGTTAAAAAAACTACAGGCATTCCTCTTTAACAATGCTAATTATGACCAGAAACTCTGTTGCTTAAAAGGTGGTCGTTAATACAAAAAAAAAACACAAAGAAACCCCAAAGTAACAATGTAATTTAGAAAGGTCAGCTCCAGAAATTCCACTGTCATTAAGCGAGGACCTCATGTCTCTACAACTTCAGTGAAATCAGCCATCAACAGGCACATAGAGGTAAGCAACGTCTACATACTATTCACACAAGAAATTCAAAAAGCTAAAAGATCACAACTTCTCTTCAGAGAGTTACGAACCAATGAAGCGAACTAATGGCCTCCTGCAAACTCCACTCCCCTGTCGCTCCTCTTTTAGTTCCTCTGGGAGGGGCCATTCATCATCCACCCATGGCTTTACTCCCAAGTCGACCCCTGTTCCTTAGCTGTTCCCTTCATCTGGCAACTCTGCACATGCGCACACTGGGAACAGGCTCCAGCTGTTCTTCTGCCTCCCTGATGTCTGACTCTGAAGGCAGCTGATAACTGGCATACGGCCCTGGCCCCCTCTCTGCCTCCGACACAGAGCCCCCATCAGAGCCTCCCCGAGACTCCAGGCCTGGCCCATAATCCTCCCCAACTTCCTCACTGTCAGAGTCTATCACCAGCTCCGCTGGCCAAGGACTGTCTGAATTTCTGTAAAATATCCAACTGGAAGAGACAGCCATATTGACAAGAAGATTGATTGCAATCCAGCTTCTTGTCCCAGGTTGTAAGAATCTGCAATCCAGGTCCTGAGGCTTCATTATCAAATCTCAGATCCTATTCAAAATGGCCATCCTGGCCCGCCGATGACTCACCTTGGTGGTGTCATCATGTGACCGCTGGTATCGCTTCCACCGGCATCCATAAATTCCCGTCAGGCATGACAAACACAACTGGGGCTCGTAATATTGCAGTGGCTGGTGTTTAACCATGCTCTCCCAGCTGGCTGGTTGCAAAGAATCAGATGTCCATCAGGGCTTGGCGAGACCCCTGCAGAAAGGAAGAAGAACTTGGTTAGGAGAAACATCTCATGAAGGTACCACCATTTTTCATCTGTCAAAGGACTCCAACCATGAAGATGGGAGGACTTCAACTCCCAGAATTCCTCAGCTAGCCAAGATGGACTTCAACTCCCAAAATTCCCCAGCCAGCCAAGATGGACTTCAACTCCCAGAATTCCTCAGCTAGCCAAGATGGCCTTCAACTCCCAGAATTCCTCAGCTAGCCAAGATGGCCTTCAACTCCCAGAATTCCTCAGCTAGCCAAGATGGCCTTCAACTCCCAGAATTCCTCAGCTAGCCAAGATGGACTTCAACTCCCAGAATTCCTCAGCTAGCCAAGATGGAATTCAGCTCCCAGAATTCCCCAGCCAGCCAAGATGGAATTCAGCTCCCAGAATTCCCCAGCCAGCCAAGATGGAATTCAGCTCCCAGAATTCCTCAGCTAGCCAAGATGGAATTCAGCTCCCAGAATTCCTCAGCTAGCCAAGATGGAATTCAGCTCCCAGAATTCCTCAGCTAGCCAAGATGGAATTCAGCTCCTAGAATTCCCCAGCCAGCCAAGATGGAATTCAACTTCCATGGTCACAGAGGGATAGAATCAAGATCACGGGAAATGTTAATACCACTTTACAAGGCCTTGGTAAGGCCACACTTGGAATACTGCATTCAGTTCTGGTCACCACAATGTAGAAAAGATCTGGAGACTCTACAAAGAGTGCAGAGAAGAGCAACAAAGAGGATTAGGGGACTGGAGGCCAAAACATATGAAGAACGGCTGCAGGAACTGGGTATGTCTAGCTTAAGAGAAAGAAGGACTAGGGGAGACATGATAGCGTGTTCCAATATCTCGGGTTGCCACAAAGAAGAGGGAGTCAAACTATTCTCCAAGGCACCTGAGGGTAGAACAAGAAGCAATGGGTGGAAACTAATCAAGGAGAGAAGCAACTTAGAACTGAGGAGAAACTTCCTGACAGCTAGAACAATGAATCAGTGGAACGACTTGCCACCAGAAGTTGTGAATGCTCCAAAACTTAACGTTTTTAAGAAGACGTTGGATAACCATTTGTCTGAAGTGGTGTAGGGTCTCCTGCTTGAGCAGGGGGTTGGACTAGAAGACCTCCAAGGTCCCTTCCAACTCTGTCATTCTATACTATTCTAAACTCTTGCCATATAGATCAGGGGTCTGTCTCCAACCTTGGCAACTTTAAGACTGGTGGAAGACCACCAGTCTTAAAGTTGCCAAGGTTGGAGACCCCTGATATAGAATGCAGGGGTTTTCCTCCCCAAATTGCAGTCGGATGACTGTAGCCATTAATGCAGACTGGTTGCCGATTCCTAGAAATGGGATAACGTGACCATAGGGGTAGGAAGGTGGCCGTCAGACTGAGACGCCTCCCTTTGCTCAGGGTCCGTCGTATATTCAAATGGTTGTTAAGCGAGTGGTTGTAAGTCGAGGACTGCCTGTAGTGGCTTAAAAGTCCTCTCCTAATCGTTTATGGTCTCCGAGGAAATGGGAAGGCGAGAGCTGTAAGTGCAGAAACAGAGAGGATCTAATGTTTTCCCTTCCACGTTCGTGGACATGGATCGGCTGTGTTACAAACCACTTCCCACATATCTCAAACCTCTCCAGTTTGGGGGAAGAGCGCTGAGCCCAGCTCCCTGCAGCTCTGGGAGGAAAGCTTATGAATGATTCAGGCCTCGGCTGGTGAGCATTACAGGCGAAGAAATAAAACAGGAAGCAGGACAGGGAGAAATGAATTATTCACCTTTTGCAATGGGCACCCAGGGAGGAGGAGGAGGAGGAGGAGGAGGACGAACGGGGAGGGAGGGAGAGAGAGAGAGAGAATGAGAGAAACAGAGAAAGAGAGAGACGAGAGAAAGAGAAAGTATGTGTGTGAGAGAGAGACTATGAGAAAGAAAGTGAAAAAGAGACAGAGAAAGAGATAGATAAAGTGAGTGAGAGAGGAAGAGACAGAGAGGGACAGAAAGAGTGAAAGAGACAGAAAGAGAGGGAAAAAGAGAGAGGGGGGAAAGAGAGAGACAATGAGAGAAAGAAAGTGTGTATGAGAGAGACAATGAGAAAGAGAAAGTGAGAAAGTGAGAGACAATGAGAAGGAGACAAAGTGGGTGAGAGAAAGAGACAGAGAAAGTGAGAGACAGAAAGAGTGAAAGAGACAGAGAAAAAGAGAAAAAGAGAAAGAGAGGAAAGAGGAAAAGACACACACACACAGAGAGAGAAAGAGAGGATGTAAGAGAAAGAGAGAAAGAGAGAAGGAAAGAGAGAGAGAATGAGAGAAAGAGAAAATGTGTGTGAGAGAGACAATGAGAAAGAGAGAGAAAGTGAGAGAGAGAGAATGAGGAGACCAAGTGAATGAGAGAGAAAGAGACAGAGAAAGTGAGAGACTGAAAGAGCGAAAGAGAGAGACAGAGAGAGGGGGGAAAGAGAGAGAGAAAGAAAGAGGGAAAGAGAGTGAGAGAGGAAGAGAGAAACAATGAAAGAGAAAGTGAGAGAGGGACAATGAGGAGACGTGAGTGAGAGAGAGACAGAGAAAGTAAGAGACAGAAAGAGCGAGAGACAGAGAAAGAGACAGGGGGAGAGAGAGACAGACAGACAGAGGGACAAAGAGAAAGACAAAAAGAGACAATGAGAGAATGAGAGACAGAGAAAGAGAGACAGAGAAAAAGACAGAGAGAGAGACAGAGAGAGACAAAGGGAGGATGAGCGAGAGAGAGAGCAATCCAGGGCAATCCAAAAGCTTCCATTGGAGTAATCCACCTTCTCTTCCAAGAGACCACCAGATTATTTTACTGTGTGGATATTTAAATACTGGAGGATTTGTCCAAGATGCAAGCTTTTCCCAACTGGGGAAGGCAGAACAGGTATAGTCCTTGACCTATGACCACAATTCAGCCCAAAATGTCCATTGCTAAGCGAGACAGTCGCTAAAGTGACTTCTGCCCCCATTTTACGACTTTTCTTGCCTCGATTGCTAAGTGAATCACTGCACTTGTTAAGTTAGTATTAAGCCCTGGCAGCGCAGGGGTTAGAATGCAGTATTGCAGGCTGACTCTGCCCACTGCCAGGAGTTCGATCCTGACCGGCTCAAGGTTGACTCAGCCTTCCATCCTTCTGAGGTGGGAAAAACGAGGACCCAGATTGTTGGGGGGAAATATGCTGACTCTGTAAACCGCTTAGAGAAGGCTGGGAAGCACCGTGAAGCGGTATAAGTGTTATTGCTAGTAAGCCCGTTGTTAAATGAATCTGGCTTCCCCACTGCTGGTCAGAAGGTCACAAAAGGCGCTTACACGACCCCGGGACCGTCATAAATATGAGTCAATTGTCAAGCATGCGAATGTAACTCATGTGACCCTGGGGATGCTGCAACGGTCATAAGTGTGAAAACGGTCGTAAGTCCCATTTTTCAGTGCCGTTGTAACTTCGAGCCATCACTAATTGGACTGTTGTAAGTCGAGGACTTGCTGTGCATGTTTTTACAGCCCCTGGACCAGGAGGAAAGGTTTTTCTCTTGCCACATTTTGCTGTCTGGATCTTTTCCCTGTTAATGCCGCCTCTGGTTCGAAGCCAAAGAGGCTTTAGTTTGACGAGGCCGAGGAAATAAAGACTCGGGATGCCAAAATAATCTCCGGGGTATCAATAGGAATTCCCTGGAAAGGAATTCCAAGGAAATTCGTCTGGTTTCAACCAAGCTTGGTCATCATGGAAGGAAAGAAGGTGTTGAGGGACCTAGGACCGGGATGGCAAATCTATGGCTCGCGTGGCAGAGGTGCCTCTCTGTGGGCACATGTGCCGTCACCAGCTGCTCTTCTGGTTTCCCGTGGGCACATGCATGCCGGGCAGCTAGTCTTTTTCAGGTGGTTTTTCAGGCTTTTTTTCAGGCCGTTTTGGGTTGTTTTCAGGCCATTTTAAAGCCATTGGGGGGGGCAAAAACAGCCCCCAAAATGGACTGAAAACAGCCCAAAAATGGATTCAAAACAGCCCAAAAATGGACTCAAAACAGCCCAAAAACCAGGCCTGCACGGGCTGGCCAGCTGCATGCGCATTCCAGTTTGGTCACTCAATGCCGAAAAGGTTCACCATCACTTGACCTAGGAGATCATTTAGTCTCAACTCCCTTGTCCAAGGATGGAATCCATTTTAATTTTATTTATGTATTTATTTGAACCTCATTTAAGGCAGTGAACATAACCCACAGCCCTCTTTCTCCTATTTTCCCCACAAAAACAAAGGTGTGAGGTGAGTTGGGCTGAGAGAGAAGGACTGGCCCAAAGTCACCCAACCGGCTTTCATAGTTAAGGCAGAACTAGAACTCACAATCGCCCGGTGATTGATTGGCCCAAATCTTTCATGCCTAAGGTGGAACTAGAACTCACAATTGCCTGGTGATTGGCCCAAAGTCATCCAGCCAGCTATCCTGCCTAAGGCAGAACTAGAATTCAATTGCCTGGTGATTGGCCCAAACCTTTCATGCCCAAGGTGGAATTAGAACTCACAATCACCTGGTGATTGGCCCAAAGTCACCCAGCCAGGTATCCTGTATAAGGCGGAACTAGAACTCACAATCGCCTGGTGATTGGGCTAAAGTCACCCAGCCAGCTATCTTGCCTAAGGCAGAACTAGAACTCACAATCGCCTGGTGATTGGCCCAAAGTCACCCAGCCAGCTATCTTGCCTAAGGCAGAACTAGAACTCACAATCGCCTGGTGATTGGCCCAAAGTCACCCAGCCAGCTATCCTGCCTAAGGCAGAACTAGAACTCACAATCGCCTAGTGATTGGGCTAAAGTCACCCAGCCGGCTTTTGTGCCTAGCATAGGACTAGAGGTAGTCCTCAACCATTCATTTAGTGACTATTTGAAAGTTACAATGACACTGGAAAAGGTGACTTATGACCATTCCTCACACTTATGACTGTTGCGCCATCCCTGTGGGTCACAGGGTCAAAATTCCAGCACCAAGCAACACTTTTTAATCATGGTTGCTGTGATAACCCAATTCACTTAGCAACTGCAGTTTCCCTGATCAACCGGGATGAAAGAGTTCATAAAATCGGAGGCCGCTCGCTTAACAACTGCTTTGCTCAGCCGTGGAAACCGTGTGAAGTCAGCCAGTCTCGGCGCTGTTGGTGTGGAAACTTGTGCAAGGCAAATTCCTAGCTTCACTTCTCAATCAGCAAAGGGAGCTGTCAATCCCCGTTACTCTGACTCAAAAGCTTTGAGGTCATTTTGACATTTTGCAGACAAGCGAAGCAAACAAACAATCAAGATTCTGAAATCTATTCCTCCATAGTGTCCTTCTCTTGTTGCACTGAGAAATGCCCTTGGAATATTATGCTTCTCTCGGTCTGACATGTCGGATCTCGCTGCCGGAGGCTTCGGGAAAAGGATCGGGAAAAAGTAATCACTCAGCAATAGGAAAAACTCCTTGGCACAATCCAAAATTCAACCTGCAGCCAATTCCACTAGAACTCACTGCCTCCTGGTGACTGGCCTAAAGTCACCCAGCCGGCTTTCATGGCTAAGGCGGGACTAGAACTCACCATCTCCAGGTAATTGGCCCGAAGTCACCCAACCAGCTTTCATATTCATGGTGGGACTAGAACTCCCAGTCTCCTGGTGACTGGCCTAAGGCGGGACTACAATTCACCATCTCCTGGTGATTGGCCCGAAGTCACCAAGCCAGCTTTCACGCCCAAGGTGGGACTAGAATTCACCCTCTCCTGGTTTCTATCGCAGCATCTTCGTCACTAGATCACTGACACTGCACTGCAATATGACAGGTAGTCCTCGGCTTATGAAAGCTGAGCCCTAGATTTCTGTTGTTAAGCAAGGCAGTTGTTAAATGAATTTGGCCCCATTTTTATAATCTTTCTCAGGACATTTTTACGGCTTGTTTGGAGCAGATCACTTTGGAGCAGATCACTTTGAATCCTGTGGCCATTCAGCAACGCCTTTAACACGTCATAAATACAAGCGGGTTGCCAAGTGCCCAAATTTTGATCATGTGACTCTGAGGATGCTACAACAGGTTGTAAGTCACTTTTTTTTCGAGGGAATGTTGACTAAACGAATGATGGCAGGTTGAAAGTAACCTTGATAGTTTTTAAAACGTGCTCATGTGTGCACAAGCCAACAACATTACTCTGTATTACACAATCTCTCTTTCTCTCCAATAAACGAAGCAAGGTCTACGCCCTAGGCGAGTGAGAGAAAGTTTGAAGCCGTTAAAGAAAAAAAGCAGGCTAAATCCAAAATCTCTTTAAGGAAAACAATCCCAGCAAATTAATGTTTGAGACCAAGAGGCTGTGCAATTGGTCTCCAATTAGCCAGATGTGTCTTGCATGAGTAACCATGACGTTTTTTCAAAATATACACAAACACACTCACCCCAAATCCTATCTGAAGAGCCCATTAAAGGGAAAGATAATTGCAGCAAGGAACACATTTGTGGTTGTTACGAACTCATTAGGAAACAAAAAGAAAAAAAAAATCCTGCTTCCTATCTGACACGCTGGAGAATAAAAATCAGGATCCCCAAAAGAAAATCTTGTTTGCAAGCTGCAGTCGTAGCTACGGCACTGGCAATAAAACCCTATTTAATGCTTACAAAGTTGAAGACCGGTAAAACATAAAGAGAGCTGGCGATTAAAAAAAAAGAATAATTAAAAGGAATGAAACGAGAATAAACATTTGCACTAAAATGTCAAGTTATTTCAGCACCAATGCCTAAAGGAGAGCCACGGAGAATGACATTTCCCTTAATGCCTAAGAGCACCAGAGGGCATTATGGGAAAATTAACACATTACCCAGGCATTTATAGATTTACAGGTAGTCTTCGACTTACAACAGTTTGTGTAGTGACCGACGTCACTGAAAAAAGCGACTTATGACCATTTTTCACACTTATGACCTTTGTAGAAGAAGGGAAGAGAAGAAGAGAGGAAAAAGGGAAGAAGAGGAAGGGGAGAAGGAGAGGAAGAGAAGAAAGAAGGGAGGATGAGAAGAGGAAAAGAAGAAAAAAAGGACAAGGAAGAGGAGGAGAGGAAGGGAAGAAGGAAAGAGGAAGAGAAGAGGAAAATGGGAGGAGGAGAAAGGAAGAGAAGAGGATAAGAAGGAGAAGGAGAAGAGGAGGAGGAAGGGAAGGAAATGGGAAGAAAAGAGGAAAAAGGGGAGGAGGAGGAGAGAGGAAGAGAAGGAAAAGAGAGAGAGACAGAGGAGGAGAGAGGGAGAGAAGAAAAGAGAGACAGAGAAAGGGGGGAGGAGGAGGAGAGGAAGAAAAGAAAAAAAGAGACATGGAGGAGGAGGAGGAGAGAGGAAGAGAAGAAAAAAAAGAGAGTGACGGAGGAGAAGAAAAGAAAAAAGAGAGAGAGACACACAGAGAGACGGAGGAGGAGGAGTAGAGAGGAAGAGAAGAAAAATAGAGAGAGACACAGAGAGAGAGAGACCGAGGAGGAGGAAAGAGGAAGAAAAGAAAAAGAGAGAGAAAAAGAGACGGAGTAGAGAGGAAGGGAAGAAAAGAGAGAGAGAGAGAGAGAGAGAGAGACGGAGGAGGAGGAGATGTCAACTACATTGCCCAAAATTCTGCTGCTAAATATAAACAGTGGTGTGATTCTGGGGTGACCAAGGAGTAGCCAAAACCTGCCCTTAGTCTACTACAAAGTCCACCATTTCTGCATACAAGCAAACCCTTTGAAAACTGATCGTGAATGAAAGAGAAGGAGCAACGTTTCTGCTTCTGCCTAAACCAGAAAAATCCCTCTTTTTTTTTCGTGGTTCCCCTTTGGCCGGCGGGCATATCTGGAATTGTCTGGGTGTGGTTGTAGAAAAACAGGAACCTGGGCCAATTTTAAACCCAGATTCCAGCGTAGGCATGAGCAAACATTGATTGTGTAAGGCAGGGGTGTCCAAACTTGGGAACTTTTAAGACTAGTGGACTTCAACTCCCAGAATTCCCTGTTTTAAAACAGTGTTTCTCAATTTTAGCCACTTTAAGAGAGATGGACTTCAACTCCCAGAATTCAACCCCCAGGGTTGCTGCCTGGGGAATTCTGGGAGTTGAAGTCCATCTCTCTTAAAGTGTTTAAGATGGAGAAATATCATTTAAAAAGAAATCATCTAAAACTCTTGAGGGCTACGAGAACAAATTTACATGTTTTTCTTCCAAACGACATGATTTGTGGGGGGAAGAGAAAACAATGCAGGGAGACATAATGCACATTTATGCATTTACCTCAACGCTGCGCACACCCATCAATTCTTTATGAGGACGAACCGCAAAGGAGAACTTATTCGACAAGGCGGCTTCTATTTAATCAAAATGCTTTTAAGAAATTGAGGAAGGAGAGGGGAGGAGGCCTCTCTGCATTATTCCACTTAGCCGTCTCCTCTGCGGTGTTCCTCCTTTAATAATGTGATTTCTTCCTCCGATCACTCGCTTCCAGTAAAGCAGCATTAAGCTGAGGTCCTCAACTTGCCAGCGGATGGGAAGAAGGGAAAAGGAAGAAAAGGAGGGAGGGAGAAAAGGGGCGAAGAGATATATAGCTGGATGGAAAGGACAGAGAAAGGGGGAGAGAGGAGAAAAGGGAAGGGGGATGGATGGATGGATGGATGGATGGATGGATGGATATAGATAGATAGATAGATAGATAGATAGATAGATAGATAGATAGATAGATAGATAGAAACAGACAGATAGACAGACAGACAGATAGAGGGGGAGGAAGGGAGGGAAGGAAAGGGAAGGAAGGGAGAGTGGAAGGAAAAAAGGAGAGAGAAGGAAGGAAAGGAAGAGAGGAAGGAAGAGAGGAAGAAAGGAAGAAGCAAAAATGAAGAAGGCGAGAGATGGATGGATGGAAGGAAGCAAAGAAAAAGAAATAAATAAGGAGGGAGGGAGGGAGGGAGGGAGGGAGAAAGTATGAACGGAAGGAGTGCAATGCCCCACAATTTTCCAATGGGGCCAAACTTGCAAGAATTTTAATAAAACAAAAGCAAAGTATAAACAACCCCCAATTAATTTAATTAATGCTCTGGTAAAAAATTAAACTTTAAAGGCAAGAAATTAGCAAGCAAAACATTTCAGAGTTAACAATTAACTTTAAAACTTGTAAGTCAGGCCGGACTGTGTCTTCCCTGGCCCTGTTCACCCCATGGCTCAGGACCTAGTTACTTGCGGGATCGTATTCTGCCCCATACATCCCTGCGACCAATCCGCTCGCACAGAGAGGGCCTCCTCCAGGTGCCGTCCACCAGACAGTGTCGAGGGGCGGCGCCTAGGAGTAGAGCCTTCTCTGTGGCGGGCCCAGCCCTGTGGAATGACCTCCCTCCGGATATTAGGAATACCTCTGACCTCCGCTCCTTTCGTATAAAGCTCAAGACCCACCTATTTCAAGTAGCTGGCCTGGCTCAACTCTGATCTAACTATATCGCTCCTGACGGGTTTTTTATTTGGGTATTTTAATTGCATTCAATTATTTAGGGGTTTTTTAAACATTGTGATTTTAAATTGTTTTTATTCATTAGCCGACCTCCTCCTTGTACATGTCTTGGTATACGTCTTTGTTATATGTATGTCTTGTCTATATATTTATTTCATATGTTTTATTGTACGCCGCCCTGAGTCCTTCGGGAGAGGGTGCGGCTAAGAAATAAATATTTATTATTATTATTATTATTATTATTATTATTATTATTATTATTATTATTATTATTATTATTATTATTATTATTATTATTATTATTATTATACACCCCCCTTCCCCATCCCTGGGATGCAGTAGTGGGTTTTAAAATTTTTTAGAACCTCTTCTGTAGGTGTGGCCTGCTTTGTGGGAGTGGCTTGCTGGCCATGTGACTGAGTGGGAGTGGATTGGCAGTCATGTGACTGGGTGGGTGTGGCCAACTTGTAAAATGTGGTGAAACTCACTTAACAATGCTCTTGCTTAACAACCAAAATGTTGGCTCAGGAACTCTGGCATTGAAGTGTGCAAGCCTTAAAGCTGTCAAGTTACAAGACCCTTGCACCCCAAACCCTTTAGAGAAAAAACCCCCAGGGGTGTTCAAACTTGACAGCTTTAAGACTTGTGGACTTCAACTCCCAGAATTCCTCCTCCAGTCATGTTGGCTCAGGAACTTGGGCATTGAAGTGTGCAAGCCTTAAAGCTGTCAAGTTACAAGACCCTTGCACCCCTAACCCTTTAGGAAAAAAACCCAGGGGTGTTCAAACGTGACAGCTTTATGACTTGTGGACTTCAACTCCCAGAATTCCTCCTCTCGCTCTTCATTCTGATGATGTGTGGATGGGTGGGGGGGAGGGAGCTGGAACCGGTTCTAAACGGCCTGGTAGATTTGTGGAACCTCTTCTATAAAAGAGCTTAGAACTGGCAGGAACCCACCCCTGCTGGGATGGAGAGGCAGGAAAGGGACAATTTGGGGTGCCTCTGTTCAACAGCAGAGTTCTCCCCCCCCCGCCCGCCAGGGAATTACAGGTAGTAATTGATCCTGTATGATTTATGTTGCTAAGTGAGATGTCTGTGAAGTGAGTTTTGCCCCATTTTATGACCTTTCTTGCTACAGTTGTTAAGTGAATCATTGCAGTTGTTAAGTCAGAAACACCGTTGTTAAGTGAATCTGAGCTTTCCCATTGACTTTGCTGGTCAGAAGGTCGCAAAAGGGGATCAGTGACCCGGGGACACTGAAACCGGTCATAAATACGAGTCAGTTGCCAAGCCTCTCAATTTTGATCATGTGTCTATGTTGAAACTTCAATGGTCGTAAGTGTGAAAAATGGTCACAAGTCAATTTTTTCAGTGCCGTTGTAACTTTGAATGGTCACTAAATGAACTGTCGTAAGTCGAGGACTACCTGTATTGGTATTCTCCTCGCTTTCTTTTGCCACAGTCGTTCTACAGGTAGTTTTCAACTTACACCCAATCATTTAATAACCAAAGTTACAACAGCGTGGGAAAAAGTGACTTTATGACTATTTTCCACACTTAACGACCGCTGCAGCATCCCCCCAAGGTCACCATTCGGCAACTATCTCATATTATGATGGTCCTGGGGTCATAGGATCCCCTTTTGCGACCTTCTGAAAAGCAAAGTCAATGGGGAAGCCAGATTACTAACAACTACAGTGCTTCACTTAACAACGGTGGCAGGAAAAATTGTAAAAAGGGTCAAAATTCACTGAACTACTGTCTCGCTTAGCCACGAAATGCTGGCCTCAGTTGTGGCTGTTAAGACAAGGACTTCCTGCAGATAAATAATTCTGAATTAAAGGCGATGACCCAGATATAAAATATTCCATTTAGAATATTTATTGGTCCTTATTCGATTCCTTTTTCATGCATACCCACCAACCAGACAGGTTCATTTTCTTCCTGTCATCGAAAATGGCAAATAAGAAGGGGAAAATTGCCAAGATGGAGATGAGGAAAATGCTAATTTCATTAGAAAGGAAAACAAAGGAGAAGGGGAAATACAGCTGAAGGGATGGAATTAAGAAAAAAATATCACTGGGTGAGGTGGGGAGAAATGAGAAAGAAGACTTCAACAGCCATAAAGGGTTAAAAATTCACCAGGCAAGCAGATCCTTTAAAAAAAAAAACCCGAAATAATTTAAAAGTTAACCACCTTGTTCAGCAATATTTACAGGTACAATGCAGCCAGTCCTCGACTTACAACAGTTCATTTAGTGACATTTATAGGCACTGAAAAAAGGAACGTATGACAGGTTTTTCACACTTATAACCGTTGTCATGTGATCAGAATTCAGCTACTTGGACACTGACTCATATTTATGACGGTCGCAGCGTTCTGGGTGTGTGTGTGTCACGGCGTGATTCCCTTTGGTGACAATCTGGCAAGCAAAGTCAATGGGGGAAGCCAAATTCGCTTAACCACCGTGGCAAGAAAGGTTGTAAAATGGGACGAAAGTCCCTTGACAGCTTTCTTGCTTAGCAACGGAAATGTTTGGGGCTCAATCGGGGCCATTAAGGCGAGGACTAGATGTCGTGCCCGGTTTTAAAAAAGGAGGAATTTTATTTCACCCTGTTTGCAGGGACGCGGGTGGTAAAATCTCTCGGGCCAAAACAATATGTTTTGGAGGGATTAATAAAAAAAGAAAAAAGGCCTCATCAAGGCTTTTAATCAGCCCTAAAATAGCTTGCGGGAGGTTCTGCCAGAGTTCAGAAGCAGCTGTATTTATTCCCCTCTTCAGACATGGTGCATTCGTCTCCCACAGGCTTTCATTTCCGAGACAATTCAAAAAAGGCTCCTTCGCCTGATTTTGCTTTCTTTCTAGAGGAAAAATGTCTTTGTTTCTTGCCCGGCATAGCAAAAAAAATGATATTAACTGCATGGAGCCAGCTGGATATTCTCCCATTTGGCACTAGCAGGGCATTCAGAAGAAGAGAAGGACAACTTAGGATTTTTCAAGGTTTACAACTTTCCGAGGGGGGGCCTTTAAGTCGCCAGAAGGCCCCAGCCAGCATTGGTGGACTACAAGTCCCAGAATTCATGTTAGCCTACCTCCCCAGAAAGCCCCAGTCAGCATGGGTGGACTACAAGTCCCAGAATTCATGTTAGCCTACCTCCCCAGAAAGCCCCAGTCAGCATGGGTGGACTACAAGTCCCAGAATTCATGTTAGCCTAACTCCCCAGAAAGCCCCAGTCAGCATGGTTGGACTACAAGTCCCAGAATTCATGTTAGCCTACCTCCCCAGAAAGCCCCAGTCAGCATGGGTGGACTACAAGTCCCAGAATTCATGTTAGCCTAACTCCTCAGAAGGTGCCAGCTAGCATGTGTGGAATACAACTCCCGGAATTTTTCCATCAATTAGACTACAACTCCCAGAATTCCCCCATCAATTAGACTACAATTCCCAGAATTCCCCCATCAGACTGAGTAGATTGCAACTTCCAGAATTCCTCATCAGCCTAAATTAAGACAATTCCCAGAATTCTCCCATCAGCCTGAGTGGACTACAACTCCCAGAATTCCCCCATCAATTACACTACATCTCCCAGAATTCCCCCATCAGCCAGAGTGGACTACAACTCCCAGAATTCCTGTTAGCCTAACTCCCAAGAAGGTCCCAGACAGCATGGGTGGACCACAACTCCCAGAATTCCCCCATCAGCCCGAGTAGACTACAACTCCCAGAATTCCCCCATCAATTAGACTACAACTCCCAGAATTCCCCCATCAGCCAGAGTGGACTACAACTCCCAGAATTCCCTCATGAATTAGACTACAACTCCCAGAATTCCCCCATTAGTTCGAGTGGACTACAACTCCCAGAATTCCTTCATCAGTTAAATTACAACTCCCAGAATTCCCTCATCAGCCTGTGTGTGTGGACAACTTCCAGAATTCCTGTCAGCCTGAGTGGACTTCAATTCCCAGAATTCCCTAGCTCCCAGAATCAGCCTGAGTGGATTACAACTCTCAGAATTCTCCTGTCAGGCTGTGTGGACTTCAATTCCCAGAATTCCCCAGCCAGCATACTAGATGGGGATTTCTGGGAGTTGAAGTCTACCCACCTTAAAATCGCCACATTTGAAAAACACTGAACTGCCTCCATGTTAATTCCAACGTCCAAACCTTTCTCTTGTGCCACTTGAAACCCACTACGCCAGAATGGTCAAGGCCATGCATATTGTGGAATCGCATCAAATGCAGCACCTGTCAAGGGCCCTTTTCAAGTATTTCACAGATTGACAGAGTTGGAAGGGACCTCGTAGGTCATCTAGTCCACCCCCACTGCCCAAGCAGGAGACCCTACGCCAGTGATGGCTAACCATTTTGTCCTTGCGTGCCAAAAACATACGTGTGCGTGCCCACACCCGTAATGCAATGTGCGTGTGACATCCCACTGCCTGCCCAGCCCTCTGCGCATGCCTGTGACAAACACCCCCGCGCTCCCCTTGCCCCCACACACATGCGACACACACATACAAGCACCATTTTGGGCCTAGCAGGTTTTCCTGAAGCCTCCTGGGATCAAAAATGGGCCAGGGGGGAGGGGGGAAACACCACACACACACACACACCCCGTGGCCTGTTTTGGGCCTAGCAGGCCTCCCTGAAGTGTCCTAGGACCAACCCCCCACACGCTTCCCCCTGCTTGACCCCGTATCCCCCTTGCACATGTGCATGCGCCTCCCACATGCGTGGCAGAGACCCGAAAATCAGCTGGCTGGCGGGAAGAGCGCATGCATGCGCAGTAGAGCTGAACTGGGCGACAGCTCATGTGCCCGCAGAGAGGCTCCATAGGTTTGCCATCCCAGCCCTACACCATTTCTGGCAGGTGGAAGTCCAGTCTCTTCTTGAAAGCTTCCAGTGGCGAAGCTCCCACAGCTTCTGAAGGCTGTTCCGTTGGTTGATGGTTCTTACTGTCAGAAAATTCAGACAATAAAAGCTTGTCTGTATTTTTGGGTGCCTTGAACACAAGCAAACAACTTTGGGGGGGTCACCAACATTGTCTTCCTTTCTGCCGAAGCAGCTTTCTTGGCCAGAGGCAGTGATGGTGGACTGACTTTTTGCCCCTTTCCCCCCCATCGGCACAGGAATGGCCACATGGAAACCTGACCTGCAAATGTTTACAACTTAATACATTTGTTAACCTTTAAAAACCACATTTCAAATCTCCAAAGGAGCCAAAACAGGGGCTAAAATTGGCATTTAACTACCTGGGATGCTCACACAAAATATTTAAAGTTTTAAGCCCAAAAGCACACCTGAGCCACTGCAACAAAACAAAAGAACAGGTAGCCCAGATTTCTGGATTTTTTCGATCCCCCCCAATAATTTATTGAAGAGTAGGGTGCAAGCGACAGCGCCATGTTTTCCCCACCTGATACCTTCTACATGTATTTGACTGAAATTCCCGAGCCCCGGGGGTTCAAGCCAATGTTTGTGCACCAGTTTGCAAATTCCAACCGATTCAGATCTTTGTCAGAAACCAAGATCAAGGCTCCACTTTCCTTCTAAGCAATGTTGCATTCTCCTGAAACAAAACAATGAACAAACTGGAAATGCTTTGGCCTGTGTGTTAGCACCCACAAAGAAACAACTCTTTTCCCACAATCACACCATTGTGTAGCTTTTATCAGTCCCAGCTGTTACAAACTGAAGAAGCTGCTTTCAAAAGTGTGCAGAATGGAGGGAACTGGGCCGCAGAAAAAGGAAAAAATTGGCAGCAACTGAGACCTTAAATATGGACCTGGTTTCTCACAACCAACTAACAGAGCAACTGAATGGTGAGACAGTGAATATAATGCAGCTGGACTCAATCAATCAATCAGAATGGAGTGGGAAGGGACCTTGGAGGTCATCTAGTCCAGCCCGCTACTCAAGCTCAAGCAGGGCATTCTCTCAAAAGAACAATGCTAGTTTGAAGGCCACCTTGGGATAATAAAACTGGACTCTGAAGTAGCGGAAGAAAGAAAGCATGATGACTTTGAAGTTTGAGATGGGAAGGAAAGAAGGGAGGGAGGAAGGAAGGAAAAAGAGAAAGGAATGAGAGAAAGAGGAAGAAAGAAGAAAGAGGAAGGAAGGAATGGGAGAGGACAGAGAAAGAATGAGAGAGAGCGAAAGAAGGCAAGCAAGAGAAGGAAGGAAAGAAGGAAGAAGAGAAAGGAGAGGAAGAAATGAGAGAAAGGAGAAAGAGAGAAAGGAAAAAAGAAGGGGAGAGAACAGAAAAAAAGAGAATGAGAGAAAGATGGAAAAGGGGAAGGAAGGAAGAAGAGAAAGGAGAGAAAGAAATGAGAGAAAGGAGAAAGAGAGAAAGGAAAAAAGAAGGGGAGAGAACAGAAAAAAAGAGAATGAGAGAGAGAGAGATGGAAAAGGGGAAGGAAGGAAAAAGAGAAAGAGAAAGGAATGAGAGAAAGAAAAAGGAAGAAATGGAAGAGGACAGAGAAAAAACAAGAGAGAAAAAAGAAGGCAAGCAAGAGAAGGAAGGAAGAAGAGAAAGGAGAGAGAGAGAGAAAGGAATGAGAGGAAGAGAAAGGAAGGAGAAAGAGGAAGGATGGAATGGGAGAACAGAGAAAGAGAACCAGAGAAAGAGAGAACAAGAAGGCAAGCAAGGGAAGGAAGGAAGAATAAAGTGGAATGGATCAGTGACAGTGGCAATGGAGGCATCCTGCTAGCTTCCCCCAGCTGGGAGGCTTTGGGCCAGTCCCTCTTTGTGAGTCAAACCCGCCTCACAGGGTTGTTGTAGTGGTGGGGGAAAACAGGAGGCTGAAATTCCTATAGACTCACTCTTCTCTTTTCAATAAATCTTGTTGAAGAAAACCAAGCGAATATCATTTGAGAACAGGAGGTGCCATACACCCCATCTTGTTCCCTTCCACGTTGCTCGCTTCAGCCTTTTGGAGACATAATCCGAGCCTTAAGGAAAAATTATTTTTGCTTTTTCTTGAAGGAGATCAGAAACCCTGGGCCGTTTTCTTCGGATTCTTCAGCCATGTCCAAAGGCGGCTGTTGGGCTGACGAAGAAACACCCATTTGCCAGCTGTCCCTGAATACAGAAGTCGCTTAAAGATAATTTCTCCCCAAATGGTGCTTCCAAGTAATGCCCTTTTTCCCAGGACATCTGAGAGATAAACAATTTGAGGAAAAGCTTTCAATGTTCCCTTTCACGGGTCGTTGAGCCAAAAATCATCCCTTTCCGAGAAAAATAGGGGGGGGGAGGGGAAGCTGTACGTGACAAGAGGCAAACAAACTCCAGATGTTTTAAGGTAAGGGTTCCCCCCTCCATGCTTTGAAAGCTGGAAAAAAAAAAACCAAGCGGCAGGCGGCACCAGCAGTGGAGATGTCCTGGCTCTGCAGGTACTGTAGAGTTAGCCAAGGGCATCGAGAGCCTGCGAGTCACTCGCGCAACCCCCCTCTCCAGCCATGCAGAGCCCCATTCACTCACCTAGGGGCATTCCGAAGGCGCCGAGCCGCAGGAGGCAGAGGGTGGCGAAAAGGCACTCGCGTTGCTTGGTGCCTTCTGGGTACCGCTAGGTTGGTCAGCGCCACTGTGCCTGGCTGGAAAGGGGGGCTGCTGGGCGGTTGCTCGTGAGCGTGGTCATCTCATGGCTGCTGTGTTGCTGCTGCGACAGCGCAACATAGCCATTCGACCCTGAGGCTGTGCCCGGCTCTTCGGGAGCCCGCTCGCAAGAGAGCAGCTGCCCAGCAACACCCCCCCCCTTCAGCTGGGCAGTGCCGCTGACCGACCTAGCGGTACTCCGAAAGCACCAAGCAACGTGGGCGCCTTTGCCCCCCACCTCGTTCCCGTGGCTTGGCGTCTTCGGGATACCGCTAGGTCGGCGAGCGGTGCTCTGCCTAGCCGGAGAGGGGGATTGTCCAGGGGGCTTATTTTCGGGGGTGGGGTTATATTTTTGCCCATGTGAAAAATGTGGCAAGGCTTTAGTTTCAGGACAGGTCATATTTTGGGGAAAACACGGTACCACTTCGGTGGGAAAGTAACAGTGTTTTGCGCGTCTTTGGGATATGCTGCCACCCTGACCATGGAAAGTGTCTTCGGACAACTCCAGCTCCCTCGGCCAAAAAAATGGAGAGGCGGACATGATGGAACAGGGGAATTTTTACCTTTACCTTGTGAGAAGGAAAGGAAAGGAAAGGCGTGTTATGACCTAGGATTCTTGAGACAATAAAAATCACACGCTTAGTCCCAAAAACCCTCTTTTTATTTAAATGGCTGTGAATTATATTCACACATAGACCGTAATGAGTCACAAACAGTTTGTGAATAGTCTGCCACAGTGTTTTGGGATAAGGCTGATAAGCACTCACCTTTCTCTCCCTTGAAACGCTGCCAGAGACCTAATTGCCAATTAGCTTTACAAGACCAAACGGAGCACAGAGTCAAACGGAACTTCTCAGAGTTTGAACCGACCACAACGAACTAAGTTGCTTCCTGCAAAGGCTCACGTCCACTTGCTCCCCTTTTACGTCTTACGGGAAGGGCCAGTCATCTCCAAGCCTTATTCCCGAGTTGCCCCTTTCGTCTTAACTGTTCTTGCTTTTTGACAGCTCTGCGCATGCGCGCACTGGGAACAGGCTCCCCCTTTTCCTCTGCTTCGCTGCTGTCCAACTCCTGAGGCTCCGGAGGCAGAGCATAACTGGCCCTGGCTCCCTCTCTGCCTCCGATGCAGAGCCCTCGTCCGAGCCTTCCTCAGACTCCAGGACTGGCCCATGTGCCTCCCCAACCTCCTTGCTGTCAGACTCTGATGCCAGCTCTGCAGGCCACCGGCAGACAACAAGGGGAAAGGATTCTAGCAGAAATTTTGGGAGTCTTACCATCCTTTCCTAGAAGCCAATGGCCTCTCCTTAGCTTATCGGTGTCAAGTTTCTATTTTTGCAAAACACACAGCTATGCACTAAGCAATTTTCCCATCCTGGCAGCATGTCACCCGCAAACAGAGCACACAATGCGGAGTCAATTCAGGTTAAGAAAACGCCGGGAGACACAGGAACACGGCGAATGGATCAACCACGTTATGGCTTAGCGCAGTGTTTCTCAATCTTGGTGACTTTAAGTCCTGTGGACTTCAACTCCCAGAATCCCCCAGCCAGCTGTGCTGGCTGGGGGATTCTGGGAGTTGAAGTCCACAGGACTTAAAGTCACCAAGATTGAGAAACACTGGCTTAGCGTGATGCCCGAGGTCGGCGACACTGTAGGGAGTCCTCGACGTGCGACCACAGTTGAAGCCCAAAATTTCCGTTGTTAAACCAGATGGTGGTGAAGTGACTTTTGCCCCATTTTACAGCATTTCTTGCCACGGTTGTTAAGTGAATCCCTGCAGTTGATAAGTGAGTCACGCGGTCGTTAAGTGAATCTGGCTTCCCCGTCGACTTTGCTTGTCAGAAGGTTGCTAAAGGGGATCACGTGACGCTGCGACCGTCATAAATACGAGTCAGTTGCTGACCGGCTGAATTTTGATCACATGATGCTGCAGCGGTGACAAATGGTCGTAAGTTCCCTTTTTTCAATACAATACAATACAATACAATAGCAGAGTTGGAAGGGACCTTGGAGGTCTTCTAGTCCAACCCCCTGCCTAGGCAGGAAACCCTATGCCGTTTCAGACAAATAGCTATCCAACATCTTCTTAAAGACTTCCAGTGTTGGGGCATTCACAACTTCTGGAGGCAAATTCTATTCCACTGATTAATTGTTCTAACTGTCAGGAAGTTTCTCCTCAGTTCTAAGTTGCTTCTCTCCTTGATTAGTTTCCACCCATTGCTTCTTGTTCTGCCCTCAGGTGCCTTGGAGAATAGTTTGACTCCCTCTTCTTTGTGGCAACCCCTGAGATATTGGAAGACTGCTGTTGGAACTTCGAACGGTCACTAAAATGAACTGTTGTAAATCGAGGACAGGCAGGCATTGCAGGCAGTGAGTAGCAACAGGGGCAGAAAATTTTAAATGGTTCTTTCTGCTAATCGTGCTTTGGTTTGGTTCATGGAAGAGATGATGACGGGGTCAATGCAGGAATTAATGGAAATCCTAAGGAAGGCCCTGCATTTATAAGTGCAGGTAGTTCTCAATTTACATCAGTTTGTTTACTGACCGTTTGAAGTAACTTTTTTCTTTCTGCACTTTCGCTTCCTTCCATCCTTCTCTCTCCTTCCTTCACTTTTTGCTTCTTCCTTCCTTCCCTTTTCTTTTCTTTCCTTCCCACTCCTTTCTTCCTTCTCTCTCCTTCCTTTTCATTCTCTCCCTTCCTTCTTTCCCCGTCATTCCATTCCCCCCTCCTCCTTCCCTTCTCTCTGTCCTTCTTCCCCTCCCCTCTTCGTCCCTCTCCCTTTGATACCCCTTCCCCATATCTTTTCTTCCTCCCTCCCTCCTTTCTTTTTTCTCTCCCTCCCCTCTTCTTCCCTCCCTCCCTCCCTTCGATCCCCCTTCCCCTGCCCTATGTCTTTCCTTCCTTCCTTCTCCTTCGATCCCCCTTCCCCTGCCCTCTAACTTTTCTTCCTTCCTTCGTTTGATCCCTCCCTCCTTCCTTCGATCCTCCTTCCCCTACACTCTGTCCTTCCTTCCTTCCTTCCTTCCTTCCTTCCTTCCTTCCTTCCTTCCTTCCTTCCTTCCTTCCTTCCCTCCCTCCCTCCCTTCTCCTGCTTCTACTATTCTACTATTAGATTCTGCTAGTTTTGCATGCTTAGTAAAACATCTGCAATGAAAAACATTTAAAAACCCGATCTGGCCCCGAGGGTCTGAATTCTAACCAGCTATTTCAGGCCTTTGCTTTATTATTAATTTTTTCTTAAGCACCTGTCTTGTACTTTAAGCCAGAGATGGATGTACTGATCTCCAAGCCGAAAGAAAGACAAAACAGCCATTTTAATGCTTCTCTGGGCCTTCCTGCAAAACATAAATATTCGTTTCACCTCACACCAGCAAGGCAGAAAAACAGACAATATCATAACTCTGAAGGAGCAAATTCCTCAGCCCAGACTTAGAGCCCTCACCAGTCCTACAATTAAGAGAATAACAGAGTTGGAAGGGACCTTGGAGGTCTTCTAGTCTGGCCCCCTGCATAGGCATGCGCTCTTCCCACCCTTCATGCCGCATTTTGGGCCTAGTAGGCCTCACTGCAGCTTCCTGGGAACAAAAATGGGCTGCAGGGGGGAACACCCCCCCCATGCTCCTGCCCCCGCGCATGAGCACATGGCCCCCCTGCCCTCACGCATGCAACCAGCTAGCTGGTGGGAGGCTGTGCACGCATACACGGTGGAGCTGACCTAGGGCAACAGCGCACATGCCTGCAGAGGGATCTGCATGCCACCTGTGGCAAGCCTGCCATAGGTTACCCATCCCGGCCCTCTGCCAGCTGCCTAATCTCAGGGGTTCTTAGCGCAGTACATGCCCCGCTCGTCCGCAGAATTAAAATACATTTTTTAAAAAAGCTGAGAGGAGTCCGTGATCGGAGCAGCCAAATTGGAAAACGAATAGCATCGCGAATAAAATGGATTTATTGCAGGAACTGGGTATGTCTAGTTTAATGAAAAGAAGGACTAGGGGAGACATGATAGCAGTCTTCCAATATCTCTGGGATTGCCCCAAAGAAGAGGGAGTCAAACTATTCTCCAAGGCACCTGAGGGCAGGACAAGAAGCAATGGGTGGAAACTAATCAAGGAGAGAAGCAACTTAGAACTGAGGAGAAATTTCCTGACAGTTAGAACAATTAATCAGTGGAACAGAAGTTGCCTCCAGAAGTTGTGAATGCCCCAACACTGGAAGCCTTTAAGAAGATGTTGGATAGCCATTTGTCTGAAACGGTATAGGGTTTCCTGCCTAGGCAGGGGGTTGGATTAGAAGACCTCCAAGGTCCCTTCCAACTCTGCTATTGTACTCTATTCTATTCTATTCTATTCTATTCTATTCTATTTCTTATTCTATTATTCTAATCTGTTCTTTCTTATTCTATGTCTTATTCTATTCTATATTCCATTCTGATTTCATTCTATTCTATTAATTATTGTGAATGCCCCAACACTGGAAGTCTAAATGTTGGATAGCCATTTGTCTGGAACAGTATTGGGTTTCCTGCCTAGGCAGGGGGTTGGACTAGAAGACCTCCAAGGTCCCTTCCAACTCTGCTATTGTATTTTTCAGCGCCTAGCCAAAACAGCACACCGTCTTCTCTCTCTCCAGGAGGGGGGGGGGATAAGGCACCCCCCACATTAACAGCAGCCTTTTCATGCACCTGCCCCCCTCCCAAATGCCAAAACCCAGAATAACCGAAATGCTTGCGTCACAACCAATCTCCAAAGCTTTCAGCAAAAATTCCACGGCGTTAATAGGATTTGGTTCAAAAACCAAATCCGTTTTCTGTTTCAGGGACCAGTTAAATTCCGCCGTCCTCTAAGCCTACAAAGAGTTAGAGACAGAGGAAATAGTACACTTGTATTTTTGGGGAAACGCTGCCAAGAACTTTGCTCCGTGTTTGACAGCAACTGGGGGGAAAAAAGGAAGATCAGCAGAGCGTCTTTTGACCTGAATGATATCGGCTTTCTTGAACAGACGGCAAATATTAAAGTCAAAACAATATTCACTGTACGATGGGCCAAAGCAGGGCAGGGAAGCCTCTTATCTGTGCTGGAATTTTGAATATGCTTATAAAAATAACTCAACTAAGCCGAGTCCCAAAACACTAACGAATTCCTGGCACTCCGACAAATCAGCCATCAACAGACACGTAGAGATGGACAAAATGTACATGCCATCCAAAAGGAGACAACTAAATAGCTAAAAGGGAAACAAAGACCTCAACACTCCTCACCAACAATCAACACCCAGATAAGCAGAGATTAACACCAGGAATAATATGGGACCAACAAGCAAGCTGTAAACAATCGAATCAGACAAGCCATTAAGCAGAGGTCCTCGCTGCTCTCTGAGCTTAGTGGCTTTCTTGCAGACGTTTGATTACCAAAGTAGGTAACATCATCAGTGCTACAAGGGACTGGGGTTTGCAGGGAGGAGGACGAGGACGACTTTGGGGTTCTTGGTGCTCTCTGAGCTTGGTTGTTTTCTTCCAGACGTTTCATGACCCAACTAGGTAACATCATCAGTGCTACAAGGGACTGGGGTTTGCAGGGAGGAGGAGGAGGAGGAGGAGGAGGAGGAGGAGGAGGAGGAGGAGGAGGAGAGGGAGAACAACTGTGTGGTTCTCGGTGGTCTCTGAGCTTGGTTGTATCCTTGCAGACATTTCATGACCCAACCAGGTAACATCATCAGTGCTAGTAGGGAGTGGGGTTTGCTCTCAATTTTTTATTCTAGTGCCTTGCCCTCTCTGTGTTGGTGGGGATGGTCTTAAGAGGCTCTTTGGTTGGGCTGTTTACTGCTAGCCTGATTGGCAGTTCCTAGGCTGGGATAAGGTTTACTTCTTGGTGGTTGGTCTGATGTTAATCTTGGAGATAAATCTATGCCCACCTGGGTGCTGATTGCTGGTGGGGATGGTAATTTGGTCTTTTCCTTCCCTTCTTGGCCTGTTGATTGTCTCCTCTGAATGGTATGTACGTGTTATTTATGTCTATGTGCCTGTTGGTGACCCATCATTTCAACCCAAAGCTATAAACATTTTTCTTTATCCTATCAAATGAACAGTAAACAACAGGCTAGTCAGGGAAAACCCCACTCCCACCAACACAGACAGAGCAAGTCACAGATATAAACAGAGAGCAAACACCCTTCTTTCTAGCACTGATGATGTTACCTAGTTGGGTCAGGAAACATCTGTAAAAAAACAATCAAGCTCAGAGAGCACCATGGATCCCACACTCCTCCTCCTCCTCTCCCTTTCTCCCCTCCTTTCTCCCCCTCTCCCTTTTCCTCCTCTCCCTTTCTCCTCCTCTTCCCCCCCATTCTCCCTTTCTCTTTCTCCACCAACTCTACTTCCTTCTAATACTGATGATGTTACTTAGTTGGGTCAGGAAACGTCTGTAAGAAAACAATCAAGCTCAGAGAGCACCATGGTTCCCGCACTCCTCCTCTTCTCCCTTTCTTCTCCTCTTCCTCCCCCTTTCTCCTTCTCTTCCTCCTCCTCCCTTTCTCCTTCTCCCCCAATCCTACTCCCTTCTAGCACTGATGATGTTACCCATCAGGGTCCAGAAATATCTGCCAGAAAACAATCAAGCTCAGAGAGCACCATGGTTCCCGCAGTCCTCCTCCTCCTCTTCCTCCTCTCCATTTCTCCCCCTCATTCCTTTCCTCTTCTCCAGCCCTCTTTCTCCTCCTCCTCCTCCCTTCCTCTTCCTCCCTTTCTCCTCCTCCTCCTCCTCTCCCACTTCCTCCTCCTCCTCCTCCTCCCGTTCTCTTTCTCCACCAACCCCTTTCTAGCACTGATGATGTTACCTAGCAGGTTCCGGAAACGTCTGCCAGAAAACAACCAAGCTCAGAGAGCACCAAGGACTCTTAACAAAAGTACCGCCCACAATTAGTAGCTCCGTCGGGCTCCCCAAAAGGCATGCCAGTTGAGGATTATTTCAAACAGAAAGCCCATCCCTACTGCACAAAATGCACCCCTATTAGAACCGTGCAAGAGGTAAGTAGGGGCCGTTGTAGCTACTTACATACCAAAAGAGCCATTATAAACATGAGCAACTTTTGATCCGTCCCTCCTTTGCAAGACTGTGCAGCCCCTTCCCACCCCTGCCAGTCCCCCTCCCACTCAAGATCATTTATATTAATTACTAGCTGTATATTAATTACTAAATAACTTGGCATTGCCTGGGTATTTATTTATTTGGGGGGGGGGGGAATATCTGGACCAAATGTAATTTCTAATGTTGGGATTTTCCCCCTTACCACAGGGATCTCCCTTGTGGAGTACTGTGAAGTTGTTACCATGGCAACTCCACTGCGCTTGTTCAGAAGCAGCCATTTTACGGCAGTACAGTAGAAGTCATTTTAAGGCACAACAGGCTGTATCTTAACAGAACACATACTCCGAGAGGTGTTAGGGGTGTTTTACCCCCACAGTCTTTGTTTCCAGAGAGTAAGTCATCTGTGTACCAAGTTTGGTTGAAATTGCTCAAGGCGTTCCAGAGTTATGCTGGAATACACACACACACACAGTCATTTATGTATAGATATATTCCTTGAAAATCAGTTGCTCCCTTCCTCCACTTCTGATGAGGCTGTTTTTTTCCCCTTTCTGGAAGACACTTGGCAATAGTTCTCTCTTGGGTACTCCAAGCTGGTCCACGCCGTCTGAACATCATGTTCTCTGCCAATTTTGCTGCAGCAGAAACAGCCTGCAAAGCCACCGGCTATCATGTCCCAGATCAGAGAAGAAACTGAATCATAGAATCCCAGGGCTGGAAGGGACCCTGGAGGTCTTCTAGTCCAGCCCCCTGCTGGAGCAGGAGACCTGGCTTATACCATTTCAGACAAATGGCTATCCAATCTCTTCTTAAAAGCCTCCAACGTTGGAGCACCCACACCGTCTGCAGGGGTTCCATCGATTAATTAATAAATGGTTTATCCTCATCCTGGCAAAGTCAACCAACATGGCGAAGAGGGGCATGCTGGGGGTTGTAGTTCGGCATCGTATGAGGACCCTAATCCCTCCATTTTTTAAACACGGAGTGATGGCTAGATCTAAATGAAGGAGAGAAGTAACCTACAACTGAGAAATTTCCTGACAGTTAGAACAATTAACCAGTGGAACAGCTTGCCACCAGAAGTGGTGAAGGTCCCAACACTGGAGGTTTTTAAGAAGAGCCTGGAACGGTATGGTTTTTCCTGCCTGAGCAAGGGGTTAGACTAGAAGACCTCCAAGGCCCCTTCCAACTCTTGTTATGCTGTAAACTGAGCCATTATCACAACCGATTTAACTGTGGACGTAGGTTTCTGGGGTGGGAAGGGGTTAGACTAGATGATCTTCTGTACCCCCTTCCGATCCTTTCGTTCTATGTTTCCTGCCTATTGGAGAATGGCATTTCTCATCTCAGGTTGATCAAACCGAGTGACAAGGACAGAATAACAGAGTGGGAAGGGACCTTCGCTTAACAACCATAGCAAGGAGGGTTGTAAAATCAGGCAAAATTCATTTTATAAATGTCTCGCTTAGCAACATAAATTTTGGGCTCCCTTATCGTCATAAATCAAGGACTACCTGTTTTGTACCTCTCTACTGCATTATTTTGTGCAATATAATGAAATGCACGCAGAAGGAAATTGAACTGTAAAAATTGAAGGTTTGCAGAAAACAATAAAGCTGAGCAAAGTTTGATTTTTTAAAAAAATCTTTTCTAAAAGATGGGAAGCTTTATATAGAGTTTTTGTGGCCAGGAGAAAGGACTGAATTTATGGATCCTGGGATTAGAAAAGATTAAAGAGGAAGTGAAAAGAATAAGAGGACAATGACTCAATAAAACAGCCAAAAAAAAACCCAAAACCCAGACGATCAAGAAAGGAAGCGAAAGAAATAAAAAAAGAGATTGACCTCCAAGTTTTTTCTAAACGGCCTAAAGTCTGACTTCACTAACTTAATACTATTATTAATAATAATACTAATCGAGACTTAAGACCTAATTAATTACTAAGCAGCAATATGAATACAGGTAAGTCCTCAATTGAGCCAAAGGCTAAGCGAAAGACTTGTTCAATGAATTCTGCCCCACTTTACAACTTTTCTTGCCACAGTCATTAAGTGAATCACTGCAGTTGATAAGTTAGTAAACCAGTGGTTAAGTGTATCTGGTTTCCCTGTTGACTTTGCTTGTCAGAAAGGCGCAAAAGGGGGATCATGTGACCGCGGGACACTGCGACCGTCATAAATATGAACCGGTGGCCAAGCTGGTTCTGAATTTGGATCGCGTGAGGTGCTGCAATTTTTGCAATTGTGAAACACGGTCATTAAGTCACTCTTCGGTGCCGTTGTATTTAAGGTAACACAAATACCAGCCATTTCTATAGCAATAACAAACAGGAGACAAACTTAGTAAACTTTTTCCCCCTGAAATCTCAGACTAGGAATAGTTAAAATATTCCCAGAATCCGGCCAGATTTTAACAGAGAGAAGGAAGACGGCCTGACCTGTAATTATCTCCTTGCCCCTTTTCCAGCCACGGAAAAACGAGAATCCACCCCATAATTAAACCAGCATCTGGAGACCTGCAGCTCAGGCATTTTGCAGAGGTATTTTACACCTGGCACCCGCCTACCTGGCAGGAGAGCTTGGCAATCTTTGACAGGCCCTTGAGGTTATCCGGGCCTTTACAGAGAAGGAAGGCAAACCTCAGCTTTTGTGCTTATTTTTCTTGAGGTCTTAGTAAAGGAAAAGGACTCTGAACTGCCTTGAGTCAACAGGTAAATGATTTTGTGCAGGGGTCTGCAGTCTTGGCAACTTTAAGACTTGTGGCCTTCAACTCCCAGAATTCCCTAATCAGCATGAATGGCCTTCAATTCCCAGAATTCCCTAATCAGCATGAATGGCCTTCAACTCCCAGAATTCTCTAATCAGCATGAATGGCCTTCAACTCCCAGAATTCCCTAATCAGCATGAATGGCCTTCAACTCCCAGAATTCCCTAATCAGCATGAATGGCCTTCAACTCCCAGAATTCCCTAATCAGCATGAATGGCCTTCAACTCCCAGAATTCCCTAATCAGCATGAATGGCCTTCAACTCCCAGAATTCCCTAATCAGCATGAATGGCCTTCAACTCCCAAAATTCCCTAATCAGCATGAATGGCCTTCAACTCCCAAAATTCCCTAATCAGCATGAATGGCCTTCAACTCCCAGAATTCCCTAATCAGCATGAATGGCCTTCAACTCCCAGAATTCCCTAATCAGCATGAATGGCCTTCAACTCCCAGAATTCCCTAATCAGCATGAATGGCCTTCAACTCCCAGAATTCCCTAAGCATGGGTGGCCTTCAACTCCCAGATTTCCTAATCAGCATGGGTGGCCTTCAATTCCCAGAATTCCCCAGTCAGTATGCATGGCCTTCAACTCCCAGCATTCCCTAATCAGCATGGGTGGCCTTCAACTCCCACAATTCTCTAATCAGCACACATGGACTTCAACTCCCAGAATTCCCATGCTGACAAGGAGGATTTCTGGGAGTTGAAGTCCACAAGTCTTAAAGTTGCCAAGACTGTAGACTCCTGTTTGGATGCATTAAACACTCAAGGTCTCATACAGTGCCCAAAACCCACTGAAAGACACACATGCTATACAGCCAATTCTCGACTTACAACCATAATAATAATAATAATAATAATAATAATAATATATTTATTTCTTAGCCACGCCCTCTCCCGAAGGACTCGGGGCGGCGTACAATGAAACATACGAAATAAATATGTGGACAAAACAAACATATAACAGAGACATATACTGAGACACACACAAGGAGGAGGTCGGCTGATAAATAAACAATTAAAATTCAATATTTAAAAACCCCTAGAAATTAAATATAATTAAAATACCCAATTAAAAACCCATCAGGAGCGATATAGTTGGATCAAAGTTGAGCCAGGCCAGCTACTTGGAATAGGTGGGTCTTGAGCTTTATCCGGAAGGCGCGGAGGTCAGAGGTGGTCCTAATATCTGGGGGAAGGTCATTCCACAGGGCTGGGCCCGCCACAGAGAAGGCTCTACTCCTAGGCGCTGCCCCACGACATTGTCTAGTGGACGGCACCTGGAGGAGGCCCTCTCTGTGCGAGCGAATTGGTCGCAGGGATGTATGGGGCAGAATACGATCCCGCAAGTAACTAGGTCCTAAGCCATGGAGCGCTTTAAAGATAGTTATCAAAACCTTGAAACGCACCCGATAGACCACAGGAAGCCAGTGCAGCTCGCGCAGGAACGGTGTCACATGGGAGTACCTAGTACTCCCCATAATTACCCGCGCGGCTGCGTTCTGGACCAACTGTAGCCTCCGGGTGCATTTCAAGGGAAGCCCCATGTAGAGAGCGTTACAGTAGTCCAAGCGGGACGTCACCAGCGCATGAGTGACTGTGCGTAAGGCGTCCCGGTCCAGTAGGGGGCGCAATTGGCGCACCAGGCGAACCTGGTGGAACGCCCCCCTTGCCACGGCTGTCACATGGTCATCCATGGACAGCCGGGCATCCAGGAGGACGCCCAAATTGCGCGCCCGCTCCACGGGGGCAAGATGAATGCCCCCAATGGCCAATGATGGAATTAATTGGCTGAACCGGGGGGCTGGTACCCACAGCCACTCCGTCTTGGAGGGGGTTGAGCTTGAGTCGGTTGTCATCCATCCAGATCCGTACGGCTTCCACACACCGGGACATCACTTCGATGGCCTCGTTGGGGTGGTTCGGGGTGGAAAAGTACAGCTGAGTATCATCAGCGTACAGATGGTATCCCACCCCGAAACCACGGATGATCTCGCCCAGCGGCTTCATATATGTGTTGAACAGGAGTGGCGAGAGGACCGACCCCTGTGGCACCCCACAAGTAAGGGGGCGTAGGGTCGACCTCTCTTCTCCTGCCAACACACGCTGCGTCCGGTCAGAAAGGTAGGAGCCGAACCACCGCAAGACGGTGCCCCGGACCCCCAACCCCTCCAGCCGGCGCAGCAGGATACCATGGTCGATGGTATCAAAAGCCCCCGAGAGGTCTAATAGGACCAGGATAGAGGAACAACCTCTATCTCTGGCCCTCCAGAGATCATCCACCAACGCGACCAAGGCCGTCTCCGTGCTGTGACCGGGGCGGAAGCCGGACTGGCGCGGGTCTAGATAATCATTTTCCTCCAGATGTCGTGGGAACTGGTAGGCCACCACACTCTCTACAACCATTTGTTTAATGACTATTTTTCACAGTTACGACCATTGCAGCATCCTCTTGGTCACATGGTCAAAATTTGGATACTTGGTAACAGATTCATACTTATGACGGTCGCAGCGCCCTGTGTGTGTGTGTGTGTGTGTGTCACGTGATCCAATTTAGCGACCTTCACACAAGAAAAAATCAATGGGGAAGCCTCATTGGCTTAACAACCGGCTTACTAACTTATCCACTGCCAGGATTCACTTAACAACCACGACAAGAAAAGCCGTAAAATGGGGCAAAACTCACTTTAACAGATGTCTCGCTTCACAAGAGAAATTTTGGGCTCAGTTGTGGTCGTAAATCGAGGACTCCCTGTCTTTCAAATAACAAACCCAGGAAGTCGTCCAAGTCTTACTTCAATCTCTAATTTTCTTTGCATTCATGCATAAAATTTTAATAGAGAGTCAGAAGCTTAAGCGCTCAGCGGCTGGGCTTTGCAAAATGTCTAAAAATCAATTCCATTAAATTCCGTTGGCCGGCTTTAAAAAGATAACATAATCCCTCACTATCGACACAGCCAGAAAAACTTAATGTTTCTCCTTAAAAGGGCCTTCCGGTAGCTATTTCATCATATTCCTCTGTCAACAGTGATCATGAAGAGTGCTACCGGATGAAAGCTTCTTCCAAAAATGAAATTATTGTACTCAACATTTGATTTAATAAATATTGACTAAAAAAAAACCCTGCAAGGGAACAAACCATACATTTGCTCCTGTTCTAAATAATGCAATCAGTTCTCTAAAATATTTTTTTACTGTTAATAAATTTCACTTATCTAATTTAAAAAATTATATTTTTTCCCTGCTGGGCTGCACAGAAGGAAAGAGATGGGTTTTTTTTTTAATGAATTAAATTACTTTAAATTAAATGAGTGAAACTTGCTTCAAATGGAATCTGATTGTGTGAATTTGGATTCCCACCCCCCCCTTAAATCTATGGAGGGAGTCTTGGTAGAATAGAGATGTATTAAATCCCTTTTCAAGATTGCTATTAAAAATAATGCAGCTTTTTGCCAATTGCTCCCTTTCATTTCCCACCATCCAGTCAGAGCTGATGAAGCTTCTCAGATGAAAAGCAAAATGTCTTTAAAAAAAACCAACAGAAAATCCAGTTGCCCTCTGAAAAAAAAGCACCTTGGGGCAGCAATAGAACTTAAATTAGACTTATATACCGTTCCATAGTACGAATAAAGAGAGGAGGTCATCCTATTCTCCAAACCACCTCGAGGCAGGACAAGGAACAATGAATCACCTGGTGTCCCCCCATCCAAACTCATCAAGGAGAGAAGCAGCCTGGAACTAAGGAGAACTTTCCTGACAGTGAGAACAATTAACCAGTGGAACTACTTGCCACCAGAAGTTGTGGGGTGCTCCATCGCTGGAGGTTTTTAAGAAGACAGCCATTTGCATGGAATGATATCAGTCTCCTGTGTGAGCAGGGGGGTTGGACTAGAGGACCTCCAAGGTCCCTTCCAACTTTCGTTATTCTGTTCTGTTCTTTTAAAGCAGTTTACAGTATCAACATATTTCCCCCAATAATCTGGCTCCACACGCTGGGATTAAGCTTTATATCTAAAACTGCTGGGTCCAGATTGAGAGATTTCCACTTGGGTAAAAGGTAAGGAAACGAAAGGAGAAAGTGACTTTTTTCCAGGAATAATACAACTTCCCAGCATCCACACCATTGGAAATATAAATATAAATAATATAAATAATATAAATATAAATATAAATAATATAAATAATATAAATATAAATATAAATAATATAAATAATATAAATATAAATATAAATAATATAAATATAAATATAAATAATAATATAAATATAAATATAAATATAAATATAAATATAAATATAAATATAAATAATACAAATACAAATATAATGTAAATGTAAATATAAATTGTTTGCTTAGTTCTCTTTTGAGGAGAACTCAACATTTGGCAATGCATTTGGCAACGGCCGTTGTCTGCAGGCTTCCAAAACCAGAAACAAATGACATCCTATTTCTCTAGAAATCTGGTGGAAAGTCCAGCTACTCACAAGTCCAGCAAAGGCTGAGAAAAACACAGGAGGAGGAACAAAACACACACACACACAAAGGCCCAGGTCAAAAGTTATACTGGTAGTCCTCGATTTACGGCTACAACGGAGCCCAGAATCTCTGCTGAGTGAGACATTTGTTAAGTGAGCTCTGGCCCTTTTTACCACCTTTCTGGCCACCGTTTGCTAAGTGAATTACGGCAGATGTTAAGTTAGTCACCCGGCTGTTAAGTGAATCTTGCTCTCCAGTTGAGTCAGAAGGTCGCAAAGACCTTGTCCAGTCTCTTCTTAAAATTAAGAGTGATGGAGCACACCACAACTTCTGGTGGCAAGCCGTTCCACTGGTTAATTGTTCTCATGTTAGGAAAATCCTCCTTAATTCCAGGTTGCTTCTCTCCTTGGTTAGTTTCCATCTATTGCTTCTTGTCCTGCCTTGGGGGGGGGGGGCTTTGGAGAATAGGTTGACCCTCTTCCTCCTCTTCTTTGGGGCAACCCCTCAAATATTGGAGGACTAAACTTCCTTAGTCCTTCAATCTTTCATCGTAATCAATGATGAAAAAAAGCAGGGAAATGCACTGTAAAACTAAGCTCCGTAACCTTAAACCACCTTCTCTCCCTCTTAATCGTGGTTTGGGTTTGTTTTTTTTTGCACCTAACCGAAACCAGACATCACAAATTGCAAAGGGATTTGTTTGCAAGCCAAGGTCAGAGACCTCGCAAGGGTCACCGGGGAGGAGATCCCAGCTTCCAGGCATGTGATCTAATCCGGATCTCAGCCACATGGCAGTGCGCGGACCGGGTGTGACGGCTCTGCCCCACACGTCCTCCTTTTTCCGTGAAAAGCCCGGATTTTTGGATCAGAAATCCAGGCAACTTCAAAAACAATTGCTGGGTGAGACATTCCTTTCGGGGAATTTGGTCCCATTTTACGACCTTCCTTGCCGCAGTTGTTAAGGCGACTCCCCACACTTGTTAAATTAGTAACGTGGCTGTTAAGCGAATCTGGCTTTCCCATTGACGGTCAAAAGGTCGCAAAAGGGGGGATCGCGTCACCCCGGGACACTGCGACCGTCATAAATACGCATCAAGTTGCCCAGCGTCCGAATTTTGTTCCCACGAGGATGTTGCCAGGGTTGCCAAAGTGTGAAAAACGGTCCAAAGTCAATTTATTCAGTAACTTTGGTCACTAAATGAGCTGTTGTAAGTGGAGAACTACCTGTAATCCAACTTTGGTGAAATTTAAAGGCAAAAGGTCTTGGGCAGAACAGAAATTTTCAAAGTTGGCCCTTTTAAGATTTGTGGACTACAACTCCCAGAATTCTCCAGCCAGCCATGCTGGCTGGAGAATTCTGGGAGTTGAAGTCCACAAGTCTTAAAGGGGACAAGTTTGGGGACCCCTGGTGGTGAATGGGTTTATTATTAAAATCAGGCAAGGGGGGGACGGACGGGGAGACCAAATTCCTGGCTGGGTTATTAACCGTGTCCCTTACCTTACACCATAATAGATTATTTGAGTTTCTGTTTGGAAAATTAGTCACAGAGCAGTACTTAGGCTCAAGGTGTGTGTTTTTCAACAACTGCGCAATTAAAAACGGGCACTGGGCAAGACTAGTGAATATAATGGTACTTGAGATTCGGAATGTTTTGCTGTGTTTTGCCTGCCTGGTCCTAGTTGCACAATGTTCTACCCAATAATATTATTAATATTAAACCGAAGCTCAAATGGCTCTGGGACTTTAGACTTCAGGCAGACAAGGTTGTGCCACCACACAAAACACGCAAGATTTAACCATTGTTAATTTTCCTGGCAGCATGGATGGATCAATTCCCAGAATTCCTCAGTCAGCATGGGTGGACTTCAACTCCCAGAATCCCCCAGCCATCATGGGTGGACTTCAACTCCCAGAATTCCTCAGTCAGCATGGGTGGACTTCAACTCCCAGAATTCCCCAGCCATTATGGGTGGACTTCAACACCCAGAATTCCTGTCAGCATGGGTGGACTTCAACTCCCAGAATTCCTCAGTCAGCATGGGTGATTTCAACTCCCAGAATTCCCCTATCAGCCATGGGTGGACTTCAATTCCCAGAATCCCCCAGCCAGCATCGGTGGACTTCAACTCCCAGAATTCCCCAGCCACCATGGGTGGACTTCAATTCCCAGAATTTCTCAGTCAGCTTGAGTGGACTTCAACTCCCAGAATTCCTTGGACAGCCATACATGGAGCAAAAATTCACCCAACCTAACGTTGCCAAGGTATAGAAAGATGCTTTAAAGCATTAAAAACAAATTTCACTGCAACTTTTAAAGGAAAAAAAGAGGATTTTTAAAGCAATATCTTTTTTTCATGCACATTCTTTTCTATGGCATCCAATTCTCTCTTTTTTAGAGAAAATTGCCTACCACTAAAAGGATAGCAGTCTTCCAGTAGTTGAGGGGCTACCCCAAGGAAAAGGAGCCCCCCCCCTAAAAAAGCCCCACCCAGGAAGACAGGATGTGAAGGAGCAGCCCTAAATCAAATAAAATACTGCCGTCCTCTAAAAATAGAAGCACTTCAAATCTGAAGGGCTAATTTTTTTTCCTTGGTGAAAGAAGCCAGTTGTCCATATGGCTGAAATTCCGTGAAATTCTGTTTGCAACCGGGATGTAGGAGGGGAGACGGAGAAAGGTGGGTTTTCCGACAAAATTGGGGAGCATCGCACAGCGTGGGAATCTACGCCCCGAGAGATCCAGGCAGTTTGGTTCGTGGATCTGGGGGAATAAAAGTCTCCTAAATTCAGGAAGTCCTCGACTTACAACCGTTCGCTTAGTTACCCCGGCACTTGAAAAAGTGACTTATGACTATGTTTCACACTTACGACCCCATGGTCCCCACGATCAAAATTTGGAGGCTTGGCAACTGGCATGTACTTACGACGGTTGCAGTGTCCCGGGGTCACGAAATCCCCTTTGGCAAACCTCTGACGAGCGAAGTCAACGGGGAAGCCAGATTCACTTAACGACCGTGTTCCTGCCTTAACAACGGAGTGATTCCTTTAGCAACTGTCACCCGAAAGGTTGTAAAATTGGGACAAAACTTCATTTAACCACCATCTTAGCAATGGAAAAGTTTAGAGTCAATCGTGGCCGTATGTCAAGGACTACCTGGTTACCAAGCACCCAAACCGTGATCGTGCAGCCACGGGGACACTGCGATGGTCATAAGTGCGAGGATGAGTCGTAAATCACTTTTCCCCCAACACTGCTGTACTTTGAAGAGTCGTTAAATGAATGGTCGTAAGTCAAGGACTCCCTGTATGCTACCGACGGCCATCAAACAGATTGGATAACCCTTTGTCTGAAGAGGTGTAGGGTTTCCTGCCTAAGCAGGGGGTTGGACTAGAAGACCTCTAAGGTCCCTTCCAACTCTTGTTAGTTTATTCTGTTCTATTTAAGACTAGCTTGCAGATTCCGAACAACGGTATTTCAGCAGCCAGCTGTCATTGCAACCTGCAAGGAATGGATTAAGATATTGAGGAGGCTGTCAGCTGCACTTTTCCAGCAAATTCCTCTTAATTAACCTGATAAGCCTTCATTAATCTTGCTCAGGGGCTTCCTGGAAGCAGCTAATTTAGGTTTTATCTCCCTCCCCCCCCTTTTTTTTCCCTTTAGAGAGCAGATTGTTCTTAAACTCTGGGGAGAATGAATAGGAAATATGGAATGGACTGGAATATAGAATAGAGTAGAGTAGAAGAGAATATAGAATAAAATATAGAATAGAATGGAATGGAATAGAATAGAATAAGAAATCTGAATAGAATAGAGTAAGAAATCTTAAAAGAATAGAATAAAATAAGAAATCTGAATAGAAGAGAAGAGAATATAAAATAGAATACAAGAGCTGGGACAAGGAACGGGAGCTCACTCCGTTACGTGGCACTAGGGATTCGAACCTCCAAGCTTTCTGATCGACAAGCTCAGCATCTTAGCCACTGAGCCACCGCAGAATATTATGAAGGCTTTTTAAAGATGGCATTCAACGCTAGAGAAAGGCTACCTTGAGAAATTCTAGGATAAAACCCATTTCTTTCAGAAAATATAAAGAAATAGGTACACAGGGTGAGTTTTCCGATGGTTTTTGACCCCATTTTTTCCCCTTCCAACGGAACAATGCAGAATACTGCATCATTAGACCCTGAGCTGGGCTTAGTAAGGGCTTTTTATTTTAATTATTGTGATTATTTAAATAGCTGAAGGACAGCAGAGAACAGGAAGAGTGGATGGCTTTATCAGTCGCAGGCAGACCAGCTCTAGATATCTCGGAAAACAGGAAAAGCTTTGAATGTTTCCATATGGCAGGGAATTATGCTGGAAAAGCAGAAAAGAAAAAGGCTGCCTCCGAGATCCAGGTGCCTAGATATTTGAATTAAGTAAGATTTCATTTGGAGAGGCAGTTTGGTCTAGTGGTTAAGACGCCAGGTTAGAAATCAGGAGACAGTGAGTCCTAGTACCGTCTCAGGCATGAAAGCCAGCTAGGCGACACTCAGTCAATCACCAGGAGACGGTGAGTTCTAGTCCTGCCTTAAGCATGCAAGTCACCCGGGTGACTGGGCCAATCACTACAAGATGGTGATTTCTAGTCCCGCCTTAAGCTTGAAAGCTGGTCAGGTGACTGGGCCAATCACCAGGAGGCTGTGAGTTCTAGTCCCACCTCAGCCATGAAAACTGGTTGGGTGACTTTAGGCGACTCACCAGGAGCCAGAGAGTTCTAGTCCCGCCAAGGGCATGAAATCTGGCTGGATGACTTTGGGCCAATTACCAGGAGACTGTGAGTTCTAGTCCCGCCTTAAGCTTGAAAGCTGGTCAGGTGACTGGGCCAATCACCAGGAGGCTGTGAGTTCTAGTCCCACCTCAGCCATGAAAACTGGTTGGGTGACTTTAGGCGAATCACCAGGAGCCGGTGAGTTCTAGTCCCGCCAAGGGCATGAAATCTGGCTGGATGACTTTGGGCCAATCACCAGGAGACGGTGAGTTCTAGTCCCACTTTAGCCATGAAAGCAGCTGGGTGACTTTGGGCCCATCACCAGGCGACAGTGAGTTGTAGTCCCACCTTTCCCAAATAAAATTCAGAATTAGCAAACTTCACCCCGAATGTCCGTCTCATCCTAGTCTGTTCCACCCAGAGAACAATTTTGATTTATGCATGATTATGTTTTGTTCCCCCACATTTCTGGCTTTCATTAATGTTGAGAGACAACGCTGATTCAAGATTCAAACCTTCCAGGCCGAGGAAGCTAATTATAAATTGAGTCATGGAGCCTCACTGTAAAATGAACACCGTCAACAGCAAAACAAGGCCATTCGAAAGGGTCCCGAGCCAAAAAAATAAACGAGACCGGTCCAAAAAGCCGATTTCCAAGAACAGAGACAGAAAAAAAAATCAGATTTTTATTTCTGGGAGTTGAAGTCCGCCAGGCTTCAAGTGGCCAAGGCTCGAAACCCCTGCGCTAAACCAGTTTGCACACTGCAGCGGGCTTGGTCACAAACACCGGAATTTGTCTTGCACGTTATGCTTTGCAAAATACAAGTTTGTGACTTCTATTGACAGGTGCCACTGCCGCTACAGCAAACTGTGGTTTTTGCATAGGGGCAACTCAACTTACAACCGTCCTAAACACATCCTAAATAGGAGCCAGCTGCCAAGCGACCAAATTTTCATCCCATGATCATGAGAGATGCTGCAATGGTCGTGTGAAAAAAACGGTCTTTTTCAACACCGTCATAACTTCAAACAGTCACTTAATGAACTGTCGTAAGTGGAGGACTGTTCTGTATTGGTGTTCCCGATGTTTTGGGATGGCTATCTCTATCGGCCCTGTCTTCACTTCCTTTTGCCACAGTTTTTCTAAATCTACTTGCAGGTCTTTGTATATTGTGATTTTTCTATGGTTTAAAAACTTGTATTCATTAAACATGAAAATCAAGTCAAATGAACATTTAAAGATGTGTCACAAGTAACATGGACTGGTGCTAATGGTTGATACGGTTTGCTGCCAGCATCCTAGGGATCAACCAAGGACCTTCTTAAAATATAAGATGCTCCGAGTAGCACAGTTTTTTGCAGCTCTGCTGGTGTTATTGCAGGAAGCTGCAATTTGTTGATGTATCTTGTAAAATTCTTGGACATGGTGCCAAGTGCCCCGATCACAATGGATATCACTGTGACATGCTTCATCCATAGCCATGTAGTTTCGATGGCCAGGTTATTATTATTATTATTGTTGTTGTTGTTGTTTATTTTATTCAATAAACATGAAACTCAATCATCTGAACATTTAAAAATGCATCACAAATATTATTAACTGGCACTGACGGTTGAGACGAGTTTTCTTAAAATTATCATCTTCATCATCATCGTAATTATTATTATAATTCAGACTTAGCCGCCCATCTCACTGAAGGCAACTTAAGTGGTGCAGAACAAGGAGAAAAAAAAACCCCAACGTAAAAACTACGGTTATAAAATGTAAAAATCCATTATTAGTATAAACCCTAAAAGCCAAAGATACCAGCCCTAAGTGGCAAGAGGCATTTAAAAAATAGCCAGCTCAACAATAGAAACCATCTCAGGTACCCTAGGTATTATAAATTATACGGAGATTTATAAGGAATAATAAAGGAAACATTGATTTTAGTTTAAACGAACATGCACTGTGGCATCGCAGTGAGATCAAAGCAGAAACAGATCTCAATTCAGCTTAAACAGCAATGGATGATCTATTGGGGGAATTAAAGCTGGAATATTAAAACCACAAATTCACATTTTGTCTGACTTAGGAGCTCCACCTTCAATCAGTTGATAAGGGAGCATTTATTTGCAAATTATTAGTAAGAGTGCCCATCTCCGATTCAGCCGAATTATCCCAGTGAGGGGTTCAGTATGAACTTTATTTAGAATTTTATTTAGGCTGAAACGTATAAGGCACAAGATTTGGCACCCGTCTAACATCTTAATATCCCGTTTTCAGATAGTCAAGGAACCTGAACAGATAATTTATCTCTGTTTTTCCCAGGCTTTTCTCCCCTTTTCTAACAAGGGTTTCCCTTTCGATCAGAAAGGACGGCAGTTGAGCGGTTCGAATCCCCAGCGCCACGTAACAGAGTGAGCTCCCGTGACTTGTCCCAGCTTCTGCCAACCTAGCAGTTCGAAAGCAGGTAAAAAATGCAAGTAGAAAAATAGGAACCACCTTTGGTGGGAAGGGAACAGCGTTCCGTGCGTCTTTGGCGTTGAGTCATGCCAGCCACATGACCACGGAGACGTCTTCAGACAGCGCTGGCTCTTCAGCTTTGAAACGGAGATGAGCACCGCCCCCTAGAGTCAGGAACGACTAGCACATATGTGCGAGGGGAACCTTTAGCTTTACCTTTAATACCAGTTATCAGTTAGAAGTCATCAGGTAATCCTCGACTTACAAATACAATCGGGACAACTTCCATCACGGTCATTAAGTAAATCACCGTACGACCACACCAGTTTTACAACCTTTGGCGTTGCCGTCGTTAAACCAATCATACAGTTGTTAAATCCCATGAACTCAACTTACATTCATTTAGTGACCATTCAAAGCTACAACGGCACTGCAAAATAGGACTTATGACTGTTTTTCACACTTACGACCGTTGCGGTATTCCCTTAGTCACGTGATCAAAATCTGGATGCTAAGCAAGAGACTCCTATTTATGACGGTCGCAGGATAATCCCCTTTTGCGACCTTCTGACCTGTCAAGTCAATGAGGAAGCCCAGATTAACAATCCTTGTGACTAACTTAACAACTGCAGTAGTTCATTTAACAACGTTGGCAAGGGAGGTCATAAAAAGTGGCAAAACTCACTTAACGAATGTCTCACTTAAGAAGAGGAAGCTTGGTTCATCAAAAAAAAACAATGTTAGTTTTCAATAAACTAAACTTTGGATTTTTTTCAATAAACCAACCTTAAACTAAATTTAAAAATATTTGAAACAAGAGAACAGAAGTGTTGGGTTGAATTGTGGTCGTAAGTCAATCCTACCTGCATAGGATTGCAAGGAAAAATATATTACTGAAGCCAACACTTTGAATGAAAGAGGAATTTCATTTCAAACCATGGAGGAAAAAAGGAGGGAGGGGAGGGAGCGAACTGTTTAATTTTGAGTACTCATTTGATCTGCAAATTAAGAGCTTAGTGACTTTTTTGCAACTGGGGGGGGCACTTAATATAATATTATCTCATTTAACACCAAAGGTCATTTCAACCCTGAGCAATTCCTAGAAGACGTTTCAAAACTCTGACGCACAAAAAAATAAATAATTTGGAGGTCAATGGGTCCAAAGTGAGTTTGCACATTATATCAAACCATCATGAAACATAACTATCGAGCCATTATTCTTCACCCCACAAACCACAATTTCAACAAACTCCTTATGACTTCCTTCTCTGACTTTGTTTAAACTAAAGATTGGGGTGGGGGGGGGGGAGAGAAATACAGATTTGGGATTTTGCAGCAGCTAAAATTCACCACCAAATTGAATAAAGCCATCTAAGTTAGTCACATTAGGAGCAGCTGAATAGACAACAGTTCAACACTCAACTATCTAACCATGGTTTATTAATAAGCCACAGATCCAGGGCCCAAACACAGCTTTTACACACACACACACACACAGCCAGTATTCTAACCACCCATTACACACCAAGGTGATACCAATTGTACAACAGTTTTCTTGGCAACACAGCACAAAGAAAACTTGCCCCAAATACAATTTCTTTTACATTTTTCTTTTTTCTTTTTTACTTTTATTTCTACATTCTTTTTTAAAACTTTTTTTTTTTTACTGCCCCATCTTTCTCACCGAAGATTGATTGTGCCTAGGGTTTATTTATTTATTTTTCCTCCCGATATGAGTTGTCACTTAAAAGAGTTTTAATATGGAATTATCTCTCAAGTGTTTTTTTAAACCTTGGCCGCTTGGAAGAGGGGTGGATTTCAACTCCCAGAATTCCCCAGCCAGCTGGCTGGGGAATTCTGGGAGTTGAAGTCCACCCCTCTTCCAAGCGGCCAAGGTTTTTTTTAAAAAGTAAACAGTGAAATTGTGCAACGTCATTAAGGTCAGCGTACCGTCCTGACCTTAAGGGATGATTTCCCTGGGATTTTCCATAACTCTGGAATGAAAAGCCAGGTTCCCTGCTCCGACTGTGCAATTATTCCACCTTTTTAATTCTCCTCCAATCAAGGCGGGGAGAGAAGAGCCAAGGAAGCAGTTTTCCTGGCTTCCTGCAAAACTTTGTAGGAACAAACGGCATTTAATTTTGGCCCTCAAGGCTGCAATTAAAGAGCTAGAAAAGAGAGAGAGAGAGAGAGAGAGAGAAGGGAGGGGGGCATTTAAACAGAAAATAATAACATTTGCAAGACTTCTTACTTTCTGCCTGCAATCAGGTCTATGTCCACTAAACCAGGTTTTCACACAACACAGGCTAAAGGGAAGCAAACCATGGTTTCCAATTCCAGCCCAGGGATGATTGTCAAGTTGGAAGTTTGGACACTTTGTCTCAAGAGCAAACAACAAACAACAACGCAACACACAACACAACCTCACTTTCTCTTTCCAGTCCTCCCCCCCCCCCAATCTTCCGCTCCCTTGGCAAGCAAATCACCTTTACAAGAGGCAAAGACCACAACCCCCATGCTTCCCAGCCGGGAGGCATGGGAGTCCAAGTCCCCTTTTGCAGCTGGGGGGGATCCTCCCCCCCCATCCTCTTCTCTCTCTGAGTTCGTATCTACCTTTTAACAGAAGTTTCCCGGCCCCCAAAAGCTCAGCACCTTCCCCTCCAGTCCCCGCGGGGCGCCTTTTGCAACCGGGCACTCGCGGGCGCCAACTTCGAAACGCCGCTCAAAGTCCAGTTAAAGACCCCCCCAAACCGGGGTGTAATTCTTAAAAAGGGGTCTCCAAGTTCCTGGCGGCCCTCCACCCCAAAACAAAACCTCCTGCCCCTCCCTCCGCTGCAAGGCACAGGAGCTACCCGAGGCTGGCTGGAAGCGGTCAGTTGGCCACCCAAAGGGGCGCTGGGTTGAAAGACCCCCCCCCCGGGCTTATCTTCAGGCGACCCTTCCCCTGCCAGGCCTGCCGCTTCTCCTCCTCCTCCTCCTCCTCCCCGCGTGGCTGGAAACTCCCGTGACCTTCCCCCGGGTGGGGGGGGGGGATCAGAGGCTTACCTGGTGCGCGGAGCCGGACTCCGGCCGCTTGTGTAACCCGGGCAGGCCGGGCAAAGCAAGGAAGGCGGCGGGCAGCGGTGGAAGAGCCCCGCGGGCGAAGGAGCGGCGTGCCAAGGGAGCCTTCCCGAGGCGGACACCGCCGCTGGGTCTCCCGGGGAGGCTGGCCGGCCGGTGGGCAGCGCGCCTGGCCGCTTCTGCTCCGCGCAGGGAAGGAGGGCAGAAGGGAAGGGAAGGCGAGGCGGAGCTACCCGCAGGAGGGACCCGCCCAAGCGACGCAGCCGGGCGGGCGAAGCCTCCCCGCGTTGCCGAGCGAGGCTCCGGCTCCGCAGCCCCGCCGAGGGTCGTCGCTCGGAGGGACCCCCCCGCTTCCCAGCGCTCCGGGAGGGTCGCGCAGAAGAGAGGAGACCCCCACCCTCTTTCCCCCCCGGCCCCGCTGGGGAAGGGGTCCTGCCCGGGTCTTGGGGAGCCGTGGAGGGGGGGTCTTTCTCGCCTTGCCCGCGCTAGCCCACCCAGGGAGCCCCCCGAAGTCTCTTGGAAGGCGGGATGATGGACCTGTGAAAAGAGAGAGAAAGAGAGAGGAGGAATGGATGATTTAAAAAAGAGAGGAGAGCAGAGAGGGGGGATAGGAGAAATAGGTAAGAGAGGGAAAGTAGAAAGGGAGAGATAGAAAGGGATGATGAATTGATGGGTGATAGATAGGAGAGAGAGAAGACAAGATGGGTGGATAGAGGGAGTGATGAGAGAAAGAGAGAAATGGATAGATGGTATAAAAAGATAGGAGAGGGGGGTAGGAGAAATAGTTAAGAGAGAGAGAGTGTGTAGAAATACCTAGGAAGGGGTGATAAATTGATAGTTCATATATAGGAGAGAAAGAAAACGAGAGAGAGAGAGAGATAAGAAGATGGGTGGATAGATGGATGGATGGAGAGAGAGAAGAGCAGAGAAGAGGGGGATAGGGGAAATAGGTAAGAGAGAGACAGAGAAAGTAGAAAGGGAGAGATAGAAAGGGATAATGAATGGATGGGTGATAGATATATAGGAGAGAGAGAGAGAAGACAAGATGGGTGGATGGATGATGAATGGATGGATGGATGGAGAGATGAGATTGAGAGATACAGAGAGAGACGGGGGAGATGAAAGGAAAGATAGGAGAGATAGATGGATGAAAGGAGAGATAAATAGATGATAGAGAGGCAGACAGACAAGATAGAAATAGATGTTTAATAAATTATAGATAAAAGAGCGACAGGAGAGAGAAATAAAGATAGGAGAAATGACAGAGACAGACAATGTATTTGTATGTGGTTTTGTGCACAAGAGTTACTCAAGCCACATCTACTCTGGATGTGTGTGTAAAAAAGCGCCCCTGCTCTCTCCTAGGCCAGAGATTAATACAAGCCAGGGCTGCATTCCATAATCTCCTTTACAACATATAGTAAGTGCTCCCTCCCCCTCCCTCCCTCCCCCAGCCATCCATTTGATTTAAGGCCGGGTCTGTGTGCTGAGCCAGGAAAAAATAGGGAAGGGCTGAGATTTGCATATGGAACAGTGGGAGAAATGTAATGATCATAAATAAAAGTGGATATAAATCACGCTTTATGGGGAATAAGAAAGATTTGCACACACACACACAGTCCACTTTTGCCAAACGTATCGAAATGCAGCTCTCCCGTTTCATTTATTCAATTTATTACATTTCAGGTTTTCCTCACTGCTTTTAATTGTGTGAGTTTTCTAAAAAGCAAATAATAATAATAATAATAATTGTGCCTGGGAAATCCAGATGTTTCCATCCAAACTCATTTGTCCTGCATGCAATAAACCAAGATCAAACTTGTTCCCTATTTATTCCAGCCACATTACAGATAGTCCTCGGCCTACAATCACAACTGAGCCCCATATTTCTCAGTGTCTCAGCAAGACGGTCCTTAAGTGAGTTTTGCCCCATTGGATGGCTTTTCTCGTCGCAGTCCTTAGGGGAATCGACTGCAACGAAGTTAGTAACATGGTTGTTAAGTGAGTTGGGCTTCCCCGTCGACTTTGCTTGCCCGAAGGTCGCAAACGGGGATCACGTGACCCCCGAGATCGTCGTAAATATGAGTCAGTTGCCAAGCGTCTCAACTTTTGATCAGGTGACCACGGGGAACGCTACGGCGGTTGTAAGTGTGAAAAATGTTCATAAGTCTCTTTTTTTCAGTTCTATTGTAACTTCGAATGGTCACTAAATGATTGTCATAAGTCAAGTATGAAGAATAATAAACATTCTGATAGGAATATTAGACATCATCACACCCCTGTAACGGTGCGTGTGCCAGAGGAGAAGCAGGGAGACCCCTGTTTCACGCTCATCCTCGGCTGCAAAGGCTCACACTTCCTTTGATTAAATCACACCCCTTCAGCCTACCCTACAGGGTTGTCGTCGTGGGAAAAGTGAAAAAACTTCTGAGGAAAAGCAAGCTCATAAATCACACACACACAAACAACAGCACACATTTTCCCACACTGGCCTGGGAGACCTCAAAGGGAGGCCCACAAGCGCCAAAACCGGAAACACCAAAAATTAACACTTAATCACACCTTCAGAGAAAATCTGAGACCAAGCCTCCAATTGATGTCACCAGCAATTCCAGGCAGCGTTATGATTCATGCATGTTTGTTCCTTTTCCACAAAGATCTATCGCAACGCGAAAAAAACCAAACAAGCTCTTGAATTTGACTGTTTAAGAGCACCTGCTGATAAAACCATTTCCTGCTCTCTCTCTCTCTCTCTTTTTTTTGCTGATTATCCGTTATTCACCAGCTTCTCTTTTTGGCTGCCAATATTCTGGCTGCCAACCAGATAGAAAGTCCATACAGAGAGTGGTGAGGACAGCGGAGAAGATAATAGGAAGCTTGCTTCCTGTTATTCAGGATATTGCTTATTACTCAGGCTACTGCTTATAAGTGCTGTGCGCTTAGAGTCTGAAGCATTGTTAGAGACCCTGCACACCCATTTCACGGTCTGTTTCTGTTGCTCCCCTCTGGGAGGGGGTTTTGAAGTATTTCTACCAGGACTCTCCGATTCGGTAACAGCTTTGTTCCCCATGTCATCCGTCTGGCAAACTTGCGAGATTACGTTCTTCTCGCCAGGTACGTGTCGAACTAGCTGCGTTGTTTCTCTGTGTTACACAGTATATGTGGCTCTACGCATAATTTTGCATTTATTTATTTTGTCATGTGTATGTAGGGTGTATTAGAGGTGGAGATCCTTGGAGAGTTGTAGGCAACAGAGTTTCATTTTAATGTAGGCCGATTAGCGTACATTCAAAGTGACAATAAAGATTCGATCTGCCAAATTGCACGCAGCCGGCAGTCAGCAGAAGTAGCCTGCAGTACTGCCCTCTGACCACTGCGCCACCTCTTGTTCAGAGTGTCATAGAGGTTTTAATTCTTTTTAAAAATTACTCCATAAACCTGGATCCAGGTAATCAATGGACCAATGAAATACGAAGTCCAGATGTCACGACAGGAGTTCCCAGGGGCTAGGGATGGCCATCACAGCTCTGATTTCACCATCCTGGCTGCCATCTTGACTAGTTTTGACACCCTTTTGGGGACTCCTCTTCTGCAGGGAGAAACTGACATGCCCTAATCAGTTTCTTGTTGCGAGAGAGAGATCAATGCCGTCTTTCTCAACAACACCTGAGCCACAACCCAACCTCGGCAGAGGCAAAAGAGGATTGCGCAAATAGTATGTTGTGTCTCTTGTTGAGATTAACACCAAATCTTGCTTAATCTCTGCGGCCAACACCCAGTAATTGACATTATTAGACCCAGTGGGGAGTTGTGGTTGGGATGTGGGGCAGGCATCAGGGAGACTGCTCTGACCGAGGCTTCCCAAGAGCTTGAAGCAACTCCTGGCTCCAATAAAAAAAAACCTTTTATTCATTGACTGTGAATTCTGCTCATTCACATCCAGCAAAGTCTTTCGAGGGAGGATTTACGGTCACAGACCTCATCTGGCTTGGAGAGCTGCCAGGCCGATATCTGCAAAACTTTGCAAGGAGTCTCGGAGAGTCACGAACCAATGAAGGGAACTAATGGTCTCCTGCAAACTCCACTCCCCTGTCGCTCCTCTTTTATTCCCTCTGGGAGGGGCCATTCATCGTCCACCTGTGGCCTTACTCCCAAGTCGACCCCTGTTCTTTACCTGTTCCCTTCGTCTGGCCACTCTGCGCATGCACACACTGGGAACAGGCTCCAGCTGTTCTTCTGCCTCACTGATGTTTGACTCCGAAGGCAGCTGAAAACTGTCAGATGGCCCTGGCCCCCTCTCTGCCTCCGACACAGAGGCCTCGTCCGAGCCTTTCCCAGACTCCAGGACTGGCCCAGGTTGCTCCCCAACCTCCTCACTGTCCGAATCTACTGCCAGCTCCGTTGGCTGCTGATGGGCCACAACAGAGACTAAGGTTCAAATAGACCCTCAACCCTAGAAACCTACTGAGTGACTTTGGGCCAAATTGTTCTTTCTCACTCGGGCCTACCTTGCAGGGGTGTTGGGGATGAAACCAAAGGACATCCCCCTGTAAGAATCTGGAGAAAAGGAGGGACAGAGATCTTGAGAAGATAAACCTGTCATTTAAGTTCTGGCTGAGGGATTATGAACGTGGCTTATTCCACAAACCAGACAGACAGTTTGGTCTACTTGAGCTGCTGGCTAAGAAACCAGGAAGCTGTGAATTCTAGTACCGCCTTGGGCATGAAAACCAGGGGCTTGACTTTGGGCCAATCACCAAGAGATGGGGATTTCTAGTTCCACCTTAGGCATGAAAGCCAGCTGGTTGATTGGGCCAATCACTAGGAGACGGTGAGTTCTAGTCCTGCCTTAGTCTCGCCTTAGGCTTGAAAGCTGGTTGGGTGACTGGGCCAATCACCAGGAGACTGTGAGTTCTAGTCCCACCTCAGCCATAAAAACTGGTTGGGTGACTTTGGGCCAATCACCAGGAGACGGTGAGTTCTAGTCCCACTTTAGGCATGAAATCTGGCTGGATAACTTTGGGCCCATCACCAGGAGACGGTGAGTTCTAGTGCCGCCTTAGTGCCATTGTAACTTTGGACGGTCACTAAATGAACTGTTGTAAGTCGAGGACTGCCTGTAACATGATGCCATAGGGATCTTGGACTGCTTTAACCGTTTTAATTGTTTTACGCCCGGTCATTTGTCGAGATGGGTGGCTATAAATTCCAAATAAATAAATAAAAAGAAGTGCCTAAAGAAATGAAGAGGGAGAGCAGACTTTACGGCAGAGTGCGTGTGTGTGTCCCAGCAAGGGAGCCTGGCATTTGAAGAGGGGCAAAGGCGGGCACCCCACCCGGGCACCCAGCAGGGCAATTGGGTGGCATCATGGCTCTGCTTTTAAGCCTCGCCAGACTGCTGGCACAGCGGTGGCTTTAAACACAGTGCAGAGACTCCCATCCCCTCCTGCAAAGCGCAGCCGGCGGATAATAAGGATCTGAGGATTTGCAGCTTGGTCGTGGGGAAGTCAAGGTCACTCTGCAGCCAGGCAGAGTAAACAGTTTTTAAAATATGGATCCGTTCAGGGACTCGGGAGGGGCTGCGTGGCTAAATGAGCTTGCTTTTTTGGGGAGGTGGGGGAGAAATGCAATTGGAGTCTAAGCCACGGCTTCTAGCCTTCCGGGTTTATTCCCCTTGCAAACCAGGGTTCTCCAAACGCAGCTCCTTTAAGACAAGGTGGACTTCAACATCGCTAAGCGACCGGTCGTACGTCAAGGACTATCGGTTCTCCAAAGGCACCTGAAGGCAGGAGAAGAAGCAACGGCTAGAAACGAAGCAAGGAGAGAAGCGGCTTAGAAATAAGGAGAAATTTCCTGACAGCGAGGACAATAAACCAGTGGAACAGCTTGCCACCAGAAGTTGTGGCTGCTCCATGACTGGAGGCTTTTAACAGCCCTTAGACTTATAGACCGCTTCACTCTGCTTTCCAGCCCTCTCTAAGCAGTTTACAGAGTCAGCCTCTTGCCCCCCAACAATCGGGGTCCTCGTTTTACCCACCTCGGAAGGCTGAGTCAACCTGGAGCCTGGTGAGATTTGAACTGCCAAACTGCAGGCAGCCGGCAGGCAGCAGAAGTAGCTGCAGTACTGCACTCTGAACACTGCACCGCTGCAGCTCGTGTTATGAGTTATGGTGGAATGCAAATAAACAAATAGATAAATACTACCTTTACAGTGAAGAAAATTAGCAGCCACCCCTCTTAGAAGAATGAAATATTTTAGGAAATATTTAAAAAGGCAGAATATCGTATTTTTCCTAAAGGAGAAACATTTTTTTTTCTAAAAGCAGAAACAGAAAATTGCAGGCAGCCGGCAGCCAACAGAAGTAGCCTGCAGTACCGCCGTCTGACTACTGCGCCACCACGGCTTTTAAGAAGAGAGTGGACAATTTGTCTGGAACGGTATCGGGCAGTGATGGGGAAGGATTTTGTCATTGTGTGTGCCCCACATCTACAATGCAATGCGCCCTGCCCACCTGCTCATGTGCGTGTGACCCATGGCGGTGGTGGGAGTTTTCGCCCTCCTTAGGCTCCGGAAGCTTTCCTCAAGCCCCCAGGAAGGCGAAAAATGGTGTCCCCTGGGCTCCGGAGGCGGGAAAAACGCTCGGCAAAAAACAGGACTTCCGGAAGTGCGCACAGTAGGTCCGAAAATCAGCTGTCCGTTGGGAGGCGAGCGCAGATGTGCGGTAGAGCTGCACTGGGCAACAGCCCACCCAGAGCGCTCTGCGTGCCACCTCTGGCACGGGTGCCATAGGTTCGCCATCATGAGTATAGGGTTTCCTGCCTGAGCAGGGGGTTGGACTAGAAGACCTCCAAGGTCCCTTCCAACTCTATATTCTGTTATTGGGTATATCTAGCTTAATGAAAAGAAGGACCGGGGGTTGGGGCATGATAGCAGTCTTCCAATAATTGGGGGGCTGCCACAAAGAAGAGAGAGTCAAACTATTCTCCAAAGCATCTGAAGGCAGGACAAGAAGCAATGGGTGGAAACTAATCAAGGAGAGAAGCAACCTGGAACTAAGGAGAAATTAACTGACAGTTAGAACAATTAACCAGTGGAACAGAAGTTGCCTCCAGAAGTTGTGAATGCCCCAACACTGGAGGTTTTAAAGTAGAGATTGGAGACAAATTGGAGAGACATGGTATAAGGTCTCCTGCCTGAGCAGGGGGTTGGACTAGAAGACCTCCAAAACCCCTTCCAACTCTGTTATTCCGTTATCCTCTGCATACGGTTCCCGAAAACGTTGAATTTACCATGATTAGAAACGGGGGGGCTAAACGATGACTCCCTTTTTCACTTTGATCGATTTTATAGCCTTCCTATTTAGCCAAAAAGACAAATTCCTTTTACAACGCTTGGAAATAATTGCAAATTTGCCAGCGGAAGAACGAATAAAGCTTTTCTTTTTTTCTTTTTGCTATTGTTAAAAAGTAGGATCCTACATAACTTGGGTGCCTTCCAAAGCGATTTCGGTTTGCATTTGCATTTTGGCAGCGAGGGAGGTGTCCTGCTTCCGTTTTACAAACTTAAATCATCAATTTATTTTCTCTGCCGTTGGGATTTATGGCTCCGATGGCATCTCTTGCTTTGCCAGTTGGCATATTTTATCGCTTTAATATCACCGGCTACATTTTTTAAATGGTTTGCTGGAGATGGAACGAACAATAAATGGCTGAGATGCAAATCTGGGAAGAAATAAACCAATTTGCCAAGTTTGGTGGTATCCTTGACTTGCAAACATTAACAGGGACCGTTGGAAGTTATAACGGCGCTGAAAAAAGGAACTTATGACCATTTTTCACACTTACGACCGTGGTAACCCCGGGAGTGTTGCGGTGGTCTAGAGGTGGAGCTCTCGCCTCAAAATAAGGAAGCTGTGGGTTCGATCCTAGATAGAGGCAGATATTTCTCTCTCTCTGGGCACAATGAGAATATGTCTGCTGTATAAAACTCCGGATTGGCAACAAGAAGGGCATCTGGCCAGTAAAGCACATGGCTCCATTCAGTTGCCCAGACTGCACCCTCACAAGGGATTATGGAGTCATTAAACGATGATGATGTAACCGTGGTAGCATCTCCACGGTCTCGTGATCAAAATTCAAACACTCACCGACTGGTTCGTATTTATGACCAGTCGCAGTGTCCTGAGGTTACGTCATCCCCTTTTGCGACCTTCTGACAAGCGAAGTAAATGGGGGAAGCCGAATTCACTTAACAACCGTCTTAGTAACTTAACAATGGAAGTGATTCGCTTAACAACTGTGGCGAGAAAGGTCGTAAAATGGGGTAATGGATTTAGCCCAATGTTTCCCTCAGCAACAGAAATGTTGGGCTCAATTGTTGTCGTAAATCGAGGGCTACCTGCAGTAATATTGGTGCTTAGCAACTAATTAAGTTTTAAGTCTCAATTAGTGTTATTGTTAATAGCAGCATTAAGTTGGTGAAGTCAAAAACTGCTTAGAACATTTTATTTTTTTAAAATTTCTTTCCAGGTTTCATCTGCATCTCTCTTCCCCCTTCTTTTCTCCTTCCTGTTTTCTGGTCTTCAATCGAGCCATTATTCTTTTATTCTTTTCACTTCCTTTTTCATCCTTTTCAATCCCCAAATCCATAAATTCAGCCCTTTCTTTTTAATGACAATTTTACCCGTCATGTGATCAGCATTTCTGAGCTCCCCAGCTGGATTTCGACAAGCAAAGTCCATGCGGGCGAGGGGAAGCCAGATTCGCTTAATGACCAGGCGAGTCACTTAACAGCAGCAGTGATTCGCTTAACAACGGTGGTGAAAAGGCTGTAAAACGAGGCACAACTTACTTAACCGCCATGCTTACCAACACAATTTTGGGGCTCAATTTTGGTCATAACTCAAGGCTTGTATCTCAGAGTCACTTGGGAGGCATTTAAATTTAATAAATAAATAAAAATGAAGAAGAGGGTACCAAGTCTATTATCCAAAGCACTTGAAGGCAGAACAAGAAGTGATGGATGGAAATTAACCAAGGAGAGAAGCAACCTGGAATTAAGGAGAAATTTCCTGACAGTGAGGGCTCCAATGCTGGAGGTTTTTAAGAAGAGTTGGATAAAAAAATTATCTGAAACGGCACGGGAGCTCCTGCTTGAGCAGAGGGTTGGACTAGAAGACCTCCAAAGAATTAAATGGAATTAAAATAGATATACAACTTGTAGTTAAGTGATTGTTGGGTGCTGAAAATGGCGGTAAATGCAAGTTGTCGAATATTTTTTGAGGGGAGGGACTGTCTGTTGTAACGTTGAACAGTGGCTAAGCAACCGGTCGCTAAACAAGGAGTACCCATATTAACCAGGGGTGGCAAAAAAATCCACCGGTCTGGTAGCCACTTTCCCAACTCATCCATTTTATTAAAAATCAAAACCTCCCCTGAGCTACAACAGATCCCATCGTCGGACGCTTAGATCCACGACGTCCGCACCCAGCGGAGTTCAAACTAGAACTCCCAGAATTCCCCAAAAACGTATCTTTGCTGAGGATTCTGGGAGTTTTGTTCTCAAAGCCGAAACGTAGCCGGCTCCGAGCAGTGGCAGCACCCAGAGAGGAGTAGAACTATGAGGATTTCCAACCTCAGAGTTAATTTGCTCAACCTGCCAGCAAACAAACGAGATAAGAAGAGAAGGAATGTGAAAGCAAACACATTTTTTCCCCTGATCAAAGAGAACCGCCGTTCTTAGGAATTCCACAAGAGAGACAAATTGTTTTAAGCTTTGCATTCCAGGTTTAATGATTAGCAAACCGTTATCTATTAAAGCTGAGGAAACGGGGAGGATTCCCAGACTGTGGTATTGTTGTGGCCTGCCAGCTGGAGCCTGTTCCCAGTGTGTGCATGCGCAGAGCTGCCAGGAGAAGGGAAGAGCTATAGAACAGGAGTCGATTTGAGAGGAAAGCCACAGGTGGAGGATGAATGCCCCCCCCCGAGGAAATCAAAGAGGGAGCGTCAGGGGAGTGGAGCTTGCAGGAGGCCATGAGTTCCCTTCATTGGTTCGTGACTCTCCGAGACTCCTGGCCAAGTTTTGCAGAGATCGGCCTGGCAGCTCTCCAAGCCTGATAAGGTCTGTGACTGTAAATCCTCCCTTAAAAGACTTTGCTGGATGTGAATGAGCAGAATTCACAGTCAATTAATAAAAGGGGTTTTCGTTGGGACAAGAAGTTTGCTTCATTCTCTTGGGAAGCCTGGATCAGAACAGGGATTTGGATAGATCTGGAAAGCCAAGTTGCCAGTCCTCTTGAGTACAGAAAAGCAGGGTTGAGAGCAGCCAGCAAAAAAAAAAAAAGAAGAGCCAAGAGTCTTAAAAAAGGAAAATAAAATACAATAAAGGACATGATACAGGACGTTTTGACTTACGACCGCAATTGAACTCAAACATTTCTGTTGCAAAGTGAGACATTGGTTAAGGGAGTTTTGCCCCATTTTACGGCCTTTCCTGCCAACGCTGTTAAGTGAATCAGTGCAGGTGATAAGTTAGCAAGCCGGTTGTTAAATGAATCTGGCTTTCCCCCTTGACTTTGCTTGTCAGAAGGTCGTAAACAGGGACCAGGTGACTCTGGGACGCAGAAACCGTCCATAAGTACATGCCAGTTTCCAAGCGCTCACATTTTGATTACGTGACCACAGGAATGGCTGCCACAGTCGTAAAGGCGAAAATAGTTGTAATTCACTTTTTTCCAGCGCCGTTGTAACTTCAGTCACTAAACGTTGTAAGTTGAGGACTCCCTGTATTCCAAACATCCTCACCGCCTCACCATCACATCCCTAAATTTGGATGTCGTCCTTCTCTTGAGGCAGCCTAGGATTGTGTTGGCTTTTTTAGCGTGTGACTTGAAGCTTAGAGCAACCTTCCCAGGAGTAACGACTCCGACCGACCTTCTAAAACCTGGGTTTTTAAATCATGGGAAGTTTGTGGTTTGTGGCGGATGTTCCTTCCTCCAAATATATAATATAACTCTGCAGTTATAAAGAAGAATTCTAAATGTTTCCGGCCACTAAACATTCATTTTTACCCAACCCCGGCTATTAAATTTGCCTAGTGTTTTGCAATTGCAAGTAATTAAATCTAAAAAGCACATTCCGGGCAGAGGGAGCCAGTCAAGGTCACCGCTGGGCTTGAACTCTTTCCGTCCCGGGAGGCATGGAAGAGTTATGCCAGCATCTCCAGTAAATTTTTAATGACGGGCAGGTGAGCGGGTCAGGTTTCATCCTCCCCGCTTTGGATAAAAGGACTGCATCTTTTTTCTCCGTGCAAAAGTGCAAACTAACCGTCTGGGAGGTGATTAGGCTGGCAGTCAAAGCATCACAAACCCATCAAAGATGAATTGAAAGGAAGAAAATGGAAAAACGTGAAGGAAAAGGGTGTGTGTGTGTGTAATAGAGGTAACCCACAACTGACAACAGCTTGTTTAGGGAAATTGCAAGGGAAGGGGAAGGAAGTGAATTGAGAAAGGGAAGGGAGAAGGAGGAGGAGGAGGAGGAGGAGGAGAAAGAGGCAGCGGGGTGGAGGAGGAGGAGGAGGAGGAGGAGGAAGGGGATGGGGAAGGGGAAGGAAAGAAAAGGAAAGAAGAAGGGAAAGGGAAGGGAGGGAAAGAAGGAAAGAAGGTAGAGAGGAAAAGAAATGAAAGAATGAGGGAGGGAAGAGAAAAAGAAGTAGGAAAGGAAAGGAAGGAAGAAAGGAAGGAGAAAAAGAGGTAGAGTAGAAAGGAAAAGAAAGAATGAGGGACGGAGGAGAAAATGAAGTAGAAAGGAAAGGAAGGAAGAAAAGAAAGAGAAAAAGAGGTAGAGAAGAAAGGAAAGGAAAAAATGAGGGAGGGAGGAGAAAAAGAGGTAGAAAGGAAAGGAAGGAAGGAGAAAAAGAGGTAGAGAGGAAAAGAACAGATCCAACAGCAATGCTATTCGTTCATTATGCTTTCCACTCCTGGCTCTTTTGCAACTGTCAGGAGCTGAGCACGCAACACGCAACACGCACTCTGCCTCTGTGCCCACCAGGGCTTTGCCCCCCACACCACATCTAACCTCCAGGAGACACGGACCGCCAGTCAAGCGGAAGGACACGGCAGTCGCGTGGCAGTCAGGCCTAGGGGTTAGAGGAAACTCCCTCCTAGGTGTTGCAACACCTCTGCCTTTTCAAGCCCTCCCCCCACCCCACCCCCACCCCCAAAGGCACACAAGGGTTGTGCCTGTCACCTCGGTTGTTGTCAGCCGGGAGGATTTTGTGTTGCAAGACATCAACACACACACACACACACACACACCAAGTTTCTTGCCAGGGGAAAACACACCAATGGGGAGGGGGAGTGTTTCTTTTTTGGAAAAAAATGGAAAATACAACACTTGTGTTCAGGATCCACCTAACCCGGGGCGGCCCTGCCTGCGCCCACAGACTGCAGACACCTGGGCGTTTCATTGCCCAAGTAGGCACCATCATGACTGCTAGCACCGAGACACTGAGGATGTTACCTGGTTTGGTAATGAAACGTCTGCAAAAAAAAAAAAAAAAAAACCACCCACCAAGCTCAGAGAGCACCAAGGACCCTACAGTCCTCCTCCTCTCCTTTTCTCCTCTGCCTTCTCCTTCTCTTCCTCTTTCTCCCTTTCTCCTTCTCCACCAACCTTACTCCCTTCTGGCACTGATGATGTTACCTAGCTGGGTCAGGAAACGTCTGTAAGAAAACAATCAAGCTCACAGAGCACCAAGGACCCCACAGTTCTCCTCTTTCTCCTCCCTTTCTCCTTCTCTTCCTCCTTCCTCCTTCTCTCTCCTCCCTTTCTCTTTCTCCACCAACCCTACTCCCGTCTAGCACTGATGATGTTACCTAGTTGGGTCAGGAAAGGTCTGTAAGAAAACAATCAAGCTCAGAGAGAACCATGGATCCTGCAGTCCTCCTCCTCCTCCTCTCCTTTCTCCTCTTCCTCCTCCTCCTCTTTCTCCTCCCCCCTTTCTCCTTCTCCTCCTCCTTCCTGCAAACCCCACTCTTTTCTAGCTCTGATGATATTCCCTAGTTGGGTCATGAAACGTCCGCAAGAAAATAACAGAGAGCATCAACAACTATGCTCAGAGGGCACCAAGGAGGACCCCACAGTTCTCCTCCTCCTCCCTGCAACCCCGCCTCCCTACTGCCCTGATGATGTTCCCTAGCAGGGTCACGAAACGTCTGGAAGAAAGCAAAAGCGAGATCAGAGAGGACCAAGGGCCCCACAGCTCAACCCTGAGCCACAAATCTTATCTCCCGTTGTTAATTTGCGAGTGGGAAAAGGTGCCGCCGCTTAAAATATCCGTGCATCTATTTATCCTTTGTTCGGCTTGAGCGATGCTTCGGTCCACAGACAGACGGTAGCAACATCCTGTAGGGCAGGAGTGTCCAAACTTGGGAACTTTAAGACTTGTGGACTTCAACTCCCAGAATTCCCCAGCCAGCTACAAGCAGATACAGATTAACAGAAGGGATCTTGTAGATCATCTAGTCCAACCCCAAACAGAATGGGAAGCCGATTCGCTTAATGATCATGTGATTCACTTAACAACTGCAGTGATTTACTTAATAACCATGTGATTCACTTTACAACCATGTGATTTACTTAACAACCATGTGATTCATTTAACAATTGCAGTTATATGCTTAACAAGCATGTGATTCGCTTAACAACTCCAGTGATTTACTTAACAACCATGTGATTCACTTAGCCATGTGCTTCATTTAACAACTGCAGTGATTCACTTAACAGCCATGTGATTCACTTAACAACCATGTGATTCACTTAACAACCATGTGCTTCATTTAACAATTGCAGTTATATGCTTAACAAGCATGTGATTCACTTAACAACTGCAGTGGTTTGCTTAACAACTATGTGATTCATTTAACAACTGCAGTGGTTTGCTTAACAACCATGTGATTCACTTAACAACCTTGTGATTCGCTTAACAATTGCAGTTATATACTTAAGAAGCATGTGATTCACTTAACAACTGCAGTTTTGCTGAATAACTGTACACTTCTCTTAACAACTATGTGATTTGATTACCAACTGCAGAGAGTCACTCAATGAACATGTGATTTGCTTAACAACCACGTGATTCACTTAACAACTGCAGTGATTCGCTTAGTGACTATGTGATTCAGTTAATAACTGCAATGATTTGCTTAACAATCATGGCAAAAAGGTCATAAAATCAGGTTTATCTCATTTTAGCAACTGCCTTGCTTAGCAACAGAAAGTCTGGTCCCAGGAGTCGTCATACATTGAGGACTATCTGTTATATCAGAAATTAAAATGGATTGTGAACAGATGTTAGTGCAACCACATTTCCTGGCTTACTACAGGTAGTCCTTAACTTACAACAGTTTGTTTAGTGACCGTTCAAAGTTGCAATGGCACTGGAAAAAAGTGACTTATGACTGTTTTCCACACTTACGACCGTTGCAGCATCCCCACGGTCAAAAATCAGATGCTTGGGAACGGACTCATATTTATGACAGTGGCCGTGTCCCGGGGTCACGTGATCCCTTTTTGCGACCTCCTGACCCGCGAAGTCCACGGGGAAGACAGATTCACTCAACAACCATGTTCCCAACTTAACCGCTGCCGTGAGTCACTTACCAACGGTGGCGAGGGAGTTCGTAAAACGGGGCAGAACCCACTTAACCAACGTCTCACCTAGCAACCTAAATGTCCGCCTCCATTGTGGTCGTAAATCGAGGACTACCCATACATCTCGAACGAAGAGACCTTTAAAAAAAAGTGATAAATAAGGACAGGAAGAGGAAAAAAGGCAATTTAACGGGGTTTAAAGGGAGCTTCACGGGGGATTAAATCAGGTGGCAAACAGGATACGGGGAGAGAGAGAAAATGAACAGCCCTGAAAAAGCCTCTTTAATTCCTGCCAGCCGTGTCATTTCCTTCTTCTTTCCCTCCCTCCCATTGCGCGAAGTCCTGCCGTAAATTATAATTCATTTAATGAGCAGAAATATATCCCCGGGGATGGGTTGGGACGGCAAAGCCACACCGAGGCCCAAGGAGTAGAACCTGCCAGGATGGATATATCGCCTTCGGCCAAATGGACAGGAGGTGCGAGGGGGGGGGGACTTAACACAATACAGGTTGGTCCTCGACTTACAATCGTTCGTTTAGTGACCGTTCGAAGTCACAACACCACCAAAAAAAGGAAGTTTTCCACACTTATGACCTCTGTAGCATCCTCAGGCTCACACAATCAAAATTCAGACGCTTGGTTCCTAACTTACGACCTTTACTGTGTCCCCAGGTCACGTGATTCCCTTTTCGACAAGCAAAGTCAACGAAGAAGACGGATTCGCTTAACAACCGTGTGACCGACTCATCCACTGCAGTGATCCGCTTAACGACCGTGGCAAGAAAGATCGTAAAACAGAAGAAAAGTCACTTAATCAATGACTCACAGAAATGTTGGGCTCTATTCTGGTCGTATGTCGAGGACTAGCTCCACTTAGAACCATTTGCCTATAGTAACCAACTCAAAGTTACAACAGCTCTGGAAAAAGAAGTGATCGACGACCATTTTTCACACTCACAACCATGGAATCACTTGCAGTTAAATTAGTAACACGGCCGTTAAGTGAATCTGGCTCCCCTGTTGACTTTGCTCGTCCGAAGGTCGCAAACGCGGATCACTTGACCCTGGGACACTGCGACCGTCATAAAGAGGAGCCAATTGCCAAACATCCAAACTTTGTTCCCGTGACTACCGGAATGCTGCAACGGTCGCTAAGTGTGAAAACTGATCCTAAACCAATTTTCTCGGTGCCCCTGTAATTTGGGACGGTCACTAAGTGAATGTTTATAAGTCGAGGACTAGCTGTACGGAAGAACACACGGCTATATTTTCCAAAATATTTGCTGAATTTGCTAGTCTCCATTCCCAAATCGCAAACGATGGTGTAAAATGGATTAGATCAGGGGTGTCCAAACTTGGCAACTTTAAGACTTGTGGACTTCAACTCCCAGAATTCCCCAGCCAGCTCTGCTGGCTAGGGAATTCTGGGAGTTGTGCAGCGTCGCCAGCTGCATTAGGGAGGGCTCATACATGAGATGAAATAACAGGATGACAGCAAAGTTTCCTTGAGATGATATGAGCCCCGAATGTGTTCTGGAGCCTGCTTTTATTAAGTCAGAAGGCATTCAAAAAGTTTCCGTTATACATCGTGTTATTACATGATTGGTTACCTGCTTTTGGAAGGGCAGAACTAAACAGGTTAGCATACAGCCATATAATTGGTTAAAGCTTTCCATAGGATGTGGTTTTTTCTCTCCTGTCCGGAGTTCTCTGGACAGGCTCTGTGGTTAGCATTTCTTGCATAAACAGCAGGTGTTGAAGCATAGCAAAGGATGTGGTTTTCAATTTCGTAAGGCTACCTTGTCAGGTTGTCTTTCATTTAATGTGAAGCAAAATTATTTGACCATTGCAAAAATCCCAACAGAGTTGAAGTCCACAAGTCTTAAAATTGCCAAGTTTGGACACCCCTGGATTAGATGAACCTACAAAGAGCCCTTCCAACTCCATTTAATTTGTTCAATTCCCAAATGGAGATTTATTTTTCTCTGTCCTATGCCCATCTGGGTGTCTGCTGGAGAAAGGTGCAGCATGGATAAAGCACCTCCCTGAGCGGGGGTTGGGCTAGAAGACCTCCAAGGTCCCTTCCAACTCTGTTGATTCTACTATATTCTAAGAATGGAGAAACCTCACCTTTAAACCTGTCCTTGATCGCCACCTGCTGGCAGACACCGGTTTATGCTTTAGATTAGCGATCTCAGCAACTCCAGATGGGACTTCAACTCCCAGAATTCCCCAGCCAGATGTCAGGGTTCAGATTGGAAGAGGTAGACTACTCCTGTAACTGGCAGTTCAACAGGGTTGGTTGGGAAAAGCTGTTTTAAGAGCTGCCAAAAGAGCGCTTAATCTGCCTTTTCACGAAGATTTCTGTTAGATAGGGCAATGAGGAGGCAGACGGTGCCTTAACGCAACAACAGCTCTTTATTTCAACAGACAAGTATGTACAATCCAGCAACTGTTCGGTCTGACAGCTCTCCTTTTATAGGGAGCTGTCAGACCTCTTAACCAATCAGATTAAACCCCTGTTCCCGCCTAAGCAGAGGACCAGAGTGGAAACCATGGTAGCTAGTGTTAATATCTAACAATTTCCACCGTGGTGCCCGTGCCTCAATTGTCCACTAGGGGGTGCTACTTAACTTAAAAACTTAAAAATAACTTAAAAATAGAATTTTGGGGACCAAAATAGTTTCTTCGAGCACATTGGAAAAGACTTGCATTAGTGGTTTAATTCTATATCTAGCTTCTTCTGCATCCAAACTTTTAACTTAAGGTTAAAGGTTCCCCTCGCACACATGTCCTAGTCGTTCCTGACTCTAGGGGGCGGTGCTCATCTCCATTGCAAAGCCCAAGAGCCAGCGCTGTCTGAAGACGTCTCCGTGGTCATGTGGCCGGCAGGACTAAACGCTGAAGGCGCACGGAATGCTGTTCCCTTCCCACCAAAGGTGGTTCCTATTTTTCTACTTGCATTTTTTACCTGCTTTCGAACTGCTAGGTTAACTTAAGGCTTTGATATATTAGCTTTTGCTTGATTTGTTAAGTACGAACAGAAATTTTGGATTAGTTGGAAAGTTTTGCTAATAATAAGAGAGTGCACAGCCACGTAGCCAGAATGGTATAAGCCGGGTTTCCTGCTTGAGCAGGGGGTTGGACTAGAAGACCTCCAAGGTCCCTTCCAATTCTGTTATTCTGTTCTCCAAAGCCCCGAAGGCAGGACAAGAAGCAACGGATGGAAACTAAGCAAGGAGAGAAGCAACCTAGAAATAAGGAGAAATTTCCTGACGGTGAGAAAAATTAACCAGTGGAACAGCTTGCCACCAGAAGTTGTGATTGCTCCAACATTGGAGGTTTTTAAGAAGGGATTGGGCAGCCATTTGTCTGGAATGGTATAGGGTCTCCTGGTTGAGCAGGGGGTTGGACTAGAAGACCTCCAAGGTCCCCTCCAACTCTGTTTCCTCCTACCAAGAGTTTGGGGGGGGGTAGGGGGGTTATTGGGTTTTTTATTGAGATTTTACTTTTGCAAGCCACATAAGAGTCACTATGAGTGAGTTTGGTGGTCATATCAATGTTTTTAATAAATAAAATCCAATAAACTCAAATGAATGAATATTTTTTCTCAGTTATACTGTATTTCCTCTTGGGCATTTTTATTTTAATGCAGTTACTAAAATAAATATTTTTTTAAAAGAAAGCCAGAGAACAAGGGGGGAAATCGTTTGGAATTTTCTAGTCTATCTTTCCCTTCTAAAGCTCAGTGCAAGTTTTAATCCTAACTTTGAAAGAGCTGAATCAAAGTCCAGACTGGCAACCTGCCCAGCTTTCAAACTGCAACCAGAAAGGGGAAAGGCAAATTTCAGGGAGGAGTCCTTAACAGCTGGCTAGAATGTGGAACATCTGGGGTTTTTCTAGGAAGGAGTCATCCTGAAACTTTTTTATAGAGTTGCATCATACTGATTTCTTGAATGTTCTGGAAATCTCTACATCTTGTTTGGGATATGCCGAAAATGTAACTTGCACAATTGCACACAAACACACAGAAAGAGAGAAGGAGGTGAGAGAGGGAGAAGGAGGAGAGAGTGGGAAGAGAGAACGGGGAGAGAGAGAGGAGAGGGGGGGAGAGGGAGAGAGAGAAGAAAGAAAGAAGAGAGAGGGAGAAGGAGCGAAAGGGAGAGGGAGAGGAGGAGAGAGAGAAGAGAGAGGGGGAGGAGAGAGAGAGAAAGGAGAAAGAGGGAGAAGGAAAGAGAGAAAAAAGAAAGAAGAGGGGGAGAGGAGAAGAGAGAGAGAAGAGAGAGGGCGGAGAGAGAAAGAAGAGAAAGGGGGGAGAGAGAGAGGAGAGAGTGAAGAGAGAGAGAAAAAAAGAAAGAAAGAAGAAAGAAAGAAAGAAGAAAGAAAGAAAGAAAGAAAGAAAGAAAGAAGAGAGGGCAAGAAGGAGAGAAAGGAGAGAGAGAAGGAGGAGAGAGAGAGGGAGGAGAGAAAAAGAGAGAAGAGAGGAAGAGGGAGGAGGAGAGAGACATAAGAGAGAGGGAGGAAAGAAAAAGGAGAAAGAGGAAAGAGGGAGAGAGAGAGAAGAGAGGGAGGAGAGAGAGGGAGGGAGGGAGGAGAGAGAGAGAAAAGAAAGAAAGAAGAGAGGGGGAGAGAGAAGGAGGAGAGAGGGAGAAGAGATAGGGAGGAGAGAGAGAGGAAGAAGGAGAGAGAGAGAGAGAGAGTAATATGAAACCAACCACTTGTACAGGACAGGGAGTCCTCGACTTTCAACAGTTCCCTTAGTGACCGTTTCAAGTTACAACAGCACTGAAAAAGATGACAACGTTCCACACTTACGACTGTTGCAGCAAGCATCTCTACCATCCCATGATCAAAATTCAGATGCTTGGCAACGGATTTGTACTTATGACGGACAGTCAGAGTGTCCCTGGGTCAAGTGACACCCCTGCAGTTGTCAATCACACAAAAGAGATTATCCTAATGGGAGAAACAATCGGCCACTTCTCTCCTCCTGCCACGGATGGAATCTTTTCTCTCTCTCAATCTCTCCCTCTGCTAAAAAAAGACCAGAATTGTTTGGCAGCCTCCCCCCGTCATTAAGAGGAGACGTTTCTTGTCCTGCCCCCCCCCCCCCCCCATTTCCTTCCAGGCCTCCTTGGCAGGATGCAGCCTTTCCAGCGTGGCAGGGGGAGGGCGGGAAACACGCCCCGTGGCAAGCCACGCCTGTCCTCCCTCGGATTTCAAGGAATTGCACCAGGAATTTGGAGAGAAAGAATGTGGCCCCTGCAGGCATCTTAAAGATACACAAGGCTGATGATCTCCTGCATGGACTTCTTTTTCTTTTAAAGTTGCATTTATTTATTTAAGTGTCCTATTTGTAGAATCCCCTCTATCTCCCATAATGTGACTCTGGGCAGCTTTCAGCACTTAAATCTCTCTCTCCCTCTCCCTCCCTCTCTCCCCCCCTCTCTCTATTTATCTCTATCTATCTATTTATCTCTCTATCTCTCTCTTTATCTATCTATCTATCTATCTATCTATCTATCTATCTATCTATCTATCTATCTATCATCTATCATCTGTCTCTATCTATCTATCTATCTATCTATCTATCTATCTATCAATCTATTTATCTCTCTCTCTCTCTTTATCTATCTGTCTATCTATATCTATTTATCTCTCTCTCCATTTCTCTCTATTTATCTCTCTCTCTCTCTCTATCTATTATCTATCTATCTATCTATCTATCTATCTATCTATCTATCTATCTATCTATTATCTATCTATCTATCTATCTATCTATCTATCATCTATCTATCTATCTATCTATCTATCTAATCTATTTCTCTCTCCATTTCTCTCTATTTATCTCTCTCTCCATTTCTCTCTCTTTATCTCTCTCTTTATCTCTCTCTCTCTGTGTGTGTGTTTGTGTGTGTGTGTGTGTGTGTGTGTATTCCAGCATAACTCTGGAGCTCCTCATGCAATTTCAACCAAACTTGGTACACAGATGACTTACTCTCTGGAGGAAAATACTGTGGGGATAACACACCCCTAACTCCCCTCGGGGTGAGTGTTCTGTTAAGGTACAGCCTGTTGTGCCTTAAAATGACTTCAACTGTACTGCCGTAAAATGGCTTCCGTTGTACAGCGCAGTGGAGTTGCCATGGTAACGGCTTCACAGTCCTCCACCAGGGGGCTCCCTCTGGTAAGGGGGAAACTCCAACATTAGAAATTACATTCGGTCTGGACATTTCCCCCCTATAAATAATTCTGGGAATTGAAGTCCACCCAGTTTAAAGTATCCAAACTTGAGAAACTTAAGATTTATGCTGGGTGGGGAATTCTGGGAAGTCAGAGAAAGTCCACAGAAGGGCTTCGAACCCTACAAGAACCCAGCAAGGCTACTCAACACGCTAGTCCTCAGCAAACCCCAAACCCATCTTAGCGGTCCCTGGTACCCTCCTTCACTTTTCACACGTCATTTTTGGTTCTGTAGCCGACGAAAAGGATTTTCGCTCTTATGCTTTCCAGAAAATTCCCCATTTCCCGGCCTTCTGCTCCGGGATGCCGGTGGATGTCTTGGTTGGACAGGATTGGCCTGAGTCGTGGGGAGAATAAGGAGCAACAACCAATGTGGATTTTCCAGCTCAGATCGTGGCTGGGCTTCCCACCCACCAATGCTGGCTTTTCTCCAGAGATTGTATAATTCTGGATCCCGTTTCCCTTAACTCTTGCCCTTCCAAAATTTGGGAAGTCTCGGAGGGGTCTGAGCAGAGAAGAAATCCAGAAGAGGAGAGGTGGAAATTCAGGAAAAAAATGTAAAATTGCTCAGTTCCCTCAATGTAATGCAGCCATTGAACAAGCCCTTAAGCCGAGATGATGGAGGGGAAGCGACGACAGAACTGAGATTTTTCAGAAATGGCTCTCCTCCCTTATCAAGCCTACATCATCCTGGTTACTTTATGCCCTGGATGAAATGAGATGAGAATGAGAAAGCGGATGCCATTTTGGTCGGGTGATTCAGGCCCCAGGCTAGAAATAAGGAGGCTGGGAGTTCTAGTTCTCTTTAGGCATGAAACCTGGCTGGGTGACTTTGGGCCTATCACCGGGAGACTGGGAGTTCCAGTCCCGCCTTAGACAGATTTAGAAAGCACGGTAAAAACAGGTCATTAAATGAAGCAACACTCTCTAAACAACTTCCTTCCTTCCTTCCTTCCTTCCTTCCTTTCACTTCCTTCTTCCTTCCTTTTTTTCACTTCCTTCTTCCTTCCTTTCCTTTTTCTTTTACTTCTTTCCTTTCTTCCTCCCTTTCTCTCCCTCACTTAACAATTGCAGCAATTTGTTTAAAAACTGTGACAAAAACAGTCGTAAAATTGGGCACAATTCTCTTAATAAACTTTCTTTTTTCTTTCTTTCTCTCTCCCTCTTTTTTTTGTTTCCTTTCCTTTTTTCTTTCACTTCCTTTCCTTCGTTTCTCCCCCTCCTCCTTCACTTCTCTTTCCTTCTTCCCTCCTTTTCTTTTCTTCCTTCCTTCCTCTCCCTCTTCTTTCCTTCCTTGCTTTCCCCCCTTCCTTCCTTCCCCATCCCTTTCTTTCCTTGCTCTTTCTTTTCTTCTTTCTTTCTTTCTTTCTTTCTTTCTTTCTTCTTTTTTTTCTTCCTTCCTTTCTCACTTAGTAACTGCAGCGATTCATTTAACGGTTGTGGCAAAAAAAGAGGTCATAACTCATTTAACAAGTGCTTTGCTTAGCAATGCAAATTTGGGGCCCAATTGCGGTCATAAATCGAGGACTAGTGTTTTCTGCAGCTGCCCCTTCCATCTCACAGCCTCTCCCCTCCAAGACTTTGATGGCTCCACAACTTTTGAGTTTTCAGACGATGGTACTCAGGATCGGAGGATTTTGATAACCAATTTCGTTGTCTATATGATGTGCGATGACAATAAAGACTATACTACTAGGATCTGTTAGCACCGACTTACGGAGATGCCCTAATGGTTTACAATATTTGTGAGATGGTTTAATTTTGGGGTGAATCATCCAGAATTGGGGGAATCAAGTAGGATATCCGTTATGTTAGAGGAAAGAAACATACACCCAGAACTCTGCCACGTGCATGCTCTACATTTTTTCATTCCTTTTTTGAAAATAGCTTTGATTAAACATTTTCAAGTTTAAAAAACCACAAGTAGAAAGGGGGAAAAAAGAAGAAATAAAACAAAACACAAGAAAAAATACAGAAACAACTACAGATGAAAAACACAAAAAACAGAATATGATACCATTTTACATCTTCCTGTATCAGCATGTATATTTTGCTTTTTTAGTTCACTCTTCCATTGTTGCCTTATCGTAAATTTTAACATTTCTAATACTAAACGTAGTAATTGTATTGTGGTAGAATGTTTATAATACATATACTCAGAAGTTAAACACATACATTTGTCTTCATATTTATAATCAATAATTCGTAACACTTGGATTTCTCTTGTTGGCTTCGATTCTCTAGCCACTTGTTTTATTTTAACTTTTATAATAGTCTGACTCTTCTCTTTCTTTTAACTCCATGGTCATCCTGTCCACTTCAGCACATTTGAGTATCTTCAGAATTACCATTTCATCGGGAGGGGTAGTTTTTTGTTTTCAATTTTGTGCAAAGGCAGCGGTGAGTGTGCATAGTATTATATATTGATATTTCTTATCCATCTTTGGGTCTATTTTTTTTCATTCCTTTTGCAAAAACTTTTCATTCTTTTGGAAAACTCCCCACCAAAACCCAATGAAGTGGGAGAGACATCATCCAATGCTTGCAGTCCACGATGCAAGTGGATGCAAAATTCATATTTTGGGAGGGGATTCACATGTGAGTTTTCCCCCTCGGTTTTTCCAGAGGACAGATCTGTCAGTTGTGGACTTCTTCTTGGTCAGCCAGATGTTCAGGCTGCATTTAGCATTTGTATCCACCCCTTGAGTCCTTCTCAAGGGCGTGGGAGAGGCAGAGGTGGACGTTGGATGGGATTTAAGGTCTCCGTGTAGGTTGCCAGTTATTCTGAGTCGCTGCCTTTTGCAATTGACTGATGAAAGGTGAGCCAGATGTGTGTGGCGGCAGCCAAAAAAAGCGAATACGATCCTTGGTTGTATAAATACCGTAGAAGCATGGAGTCAAAATCACGTGAAGTATTAGTACCGCTTTGCAAAGCCTTAGTAAGGCCACAGCTAGACTCCTGCATCCAGTTTTGGTCACCACATTACAAAAAAGGGTGTTAAGACTTTGGAAAAAGTTCAGAGAAGAGCAACTAAGATGCTCAAAGGCCTGGAGACGAAAACATACGAAGAATGGCTGCAGGATTTTGGTTTGGCTAGTCTGGAGAAAAGAAGGCCTAGGGGGGACACGATAGCGTCTTCCAGTATTTGAGGGGCTGTCCCAAAGAAGAGGGAGTCAAGCTACTCTCCAAAGCACCAGAGGGCAGGACAAGAAGCAATGGGTGGAAACTAATCAAGGAGAGAAGCAACCTGGAACTAAGGAGAAACTGTAGTAAAGGACAATTGTGGAACAGCTTACCTTCCAGAAATCGTGGGTGCTTCGTCACTGGAGGGTTTTTAAGAAGAGACTGGACAGTCAGTTGTCTGAAATGGTGCAGGGTCTCCTGCTTGAGCAAGGGGCTGGACTAGAAGACCTCCAAGGTCCCTTCCGGCTGTAACCTGATTCTGATGGGAGTTTTGTCAATGTGGATGAAGTCCAAAGGACACTTCAGTATTTAGAATAGAGTCGAAAAGATAGGATAGAATAGAATAGAAGAATAGAATAAGAATAGAATAACAGAATAGAAAATAGAAGAGAAGAAGAGAAGAGACGAGAATTAGAATAGAATAGAATAGAATAGGAATATGGAATAGAATATGGAATTAGAAGAGAAGAGAATTAGAACTAGAATAGAATAGGAATAGAATAGAATTAGAATAGAATAGGAATATGGAATAGTATATTAGAATAGAATAGAAGAATAGAACAAAATAGAATATGGAATTAGAACAGAATAGGAATATAGAATAGGAATAGACAACAGAATAGAAGAATAAAATAAGTATAGAATAATAGAATTGAATAGAATAGAACTAACTAAAATCCCCGCAGCGGCGGTCGCAAAGCGGAGCAGATGGCGGCGGCTGCAACCCGAGCGGCGTTAGGACCCCGCAGAGGCGGGGAGGGGGCGGAAGAGAGGGAGGGGCTGGTCCTGCAAGAGGAGAAGCCTTGCCCTCCCCTCCCCCCTCCCAGCCGCCCCTTTCCAGAAGTTTCTCCGTCCCCCCTTATATAGCCCCCTTGCCCGGCGGCGCCTCGGCCCCAGCAAAGCCAGTGCGGAGCGCCTCCGTTGCAAGGACCCGGGTGAGGAGGGGGCGCTGGGTCCGGGGAGTGGAGGGGGGGTTTCCTTTTGGAAGTTGCGGGGGGACCCCGGGTGGCCGAAGCGGAGGGAAGCCGCCTTGCAACTCCCAGCGCCCTTCGGTTTAGGGGCGCGTAGTGGGGTCTCCGTCGGGGTGGGGGGTGTCCCATCATCCTCTCCTGACCTGTGCATGGTAGGTCCCATTGTCCCCAACCCGTGCAAGGCCTGTGCCATCATCCCCTCCCACCTTCTGTTCCATTGTCCTGGTCGAGCCCATCATCCCCTCCCAATGCATAGTGCGTCCAATCCTCCCCCTTCCAGCCCGTGCATAATATATCCCATCATTCCCTCCCAGCCCGTGCATATGTGCCATCATCCCCTCCCAGTTGCTGTATGGAGTGTCCCATCATCCCCTCCCAGCCCGTGCATGGCATGTCCCATCATCCCCTCCCAGCCCGTGCCTGCATGTCCCATCATCCCCTCCCAGTTGGTGTATGGCGTGTCCCATCATCCCCTCCCAGCCCGTGCATGGCATGTCCCATCATCCCCTCCCAGTTGGTGTATGGCGTGTCCCATCATCCCCTCCCAGCCTGTGCATATGCCCATCATTCTCTCCCAGCCCTTGCATGCCTTATCCCATCATCCCCTCCCGACCCGTGCATTCCATGCCCCATCATCCCCTTCTAAGTGGCGCAATGGGGAAAGGGGACCCCTCCCTGCATGGGCCTTGAGGGGGGGGGCTTCCACCTTCCTCTTGACCCGCTTCCCGTTCCCGGGCTGCGTTCACACGACACGTGGACCCGAGAGCCCCTTCCCTTCCCCTGGCGCCCCCTTTCCAGCCATGGGCGCGGGGGAAAAGGGCTGGGATTTCACCGGGGGGAGAAGGGGATGGTGGTCTCTGGACCCCCCCCCCCAGATTAGCCCTTGCACCCCAAAAGCGCCGGCCTTGCAAATTCTGGCGCAGGGATTTGACTCGCAGGATCCCCGGGACCGGCTGGGGATCCGGCGGGTGGGATCACCGGGGCTGGGCGGGTCCTGCTTCAGGCGGGAGGGGAGGGGGCGAAGAGCGACTGCCTGGGCGAGAATGGGACCCCCACCCGCTCCCCCCACCCTCTTGCGCGCGATAGAGAAAGAGAAAGGCGATCCAGACGGTGGAGATGCGCAGAACTTTTGCATTCATGACGGGAGGGGGAGGCTTTTGGCTCAAGTAGCTGCAGGGGGGGGGGTGTCGATGTACCGTTTCTTTTAGGGGAGGGGGCTGGAGAATGCAGAAGAGGGAGAGGGGGAAAATCTGGATTGAAATGGGCTGCATTCACACGAGCTGTTGGAGCAAGGAGCAGAAAACTTTCTGATTGTGCTTCTTGCATCAACCCCCAAAATCAAGCCATTCCTTTAGGCTGAACAATCAAATGCACAAATGGCATTTATTAAGGCTTTAATTCAGCAGGATAAGCAGGCGGAAGAGGGCTAGTCTCTAATAAACCAGGATTGTTTTTCTCTTTTGATTGTTCCTGGTTTTTCCTTTACGCTTTATTATAAAATGAACCAGGGGTCAACCACTTGCAAAAATGGCATTTATTAAGGCTTTAATTCAGCTGGATAGGCCAGAAGGAAGGAGGACTAGTTTCCTCATAAACCAGGATAGTTTTCCCTCTTAATGTCTGCTTGCTCCATCGTGGCTAGGAACTGGGTTCAGAAACCCTGATCCTGGATTCAGGCTGGGACCGTAGCTTATTCCAAAAGAAACATATTTTGGAAAAGCAAAGGTGGGCAGTGCCAGCTCTAAATAAGTTGTATTTCCGACTCTATTAAACCAGGATTGGTTGTTTTGATTTAGAATCTTTTGCAGCAGGCCCGGCTAAGCTTAATTTAGCTCCTGGGGCTGTCCTGGAGTTTTATTTTTAATTTTGTCCTCTGCAAAAAGGGCTGAGGAGACTGTCCTGACATCCAAGAATCCAGAAAATGAAGTTTGACAGGTTGTGACCTAGATAGAAAATAATGGTGAGGATGCCTAAATCGCGCAGAATGGATAGAAGGTGGAATTTTATTCATGAACTGAAGTTAGAAAAGAAACAGATAAGTTTGTGGTTTTAGGGATTCTTTGGTTCTGGAGGGGTTTTGCTAAAAGTTTTAAACCAGTCTGGGGTGTATTCCTATTTTTTGCGGATAGCTTTTCATTCATTGGGTGCGAAATATATGATGCAGTTTTAGCAGGATGCCCTTAAAAATGGGAAAAGGGTGAATTTTAACCCTGGGGGTGTTTAAATAGCAAACTTAATCTCTCTCTTTTTTGCCTTAGACAGAGAAAAAAGTAGAAAAGGTTAGAGGTTGTTTTAGGAGAAATAAGGAAAATTTAAAACGGGTTAACCAGTTCAAAAAATGCCACGCTTAATACTGGCTTGCTTGTAAACCATTTTGCTAAACCGGTTTGCGTTCCAATATCTGGCTAATGATGGAAGTTGGTTGATTGTATAATAAGAGATCCCCCCCCTCTTTGGTTTTAATGTTTGATTTTAACTTTTGGGTTTTAACTTAGATTGTAACGGTAAGCCGCCAGGAGTTTATATATTACCTAAGATGGTCAGCCAATAAATTTTAGAAAGAAGGAAAGGATGGAGGGATGGAAGGGAGGGAGGGAAAATAGGAGAGAGAATAGGAAGGAAGAAAGAAGAAGAAGATAGGAAGGAAAGAAGATAGAAAGATGGACAGAAATAGAAGGGTGGAGGAAGGATGGATAGATGGACAGAAATTTGAGAAGAAAGAAATTTGAGAATAGAATGGGAAGGAAGGAGAAGACGACGATAGGAAGGAAGGAAGATAGAAAGATGGACAGAAATGGAAGGAAAGAGGCTAGATGGACAGAAATTTGAGAAGGAAGAAAGAATAGAAGAAAGAATGGGAAGGAAGGAAGGTGGAGAGAGAAAGAAAAGGCGAGCAAGAAAAAAGCAAGCAAGAGTTGCAGAGTAAATTCTGCAAATCAGAACTCTGGATGTTTTGATTTGAAGGCAAATTTCTAGCCTTCAAAGTTGGGAAGAAAAAGTCGGGAAGCCTTCCCACTCCGCAGAAGTAGAAACTAAGATTATTTCTCGAAAATTCGTTCTGAGATTCCTTTCCGGCCGGCTGCGTTTTTGCTGAAATAAGCAGAATAAAACAGCCTGAAGACTTTTAATTTGCAATTGATTTGGTGGTTGCAGAAATAGAAAAAGGGGAATAAAATAATTCGGGAGTTTTTAAGCCATCCGAGTTTGGTTTTGATTTCTGTTCAACATCCTCTTCCTGCCAGACAGCTGGCAGGATAATTATGCGCTTTGTCTCAAAGCTTTCCCAGGCTGGGCCTTTGCCTACGTGGCATTGGGGGGGTGGGGAGGCGTGTGGGTGGGGGCCCCACTGGGCGGCTTGGAACATCTGCAGCCATGTTGCAGCCTAAATTGGCGGAAGGTTTTTTTTTCTCCTTTTCTGTGCGTGCGTGTGTGTGACTGCAAAGCGATGCTTCAGCATTGATGGAGCCCGTTCGGTCACTGAATGAATGGTTGTAAATTGAGGACTACCTGTATTTTAAAAAAAAAACACTTTATCCTGGTTGGAATACCGGGGAAATCCGGTGGAGAAATATTTCCCCAAAAGTGATATTTTCTAATCTGGTGAGGGTTGGGTTTTTATTGATGGAGCGCTAATCCCATTTTGGGGATTGAAATTGTCCTAAAGGCAGAGGGTCAACCATTAAAAGTTTTAATCCAGATTTTCTTCCCTGTAAATAGAATAGAATAGAATCACAGAGTTGGAAGGGACCTTGGAGGTCTTCTAGTCCAGCCCTAGCCTGGCTTGAGCAGGAATGTACCTATTGGCTAAATTGGCCCATTGGAGAAAGCAAACTGTGGAAAGAGAAACCATTTTTTGCACATGGGTGCGTTTGTGCAAACGCACAAGTCTCCGGCGGCCTTGAGGGCAGGTTAACCCCCTGCAGCATCCCAATTGCTAATTCCTTTATCCAAAAATCCTAAGTCCCACCAAGATGGAGATCCAAGGCTTGCATTTTTTTTTAAAAAAGGAATTTCTCTTTAATTTCAAAGCCATTGGTACCTTTCTTTATGAGAGTATGGTTTCTGCAGGAGAAGCTGTGACTGTGTCTGAATGCAACTAATTACAATTAATTGCCATGCAAGTAAAAAGTGAATACCACAGAGAAGAGAAGGAAGGGGGGGGTTGTTTCCACATACCCCAAAGCCCCCCTGAAGGTAGGACAAGAAGCAATGGATGGAAACTAACCAAGGAGAGAAGCAACCTGGAAATGAGAAATTTCCTAATGGAGAGAACAATTAACCAGTGGAACAGCTTGCCACCAGAAGTTGTCGATGCGCTGGAGAAAACTGGAGGTTTTTAAGAATAAATTGGGGCACCCATTTCATTGGAATGATTTAGGGTCTCCTGCTTGAGCAGTGGGTTGGGCTAGAAGACCTCCAAGGTCCCTTCCAACTGTTGTTATTCTGCTATCCTTCCTTCCTTCTCACCAGAGGTTTTTAAGAAGAGACTAGACAACCATTTGTCCCGAATGATATAGGATCTCCTGCTTGAGCAGGGGGTTGGACTAGAAGACCTCTAAGGTCCCTTCCAACGCTGTTATTCTGTTAATTCCTGGAAGGTTCTGTAGCTGAGCACCTGTCACGCCCAGTGAAAGAATTTCAAAAGCTTTCCTGAGCAGGTAACAGCATGCTACAGATGCTTCTCCTCTTGTTCAGCTTACAGCTAGTCCTTGACTTATAGTGATAAAATCATAAATTATACGGTCCTAAAGCCAGACATCACGTATCCGGATGGTTGTTTTTTTTTTATGACCTTTATTGTGGTGGTCGTTAAGCCAGACCCATTGTTTCCGTATTAGACCCCTTTGGCCGAAAACCAGAAATAACCATTTTTATCTTGGGAAAAACACGTGATAAAATATGGTCTCGTGGCCACAGGATGTTGAGAAGAGTTTGCAAATGTTGTCTATTTGTCAAGCAGGGCAGCCTGGGGGATTCTGGGAGTTGAAGTCCACAGTTCTTAAAAGGAGCCAAGGTTGAGAAAAAAATATATATTTTGGTTGGTATTCAACACAGCCACTGCAAAATTCTGATCCCAGGTAGTCAGAAGTCCTTTATAACGGGAATAAGGCCGGTGTGGAGTGGATTTTGCAAGATACGTTTTTGCTCTACAACAAAAGTGTTGTGTTTATACCAGGGGTGTCCAAACTTGGGAACTTTAAGACTTGTGGACTTCAACTCCCAGAATTCCCCAGCCAGCTATGCTGGCTGGGGAATTCTGGGAGTTGAAGTCCACAAGTCTTAAAAGTTCCCAAGTTTGGACACCCCTGGTTTATACCAATAAAAATTGCGCTGCACCGCTTCTGCGTTGCCAATCCAGCTGTTTGGATTTAGGAACCAACCAATACACGCAGTCCTCGACTTACAACTTACGTTGCGTGCGAGACGGAAGGAAGAGAGCGAAAGAGAGAAGAGAAAGAAGGAAGCATCCTCAGTGGAAATTACAGGTAGTCCTCAACTTACGACCACTCATTTAGGGACCAAAGTTACAGCAGCACTGGAAAAAAGTGACATGGCTTTTTCACACTTAACGACTATGGCAGCATCACGCGATCGAAATTCAGACGCTCCACAACTGACTCAGATAGTCCTCGACTTGCAACAGTCCCTTTAGTGACCAAAGTTACAATGGCACTGAAAAAAAGCGACTTACGACCATTTTTCACCCTTATGACCATTGCAGTGGTCACGTGGTGGTCCAAATTCAGAGTCTTGGCAGCTGACTCATCGTTACAACGGCTGCGGTGTCCCAGGGTCACCTGATCCTCCTTTTGCGACCATCTGATCAGCAAATTCAGCAGTGATTCATTTGAACAGTTGTGATAAAAAGGGAGGCGAAATTCCCCGAACTGTCCCGCTTAGCAAGGGGGAATTCTGGGCACAATGGTGGTCGTAAGCCAAGGACTACCTGTAACCAGTCTGCATGCCTTTTCCTTCTGACCTCTCCTAATTTAACAAAGGGATGCTTTGTTCGAACGACGGACTTATTTATAGAAAACCTTTCTATCAAGTCTGTCTAATTTGTTTTCTTTTTAAATTTGCCCAACCAGCTTGAATGACCGACGATGCGTAACATTTGAAATTTGAACCCTGTGCTGGCAGCTGAATTGGTTTATTGTGGGGCAAGGCTGCTTGGAGCCCGCCGGTGTGTGTGTGTGGGGGGGGGGGGGCGGGCTAGCCTGGGGAGGTGGATGGAAAACGCAATTCCACCTTTTTTCTGTTATTCTCTGATTCAGCAATGGCCCCTTTTATGCAAGGAATTTGCCTTAATCTTCTCCCTTGGCACGGTGCCCGCCTATGCCAGCTCTGGAGGCCTTGGCAGCTGCTCAGATGGCACTGCAGGAAAAAGGGGAGGGCACCACGTTTGCAGGGATAGTTAAAAGTATACACGGCAATCCTCGACTTAACGACCACAATTGAGCCCAACATTTCCATTGCTATGCCAGGCGGTTGTTAAGTGACTTCTGCCCTGGTTTGTGACTTTTCTGGCCACCGTTGTTAAGCGAATCACTGAAGTTGATAGGTTAGGAGCACAGTTGTTAAGTGAATCTGGCTCCCCCGTTGATTTTGCTCATCAGGTCGCAAAAGCGGATCCCACGACGCCGGGACGCTGCAACCGTCATAAATTTGAGTCAGGTTGCCAAGCGTCTGAGTTTTGTGCACTTAACGAGGGGGATGCTGAAGAGGTCGTAACTGAAGAAAACGGTCGTAAGTCACTTTCTTCAGTGCTGCTGTAACTGAACGGTCACTAAATGAATGGTCGTAAGTTGAGGACTAGCTGCAATTTCCATTGAAGATGCTTCATTCTTTCTCTTCTCTCTTTGGCTCTCTTTCTTCCGTCTCGCAATTTTGCAATATATATCTATATTTATCTGTATCTTATTCTATATATCAATCTATCCATCTATACACTCACACATATTATTATCTATACACACACACTTATTATTTACTTTATTCATTAAACATGAAAATCAAGTCAAATGAACATTTAAAGATGTGTCACAAGTAACATGGACTGGTGCTAATGGTTGATACAGTTTGCTGCCAGCGTCCTAGGGATCAACCAAGGACCTTCTTAAAATATAAGATGCTCCGAGTAGCGCAGTTTTTTGCAGTTCCGCTGGTGTTATTGCAGGAAGCTGCAATTTGTGGATGTATCTTGTAAAATTCTTGGACATGGTGCCAAGTGCCCTGATGACAATGGATATCACTGTGACATGCTTCATCCATAGCTATGTAGTTTCGATGGCCAGGTTATTATTATTATTATGTGGTGAATCTTTGGTGAGCTTCACAGCCTTTGGGGCTGGTTATTATTATTATTATTAAAAAAGGAGAAAAACCTTGCTGATTTGGTCTTAATGGAAATGAAACATTTTTATTTTGCAAATCTGTTGGAATTAGATGATTTCTTGTCTAATTTTCCTGGTGGATTATTGGTCCACCTATTGTATATCAGCTCTTGAACGTGGAAGCTGGGGGGGTGAAATGTCTGCCACTTTTCAAGTGGAAGCACCAAGCATTGAAACTGACATGCACTTTGCCACTGGCATGTGGCCTTCTCTGCTTTTGCACCATTTAGTTGCTCCTGTTTTCTGAGCTGTTGCTTCCTTGAATCACTGCTCCAAAGTTACTACCTTGCACTCAGTTGTAAACCAAGTGGGTGTGTGGCTGGGAAGTGAGGAAAATATTGTGATTCTAGCTAAATCTTTAATCAAATTCTTAAATTCTGCAAAAGACCAAACTGTACTAATGTAATCCTGGGCGCCCCCTAGTGGAGTATCAGGGGAACAGATTCTAGCCAGAGCTACTAGCATCTGTAATTTGACCTTACTGGGTTTTTACAGCCAGGCAGTTCCAGATGTTTGGGGACTACAGCATCCATCCTTCACAGCCAGGAAGTGCTGACTGGAAGTCCTAGGAGCTAGGGGAAAAACCTGGATTGCCTACCACCGTATTTTGGAAATACGGTCTTTGCAAAACGCGATTTATTAACTTTATGATGCATTACATTTATCCAACATCTGCCTTCGAATTCCGCCTTATATTTGGACGATAAATTGCTTGAATTAAAATTCCTTGCATGCAGAAAACTAGCTCTTCGGGAGACGCCAAATAAATTTCACAATGAATAAATTACTCTGGATTTGAGCACAGTCGGTGTTGTAACATTTGGCATATGAATTACTCCTTAACTTATGACAGTGATTGAGCCCAGAAGTAGGTCGTAAGTCGTGCTGGTTGTTAAATGGGTCACCCTATGGCTGACCTGATTTTACAAAAAAATAATAATACTGGGGAATCGTTAAGCAAAGATGATGTCCGCAATGGTAATTTTTGTTGGAAAATAGAAATAAAATTTTCAGCAAAACGTCCTCATGAGTTGTGGTTGTGAGGTTGGAATGCTATAAAAAGTTGGAAGCCGGGTGCCCAAAATGCAATCGTGTGACCACGGGGAAGGAGTAGTCATTTGTGAGGTGGGGGTGTTTTCAATTATCTTTGAACTTAACTTTCAATTATCACAACGCAACGGATCTTAAATCGAGACGCCCCTATATTTGTATTTTCGAACACAACTGACCCCAAAATTTGTAGTTAAATGAATTTTGCTCCATTTTACGACTTTTCTTGCCACGGTTGCTAAGTGAATCACTGCCATTTATAAGCCAGTAACCTAGTTGTTAAGTGAATCCAGCTTCCCCATGGACGTTGTTTGTCAGGCCGTTGCAAAAGGGGATCACGCTACCCTACCATCACCCTGGGACACTGCGACCGTCATAAATACGAGTCAGCTGCCGAGTGTCTGAATTTTGATCGTGAGACGGGGGGTTGTAAGTGTGAAAAAGGGTCATAAGTGTGAAAAGGGGTCATAAGTCACTTGTTTCAGTGCCTTTGTCATTTTGAACGGTCACTAAATGAAATGTTGTTAAGTGGGGGACTTGCCTGCCAATTTAACAACTGCAGTGATTCGCTTAACGAATGAGGCAAGAAAAGACGTAAAATGGGGCAAAACTCACTTAACAAATTTCTCAACATAAATTTTGGGCTCCGTTGTGGTCATAAGCTGTGTTGCAGACTAATAATTCTGCCGACTGCCAGGAGTTCGATCCTGACTGGCTCAAGGACGACTCAGCCTTCCACCCATTTTGACCGGCCATCTTCCTTCCTCGTAGCTCGCGACTGCCCTCTGCTGTCATGAAATCCACCTGGTTGATCCACCTCCTCGCGCTCTGCGCCCTCGCCACGGCGGTGCCCTCAGACGACAAGAAGAAAAGCGAGAAGAAACCCGCCGCAAAGGAGAAGAAGCTGAGTGAGAAGGCCGCCACCTTGGCTGACCGCAGCGCCATCCTGGCCTTCAACCTCTACCAGGTGATGGCCAAGGACAAGACCTTGGAGAACATCTTGGTGTCCCCTGTGGTGGTGGCGTCTTCGCTGGGCTTGGTGTCCCTCGGGGGGAAGGACACCACCGCCTCCCAAGCCAAGGCCCTTCTTAGCGCCAGCAAGCTCAAAGACGACGACATCCACAGCGGACTCTCCGAATTCCTGACGGACGTCAGCAACGCCACGGCCCGGAATGTCACTTGGAAACTGGGGAGCCGCCTCTACGGGCCCAGCTCCATCAGCTTCGCGGAGGACTTTGTTCAGAGCAGCAAGAAGCACTACAACTACGAGCATTCGAAGATCAATTTCCGGGACAAGCGTAGCGCCCTCAAGTCCATCAACGAGTGGGCGGCCCAGACCACGGATGGCAAGCTGCCCGAGGTCACCAAAGACGTCCAGAAGACGGATGGAGCTTTGATCGTCAACGCCATGTTCTTCAAACGTGAGTCCACGGTGATGGGAGGGGGGGGGGTTGAAGCAGAGGGAGGAACGTGGTGATGGGGTATTAGTAGAGGGGCCAAAGTTGGAAAACCCTGATCTAAACTTAATCTGTTTTGTAAACTTTTTTCATTTATTATCATTGTCTTTTAAGGACCCCATAATCCCTTGTGGGGTGGCGTCTGGGCAACCAAATGGAGCTAGCAGTATTTTACTGGCCGGATCCCTTTCCTGTTGCCATGACGGAGTTTTGTTCAGCAGATAATATTCTCAGTGGGGCCCAGAGAGAGAGAAAAATATCTGCCTCTACCTAGGATTGAACTCACAGCCTCCTGATTGTGAGGCGTGAGCGCCCCCTCTAGGCCACTGCACCGCTCGTTGCATTTTTTTTAATTCACGGCTGTTCGTTTTGTTTTAGCGCACTGGGATGAGAAGTTTCATCACAAGATGGTGGACAACCGCGGCTTCATGGTGACGCGTTCCTACACAGTCGGCATTCCCATGATGCACCGGACGGGTAAGGAAGTTGAACAATAAAATGATGTGGAATAATTTAAAAAGTGACATTAAATAATCGGATATTGTGTTAATACATTGCAAGCAAATCTCTTGCAAGATTTCTTTCACCAAGAGGTGAAAGGGAAGGTCCCCAGCTGGCAGCTTCCACAGCTCCCTCCCCGCCCTTGCCCGAATGGCAGCTCCGGGCCTGTGGGCTTGCCGGAGCTGACATGCAGCCCCTCTACAACGGAGACAGCACTTGCATTTAATTGGTGTTTATTTGTCCCTTGGTTTATTCCAGGGATCTCCAAACATGGACCCTTTAAGACATGCGGACTTCAACTCCCAGAATTCCCCAGCCAGCCATGCTGGCTGAGGCTCTCTGGGAGTTGAAGTCCACGAATCTTAAAGTGGCCTAGGTGGTAAAAAATAGTTGCCCTTCACCATTCCAGAGAAATGGTTGTCCAATCTCTTCTTAAACACCCCCAGTGTTGGAGCACCTACAACTTCTGGTGGCAAGCTGTTCCGCTGGTTAATTGTCACCGTAAGAAGTTTCCCCTTAATTCCAGGTTGCTTCTCTCCTTGATAAGTTTGCATCCATTGCTTCTTGTCCTGCCTTCAGGGCCTTTGGAGAACCTTCCTTCTCTCCTTCGTTCCTTCCCTCCTTCCTTCCATCCCACCTTCCTTCCTTCCAATATCTCTGAGGTTGCCCCAAAGAAGAGGGAGTCAAGCTATTCTCCAAAGCACCTGAAGGCAGGACAAGAAGCAATGGATGGAAAGTAATCAAGGAGAGATCCTTCCTTCTCTCCTTCCTTCCTTCCAATATCTCAGGGGTTACCACAAAGAAGAAGGGGTCAAGCTAATCTTTCCTTGATTAGCTTGATTCCCAAGAATAACTTGACCCCTTCTTCTTTGGGGCAACCCCTGAGATATTGGAAGGAAGGAAGGTGGGAGGGAAGGAAGGTAGGAAGGAAGGAGAGAAGGGAGGGTGGAAGGAAGCAAGAAGGGAAGGGAGGATGGAAGGAAGGAAAGGAGGAGCGAAGGAAAGTGGGAAGGAAGGAGGGAGGAGAGAAGAAGAGAAGAAAGGATCTCTCCTTGATTAGTTTCCACCCATTGCTTCTTGTCCTGCCTTCAGGTGCTTTGGAGAATAGCTTGACTCCCAAATCTTCTTTGGGGCAGCCCCTCAAATATTGGAAGGCTGCTATCCTGTCCCCCCTGGTCCTTCTCTTCATCAAACCAGACCTACCCAGTTCCTGCAACCGTTCTTCCTATGTTTGAGCCTCGTGGTTGCCCTTCTCTGCCCTCTTTCTGACCAGCCGCTGATTCTAATTCCGTGCAGGACTGTACAAATACTACGAGGACGAGGCGGAGAAGCTGCAGATAGTGGAGATGCCTCTGGCCCACAAGCTCTCCAGCCTGATCATCATCATGCCGAACCACGTGGAGCCCCTGGAACGGGTGGAGAAGCTGCTGACCCAGGAACAGCTGCAGACCTGGCTGGGGAAGCTGAAGCAGCGCTCCGTGGCCATCTCCTTGCCCAAGATCAGCCTGGAGGTCAGCCACGACATCCAGGTGAGCATCCTCAGCTGTCCGCTGGGAATAACAAAGAGTTGGAAGGGACCCTGGAGGTTGTCTAGTCCAACCCCCTGCTCAGGCAGGAGACTCTTATTATCATTTTAGACAAGCGACTGTTCAGTCTCTTCTGAAAGACCTCTATGGATGGAACAACTTCTGGTGGCAAGCTGTTCCACTAGTTAATTGTCCTCACCGACAGGAAGTTCCTCCTCAGTTCCAGGTTGCTTCTCTCCTTGATTAGTTTCCACCCATTGCTTCTCCTCCTGCCTTCAGATGCTTTGGAGAATAATTTGACCCCCTCCTCTTTGGGGCAGCTTTGCTTGCTTTGAGAAGTCAAGAGCCATATTTATGGCACGGAAGGAATTCCAGACACGGCAAGTGGGGCGGGATTTTTAATTACTGCCGAATTTTGGTTCATCCCAAAGTGAGGAAGCTGCATTACAAGGAAGATGGTTTTTTAACGTACATGTCTTCAGAAAAGCAACGAAAACGATTAGGGGACTGGAGGCTAAAACATATGAAGAACGGTTGCAGGAACTGGGTATGTTTAGCTTAAGAGAAAGAAGGACTAGGGGAGACATGATAGCAGTCTCCCAATATTTGAGAAGCTGCCCCAAAGAAGAGGGAGCCAAGCTATTCTCCAAATCCCCTGAAGGCAGGACAAGAAACAATAGATGGAAACTAATCCAGGAGAGAGGAGCAACCTGGAATTAAGGAGAAATTTCCTGACAGTGACGACAATTAACCAGTGGAACAGCTTGCCACCAGATGTTGTGGGCTGCAGGTTCTGCCTTTTGATTGTGTGGGCTGCTTGGCTGGGTTTCCAGCCACAGAATAACAAAAGTTGGAAATGTCCTTGGAGGTCATCTAGTCTGACCCTCCCGCTTGAACAGAAGACCCTATAACCCTGATGGCAAACCGATGGCACGGGTGGCCTCTTTGTGGGCACCAGCTGCTCTTCTAATTTCCAGTGTGCAAATGCTTGCCGGTCAGCTGGTCTTTGGAGGCTCTGGAGCGCCGGAAAACGGCCTGAAAAACAGCCAAAAAACCAGGGTTTTGGCCTGAAAAACTGGCATACCCAATGGCTGTCCAGTCTCATCTTAAAAACCTCCCGTGATGGAGAAGCACCCAACAACTTTGGGGTCAGTTGCAGTTGTAGACTACTGAACTGTTGGTGACGTCCAGCCAATCGCTGAGCAGGGGAAAATAATGTCTTTCTCTCTCTCTCTCTCTCCCTATCCAGAAACACCTGTCCGATCTCGGCTTAACCGAAGCCGTGGATAAGAACAAAGCCGACCTATCCAAGATCTCCGGCAAGAAGGACCTCTACCTCTCCAACGTCTTCCACGCGGCCGCCCTGGAGCTCGACACGGAAGGCAACCCCTTTGACGCCGACCTCTACGGCCGCGAGGAAATCCGGAATCCCAAACTCTTCTACGTCGACCATCCCTTCCTTTTCCTGGTCAAGGACAACAAGACCAACTCCGTCCTGTTTATCGGCAGGCTGGTGAAGCCCAAAGGAGACAAAATGCGCGACGAATTGTAGTTTGCATGCCGGGTTTTGCGCAGGTCTCTCTCGTTTTTATTTTATCTATTTTTTTTTTAATATAGAAAGGAAATGAGATAAAATAGGTGCCTTTTTTTAAAAAAACCGGTGCTCGCTCCTCTAACCTTTGACGCGTTAAATTTGGGGGATCATGAAAAGATGGTGAGAAGGACGAGGGCCTAATTCTCCAGCAACCCTTTTGAACCCCACTGTTTGGTTGATACAGGTAGTTCTCGACTTACAACCGAAACCGAGGCCAAAATGTCTGTTGTTAAGTGAGATGTCTCCGGAGCGATTTTTTTTCTTGGCCCCGTTTTACGACTCTTCTTGCCAGAGTTAAGTGAATCCCTGCCGCTGTTAATGTTAGTGACACGGTTGTTAAGTGAATCTTAGTGAAATCAGGAGGTCCCACCCGGGGCGTTGCGACCGTCGTATATATGAGTCAGTTGCCAGGTGCCTGAATTTTGATCACGTGACCATGGGGGGGGGTTGGCACGCGCTGTGGCATTCATAAGTGCAAAACACAGTTGTCATTTCCCCCCAACTTCAAACGGTCACTAAACGGAACTGTCGTAAGTCGAGGACCACCTGTGGTTTTATCTGCCCTGGAAACTGAAATGCAGTCTTGAGATTTAGGAAGGGATGTGTGTGTGTGTAATTCATATCATCGCTTTCAGGAAAAGTAATCTCTTCCTGTTTCCGGGATCTTCCTAAAAATAATGGCACAAAAGTTTCAATTGCAAAATAAAGAGGGTTAAATTTGCCAGCTGACCCAAGTTTGGGGTTGTGAGATTGCAAGCATGGGAAAGACGAGGAAAGGCATCTCTTACCCGCTTTTCCTGGTTCTCACTGCTGCAAAACCCAGCCTGCGTTTCTTGAGAACAGGGTACTCCTCCATTTAGGACCACCAGGGGGCTAAGCCAGCCGGTTGCTAAGCGAGTCTCTCCTTGATTTTATAACCTCTTTGGCTGTTAAGCAAATCCAACTTCCCGCATTGATTTTTTGTTCGGGAGGTTGCAATCGGGAGACGCAACTGGGAAGCTGCAACCGTCGTAAATACAAACCAGTTGCCGAGCTTGTCAAATTTTGTTCACATGACTGGGAGGTGGTTGGGTGAAGACTGTTCATAAGTCACTTCCCCACCCCCCACGCCGGGATGTCGTAACTTGGAAGCCGCTGTACGAGTGGTCGTACATGGAGGACTGCCAGCAGCTACCTGCTAGTAATAACTGCAGAGAGAGAATTGAGACCTCAAACTTAGACCTTAAAAAAGAGGAATTGGGAATTTTGGCTTACCATTCGTACCATGTTTCCCCAAAAATAAGACCCTGTCTTATACATACTTTTTGCCACAAAAAAGGCACCAGATCTTACTTTTGGGTGGTGTCCTCCACTGACTCAACTCACTTGCGCGCATCACACACACACACACACACAGCTTCCTTTTCGGTGTCAAGAGGCCTTCAGGAACTTCTTCAGCAGCCAAGACCGGAGCTCCGGATCGATCTGGAGCTCCGTTACTGTTTGCAGAGGCCTCCGGTTAACCCTTGCCGGCTGCAGAACAAATGGGCCGGCAAGGTAGGTGTCAGGGTGCGCAATTATCTGAACCTAAGTAGTAGGGCAGCTCCACCAGCCCCACCCTGGCTTAATTTTTACCTGTGCACCTTAGAGTGGGCATGGTCTTCCTCAGGGCTTATTTTGGGCGCATGGGGAAAGATCAAGCTAGAAGAGTGGCGGCGAACCTTTTAGGCATACACGCACTGGCCAGCAGGTTTCCAGCTCGCGCATGCATGCTGCTCAACGGGTCTTCACATGCACCGGAGCACCAAAGACCAGCTGCCTGCACACGCATGCCTGTTTTCCGGCTTTCAGGCTGTTTTCAGCCCACTTTTTAAGCAGTTTTTGGCCCGAAAAAACATCCTGAAAACTGGCATGAAAACGGCTCAAAACCGGCCTGTTTCTGGGCCGTTTTCTGGCACTCAGGTGCCCGCAAAGACCAGCTGGCGATGGCACGCGTGCCCACACAGAAGGCTCTGTGTGCCACCTCTGGCACATGTGCCATAGGTTTGCAATCCCAGAGCTAGGACTTACTTTTGGAGGAGGTCGTATTTTCGGGGAAACGTGGCATTTTAATCCATTTTAAAAACATTTGACTTGGCTCCCCTGATTTTCGAGGCTATCCAGGCACATATAGACATAATATTTAAAGTCCTTACTGAGTGAGAGTATTTGCATTTTCAGTTTTATGAAACGGAACAGCAAGTCCTGGCGGTTTTAGCCCTCGAGGGAGCCAAGTCAAAACCCGGGGATGTTTTTCCAAGAAGAAAAAATCGGTGATTTTAGACTAAATGGATGTTTTCATTCATTTTCATCCAGCATTGGGGATGGTTTGCTCCGCATTTGGACGTAGCTTTGTGTTTTCTCAGTACTTTGGATCCTAATCCCCCCAAGCCTTCACGTGGATTGGGGGGCATAATGGTATTGCAAACCCATCGAGGGTATGAAATTAGGGAGAGAAGATGGATGGAGAAGTTATACTACGGGTGTAGGAAATAATGCAGGAGTTAAGAAATGAGGGCCTGGATTAAATCTGAAAGATAAATGTGCAGACTTTTGGGAGATAAACAGAATATTCCCACAGTTGAAGGCATATTCTTTCTACCGATGGTGATGTACCCAGAATGTGCCTTAACCAGGTCAAAGTAAGCAATTCAACAGATATATTTGCAGAGCAGGGTAAACCTGGGTTTTTAGCGCAATGTGCACGCGGCCAAGCTATGTGCACTCATCCACATTTTGCAGCTGTCCTGCACAAGGGTAAATTTTGAAAATTTAAAGTTTGGAAGATTAAGCAGGGGACTAAATTTAAAGGGCCAGACTCTGGTAAAACAGAAAAATAGACGCACGCGGCCTCTCTTCTTTTCTAAGTTCGTGCCTTTCCCATGTTGCACGTGTGATCAGCCTCTCTCCACCAAGGAGGTGCACCAGGATGGTCTTTGGTGGGGGGAGATCCAAGACACACACAGACACAGTACTGCAGGGCGCATAAGGACGGTGCTATCACGGGTTCAGGGGGTGGCTGGGTGAATTAAGCCACTTTGTTGTGATTCAGATCTGTTACTCACCGCGCACAACTTTGTTGTACAATTTTTGCAATAAAATATTTTTCAGTGAATTGCTGTCTTGTTGGTACTCTGTAGGGGGGGGGGGGCATGTAGCAACAGCTTTGGAAAGTAATGGAAAATTCACCAATCCCCCAACCTTGTCAGAGCATTGCAAAAGAATTAAAGGAATATCGTTCCCAAATGGTAAGATTGGCATGTGCTCTGAATAAATCTGGCTGGGCTGGGAAAGGAGAACGCTGCAGACCAGCATATCTTAATTTTGGCCACTTTTGAGACAGGTGGATTTCAACTCCCATAATTCCCTGGTCAGGAGACGGACTTCAAATCCCAGAATTCCCTAGTCAGGAGACGGACTTCAAATCCCAGTATCCCCTTGTCAGGATATGGACTTTTAACTCCCAGAATTCCCTTCTCAGGATATGGACTTTTAACTCCCAGAATTCCTTTCTCAGGATATGGACTTTTAACTCCCAGAATTCCCTTCTCAGGATATGGACTTCAACTCCCAGAATTCCCTAGTCAGGATGTGGACTTTTAACTCTCAGAATTCCCTAGTCCGAATGTGTGGATTTTTAAATCCCAGAATTCCCCAGCCAACAAGCTGAAGTCCACTAAAGTTGCTGAGGTTGCAAAATGGCTCCAAACCACAGTTCAAGTTCCACCAGCAGCTATGGAAATTCAAGGGTGGGGGATAGGATGGGGGGGTCAGCCAACCCTCTTGGCCCTGGGCTACCTTTACAAGGTGGAGAGAAAATGGCAGGAGGGGCTCCTATACGCAGCCCCCGGGCAAAGGGGATAGGAAACAAAACGCCCAGGTGCGTCAGGCGGAAGCAGGTAAATAAGGGCTGAGGCTTGTGCAGTGATGTGGCTGTGAGCCATTGCTGTCACTGTGGTTGTGGGTCCCCAGATGGCCCCTAAAATTACCTCCATCTGCTGGACAACTCATCCTTCTCCACTGCCCCACGTTACTTAAATTCCAGAATGCAAAGACAATTTACAGGTAGTCCTCGACTTATGACACAACGGACCCCAAAGCTTCTGTTGCTAAGCAAAATCGTTCTCAAGTGAATTTGGCCCCGTTTTTAACATTTCTTGCCCGTTGTTAAGTGAATCACTGCTGCTAAGTTCATAACACGGTGGTTAAATGAATTGGCTTCCCCACTCCCTTGCCTCGTCACAAGGTCGCAAAGGCGGAATCACGTAATCTGGGGTACGGCAACCGTCATAAACTTGAATCCATTGCCAAGCGTCTGAATTTTGATCATGTGACCGTTGGGATGCTGCCAACGGTCAGAATTATTAAAAAATATTCATAAACCAATTGTAACTTTGACCGGTCACTAAATTTCAGGTTGCAAGTTGAGGATTTTTCGCCCTATAAGACGCTCCGGAATATAAGACGCACCCAATTTTAAAGGAGGAAAATCTAGAAAAAAAAGATTTTGGGGCTCAATTGCCACTCAATTTTGGGCTCAATTGTGGTCATAAGTTTTCTTTCTTTGTTTGTTTCTTTCATCTCTCTCTCCCACTTTCTTTTTTTTTCTTTTCTTTTTTCATTCTTTCTACCTGTTTCTCTGTCTGTCTCTCTCTCTCTGTGTAGCTCTTTGTCTCTCTCTCCCTCCCCCCTCTCTGTCTCTCTCTGTCATTCTTTCTGTGTGTCTGTCTGTCTGTCTCTGTATTTCTGTCTCTCTCTCCTCCCTCTGTTACTCTGTATGTGTGTCTGTCTGTCTCTCACTCTCCCTCCCTCCCTCTCTCTCTGTGTGTTTCTCTCTCCTCCCTTCCTCTCTGTCTGTCACTCTGTGTGTACGTGTGTGTGTGTCTGTCTGTCACTCACTCAATCACTCACTCTGTGTGTGTGTGTGTCTCTCTCTGTGTGTGTCTCTGTCTGTCTGTCCCTCTCTCCGTCCCAACTGGAGAACAACCTTTTCTGTCCCCTTACCAGCCCATCCGGGAAGATGGAAACGCGAGGGGGATCCCCCCCCCCCGCAGATGGGCTCCGAGCCAGAGTGGGGTGGGGAATCCTCCCTTTCCCCCTCTTAGAGATCTTTTGGGAAGTGAAAGAGCTGAGAGGGGGGAAAGCCTCCCATTGAAAACAGCGCTGAGTGGGGTGGGGAATCCTTGCTTTCCTCCTCTCAGGGATCTTTTGGGAAGGAAAAAGTGGGGTGGGGAATCCTCCCATTGAAAACAGCGCTGAGTGGGGTGGGGAATCCTTGCTTTCCTCCTCTCAGGGATCTTTTGGGAAGGAAAAAGTGGGGTGGGGAATCCTCCCATTGAAAACAGCGCTGAGTGGGGTGGGGAATCCTTGCTTTCCTCCTCTCAGGGATCTTTTGGGAAGGAAAAAGTGGGGTGGGGAATCCTCCCATTGAAAACAGCGCTGAGTGGGGTGGGGAATCCTTGCTTTCCTCCTCTAAGGGAGGAAGAGAGAGAATCTCTCCCTTAAAGATCGCCTGCTTAAAGATCCTGCTTAAAAAGAAGCCTCGCTGCCTTTTTCTCTCTGATAGCTTCCTGCTTAAAAAGAAGGACGAGGCTTCTCTTTAAGCAGGCGATCTTTAAGCAGGCGATCTTTAAGGGAGAGATTCTCTCTCTTCCTCCCCTCCCCCGTTTCTCTCCCCCCTTTCCTTCCTCCTCCTTTTCCTCTTTCCCAGTTTTTCACGCTGAGGGGGACGTCAGAGGGAGAGAGAGACGGATTGAAGGGTGCAAAGAGATGGGGGCCTCCCATTTTGAGAAGCCTCCCTTAGCAAAATATCGCTGAGAGGAGGAACTGGAGGATTCCCCACCCCACTCAGCGCTGTTTTCAATGGGAGGATTCCCCACCTCACTTTTTCCTTCCCAAAAGATCCCTGAGAGGAGGAAAGCAAGGATTCCCCACCCCACTCAGCGCTGTTTTCAATGGGAGGATTCCCCACCTCACTTTTTCCTTCCCAAAAGATCCCTGAGAGGAGGAAAGCAAGGATTCCCCACCCCACTCAGCGCTGTTTTCAATGGGAGGATTCCCCACCTCACTTTTTCCTTCCCAAAAGATCCCTGAGAGGAGGAAAGCAAGGATTCCCCACCCCACTCAGCGCTGTTTTCAATGGGAGGATTCCCCACCTCACTTTTTCCTTCCCAAAAGATCCCTGAGAGGAGGAAAGCAAGGATTCCCCACCCCACTCAGCGCTGTTTTCAATGGGAGGATTCCCATTCGGCTGCACAAGCGCTGCCTTCTTCTCTCTGATAGCTGCCTGCTTAAAAAGAAGGACGAGCCCGATGCAAAAAAATGCCATGGACTTGCGAGTGAGTGACAGGGGCGGGGCTTCCAGGTTCATTGACCAACCAGCAGAAACCCACCACTGCCCAGGTGGCTACATTCGGCCTATAAGACGCAACCAGATTTTCACCCTCTTTTTTGGAGTAAAAAAGTGCGTCTTATAGGGCGAAAAATACGGTAATTTGGCTAAGCCAGGGGTGTCCAAACTTGGGAACTTTAAGACTTGTGGACTTCAACTCCCAGAATTCCCCAGCCAGCCATGCTAAGCGATCATAACTGGGGGGACGCGGTGGCTCAGTGGCTAAGACGCTGAGCTTGTCGATCAGAAAGGTTCAGCAGTTCGAATCCCCAGCGTCGCGTAATGGAGTGAGCTCCCTTTACTTGTCCCAGCTTCTGCCAACCTAGCAGTTCGTGAGCATGTAAAAAACACAAGTAGAAAAATAGGAACCACCTTTGGTGGGAAGGTAACAGTGTTCCGTGCACCTTCGGCGTTGAGTCATGCCAGCCACATGACCACGGAGACGTCTTTGGACAGCGCTGGCTCTTCGACTTTGAAAGGGAGATGAGCACTGCCTCCTAGAGTCGGGAACGACTAGCACATATGTGCGAGGGGAACCTTTACTGTAACCTATCATAATTGAGAGAACAATTTGATTTGGGAAGAATTAAAACTAGGTTTTCGATGGATAAGCTCTCAGTCCTGAGAGCCGGTAAAAGAAAGAAAATTTCTTGTTGGCTTTCAAAAATTTTATTAAGAGATGTTTTTGTTTAATAGAACTTCCAAGGTTTTAAATCAAAAACCTGCAAGGAAAAGAAAAAAAAAATGTATCAGGGAGTAAAAAGAAATCTTGGGGAGGGAGGCAAGACCTATTTTCATTCTTCCGGAAATACAAATTGTTTTAATTCTTTCGGAATGACATGCAGCCAATAACACCCCTGTAACTTGCTTCCCCCTAAACTGGTGCCCTCAAGAGGTCCTTGTGTGGCTACTGATGGGAACCACACAGAAAAGACCATCCGGTTGGAGAATAATAATAATAATAATAAATTGACCATTTGTGAATAGCAAATCTTCCCATTAATATGGGCTCAGAAGCCAGTCAACGAATATCGATGCTAAAATCACCAACGCTAATTTCAAGCCACGTTCTAGGGTAAACAAAGACCCATAACAATTTAAATTGGGTCTTTTATGTGGAAAGGGGGACTTATGCCTATAGAAGAGAAACTCTAGAGCAGGGGTGTCCAAACTTGGGAACTTTTAAGACTTGTGGACTTCAACTCCCAGAATTCCCTAGCCAGCTCTGCTGGCTGGGGAATTCTGGGAGTTGAAGTCCACAAGTCTTAAAGTTCCCAAGTTTGGACACCCCTGCTCTAGAGGTTCAGGGTTGAACTGTGGGGTCCTTGGTGCTCTCTGGGGTGGGTTGGTTTTCTTGCAGACGTTTCATGACCCAACTAGGGAACATCTTCAGTGTTAGGAGAGAGTGGGGGTTTATAGAGGAGGAGGGGAAAGAAGGGAGGAGGATGAGGAAGAAAAAGAGGAGGGGGACGACTGTGGGGTCCTGGGTGCTCTCTGAGCTGGGCTGTTTCCTTGCAGATGTTTCATGACCCAACTAGGGAACATCTTCACTCACAGAAGGGAGTGGGATTTGCTCCCTTTATATTCAGGTAGCTTGCTCCTAGAGAGCAAAAACCCCGTTCCTTTCTAGCACTGATGATGTTACCTAGCTGGGTCATGAAACGCCTGCAAGAAAGCAACCAAGCTTTAAAAAAAGCAGCAAGGGCACCACAGTCCTTTCTCCCCCCTCCCTTCTAACACTGACGATGTTCCCTAGTTGGGTCATGAAACGTCTATAAGAAAAACCACCAAACTCAGAGAGACCAAGGACCCTGCAGCCCTCCTCCTCTTCTTCTCTGCAAACCCCACTCCCTTATTAGCACTGATGAGGTTACCTAGTTGGGTCATGAAACGTCTGCAAGAAAACAAGCAAGCTCAGAGAGCACCAAGGACCCCACAGTCCTCCTCCTCTCCCCCTTCTAGCACTGATATTACGTGGTTGGGTCATGAAACGTCTGCAAGGAAACCATCTGGCTCAGAGAGCAGCCCCGCAAGGTTTCTTTTCAGTTCATGCTTCTCAGGGCCTTACCTCTTACGCTGTGGGCACAGGCTGGGGCATCGGCGGCTGCTCTGGCTTGGTTCCCTTCTGCTCCGAGATGGGGGTGGTGGGCAGAATCTCCTCTTTGGGCTCCACGATGCTGACGTGGTCCGGCAGGGGCTTCTTGGGCCCAATCTTCCCACTGGGATCCCAGGGCAACATGATCTTCACCTTAATACCCAGCACACCTGCAAACAAAGAAAAGGGAGGCATTGAGGCAGGATCACTTGGCCCTGCAAGCTCAGGATGACAGGGGCTGGAGCCCAAAGGTTGTGGGGAGAAGTGTGTGTTTCCCAGCATAACTCTGGAATGCCTGGAGCAATTTCAACCAAACTTGGTACACAGATGACTTACTCTCTGGAAACAAATACTGTGAGGGTAAGACAACCCTAACGCCCCTTGGGGTTTGTATTTTGTTAAGATACAGCCTGTTGTGCCTTAAAACGGCTTCTACTGTACTGCCATAAAATGGATTCTACTGTACAGTGCAGTGGAATTGCCATGGTAACGGCTTCACAGTATTCCACAGAGGGGGAGAATCCCAACATTAGAAATTACATTCGGTCCGGACATTTCCCCCCTATAAATAAATACTCAGGCAACATCGCGTTATCGGCTAGTATAGCATAAAAAGAAAATACAGAAGTAAATAGTAAGAAAAGGAGGGGAGGGAGGAAAGGAAGAAAAAAAGCAGTGACTTCCAACTTTCTTTGGTGCAGTAGAATAAGGCATAAACTTCTCAACTTTTTACTTTTACATGATCGTATTAACTATCCGTGTCTATAACAACCGATCTATCTAATTGATAAAAGCCAAAATCAAAGTTCCAACCGAGAGAAGAAAGATTGTAAGATGGGGGGGAATTCATTTAACTGTCTTGCTTGGCGACAGAAATTTTGGGCTCAGATGCGTGAGCCGTGATAGCGGCAGTGGTGAGAATGTGGCATTGCAAGGAAACTCTGCCCACTGCCTGCAATTCGATCCTGACCGTCTCCAGGTTGACTCAGCTTTCCGTCCTTCTGAGGTTGGCAAAAGGAGGACCCAAATTGTTGGGGGAAAGAGGCGGACTCTGTAAACCGTTTAGAAAGGGAGGGAGGGAGGGAGGGAAAATGAGGACCCAGATTGTTGGGAGCAATAGGGTGACTCTGTAAACCCCTTAGGAAGGACGGAAGGAAGGAAAGAAGGAAGGAAGGAAGGAAAAATGAGATTGTTGGGGGCAATAGGTTGACTCTGTAAACCACTTAGAGAGAGAGGAAGGAAGGAAGGAAGGAAGGAAGGAAGGAAGGAAGGAAGGAAGGAAGGAAGGAAGGAAGGAAGGAAGGAAGGAAAGAAGGAAGGAAGGAAAAATGAGATTGTTGGGGGCAATAGGTTGACTCTGTAAACCACTTAGAGAGAGAGAGGAAGGAAGGAAGGAAGGAAGGAAGGAGGAAGGAAGGAAGGAAGGAAGGAAGGAAGGAAGGAAAAATGAGATTGTTGGGGGCAATAGGTTGACTCTGTAAACCACTTACGAGAGGAAGGAAGGAAGGAAAAATGAGGACCCAGATTATTGGGGGCAATAGGCTGACTCCATAAACTGCTTACAGAAGGCTGGAAAGCCGTGAAGCGGTATATAAGTCTAAGAGGTATTGCTAAATCTAGTTGTAAGTACAGAACTACCTATATAGTAGCAATAATAATCTTCCATGATTTGAACTCAACAAATCCTCGTGTCGTTTGCCCCTGACAGTGCCCGCAAGGAAAAAGAAGGGGCCGGGGTTTTCCAAAACCTGAGCCGAAGGGAGCTGCTTGGAGGCCTCCCTCGCCTTACCCTGCCTGAGGAGTACATGGCGCACGGCAGTGTCCACGTAGTAGTTGACGGGGTCCCCACTGTGGATCATCAACCCATCGACGAACTTCATGGACTTGGCACGCTGGCCCCGGAGTTTGCCCGACACCACCACTTCACAACCCTTGGCTCCGCTTTCCATGATGAAACGGAGGACGCCGTAACACGCCCTGCGCATAGATAGAACACACCAGTGAGAACTTGGGACGACTGAGATAGAGAAGCACAAAAGTCGGGAGGCTCTTTAAAGTGTGATTCACTCAAATTTAAAATTGATCACGTAGGTTCACATTTATTCACACTGTATCTCAGCAAAAAGGAAGGCAGAGGTCAAATACCAAACAGAGAGTGCAAAAATCTGAAAGTTTAACAGAAAGATCACAAGCACATCTAAGTTGCAAGTATAAAATTTTAGTTCATTTGTCGCAACTATGTAATCAGCAAAATCTCCATTATAGGATTTGTTTTTGACACTATTATTTGTGGGATAGATTGTTTTTCAGCCCCACAAATCGCACTTTGGTGGTAGTGATTTTGCCCCACTGATAGAGGGCATCTACCATGACCAGGGAGAATTCGGTTTAAAAGGTAAAGGCTCCCTTCGCACATATGTGCCAGTCGTTCCAGACTCTAGGGGGCGGTGCTCATGTCCGTTTCAAAGCAGGAGAGCCAGCGCTGCCCGAAGACGTCTCCGTGGTCATGTGGCCGGCATGACTCAACACCGAAGGAGCACGGAACGCTGTTCCCTTCCCACCAAAGGTGGTTCCTATGTTTCTACTTGCACTTTTTTTACGTGCTTTCGAACTGCTAGTTGGCAGAAGTCACGGGTGCTCCCTCCGTTACACGGCGCTAGGGATTCGAACCTCCAAACTGGCGACCTTTCTGATCAACAAGCTCAGCGTCTTAGCCACTGAGCCACCGCGTCCCGAGAATTTGGTTTAGTATTGTCTAAATTGCAAGGGGCTGGTTGAACATTTCAATGCAAGCAACGGAGTCTTTTCAAGAGCTTCCCTTCTCAGACAAATGCCTCTTGTTCATCCAATGACCGGACCTCCTCCTTTGCCCAAAGCCACCAACACAGGGCCACAGAACGTGGCACGGTATCGCTGAGCCCAGGCAGGAGGAGGCCGTTTCTGACTCGTCATCGTATCATCACAGAAGGGATTTCTTGGGCGTTCAAGAACAGCTCCGTCCTTAGCGATGAGACCCCGAAGAAGGGTGGCAGGCTTCTTCCTTAAGCACACAGCAACACAACGTTTAAAAGAAGCCACTGCTATGTCCATTGGACACCACAGCCGTGTCTTTGCTGAAGACCAAGGGAGAAGTCCACCATGCTGAAGCTGCACAAAAAGTTAACTGTATTTTTGGAGTATAAGACACACCTTTTTCCCTCAAAGAGGCTAAAAACCTGGGTGCGTCTTATACACTGAATTCAGCATATATTTTTTTGGCTCCAGAAACCCCGCCCCCTTCACCAAAATGACCGTGCATAGCCTTTAGGAGGCTTAGAGAGTGCTCCTGGGGGGCCGGGGAGGCCAGAAATGAGTGGGAAATGGGCCTTTTGCTCAATTTTGCCCCCCTCCCCGAGTACTCTATAAGCCTCCCCAAAGCTATCCATGCCCTTTTTTTGGGGGGGGAAACAGGCACATTTTCGCAAAAAACAGGGTGCTTTTTGCTCGTTTTTGGGGGGGCACCCACCCCCCAGGAGCACTCTGCAAGCCTCCTAAAGGCTATTCATGCCCTTTAAAAAAAAACAGGCCCGTTTTCGGGAGGTCTGCAGAGTACAAAAACTTTTTTTTTTAAATTTGCCTCTTCAAAATCTTGGTGCGTCTTATACTCCGAAAAATGCGGTACTAGATGAAGACAATTAAAACAGAAAGCTCGGATGCTCACCTACGCACGGCAAGGCCCCCCAAAAGCTTGTACCGGAGGGATTCGGCCTGGGCGATGGCGCACAGTCCTCGGGTGGCCACCTTCTCGGCATAGAGCTGCGAGAGAGAGAGAGAGCGCAACATTGTCAGAGTGTGCACAGTGTGACTTACTATTTTGAGACAACCCAGGAGTAAAATACAGTACAGAGGTGTTGTCTTTCAAACAGTGGTTTATCTACAAGGCATAGATTTACAGTATATACGTACACGTAGTAGGCTAAGCCAGGCAATCAATCAACCTTCAACTGTAACAGGGAAGCAGGCAGGAAGAGAGAAGCCGCCCTCACAGGGCCTCTCTTATATAGACAGCCTCTTAAAGAGACAGTAACCCTGCTGATTCAATTCTCTTTGCATCATCTCATCTTATGGCAGCTGGTCCACTATTAAATCATCATTACCTTACCAAACATGCTTCACAAACATGTCACAGGAAGGAGGAGTTAACAAAACCTCTGGTAAAAAAACCCTCATTTTTCTGCTTTGTAGTTAGTGGAAATTATTTACTTCCCTACCTGGGAAAGAAATAGGTAGTCCTTGACTTACAATCATTCATTAAGTGACTGTTGCAGTGGCATTGAAAAATAATGACTTATGGTCATTTTGCACATTTGTGACCACAAGCCCAACGTTTTTGTTGCTAAGCGAGACAGTGGTTAAAGGGAATTCCTGTTCCATTTTGCAATCTTTCTTGCCAGTTTAGTCAATCACGGCGGTTGTTAAGTTAGCAATCTGGTTGTTAAGTGAATCCAGTGGGCTTCCCTCACTGAATTTGCTTGCCAGACGGTCGCAAAAGGGGACCACTTGACCCCGGGATATGGCAACTGTCATAAATACATGCCAAATGTCAATCAGTACTTGGGAGGACGGGGACACTGCTACCGTCGCAAGTGTGAGTAACAGTCATAAATACATTTTTGTCCCATGACGCTGTAACTTCGGTCATTAAGTGAACTGTTTTAAGTTTAGGATTATCTGTAAAGAAATTTTAGCTTCCTCCAACAGCGGAGAGGTTTTCAATGCCTTTTAAATCCAACACTCGGCACACAACCAACACGTAAGACAATACGGGAAGTCCTCGACTTACACTAAACAGTTTGTTTAGTGACCATTCAAACGGCACTGAAAAAAGTGACTTATGACCAGCATTATGACCTTTGCAACATGCCCAGGGTCAGATGATTAAAATTCAGGAGCTTGCCAATTGGCTCATACTTATGACCGTTGCTGTGTCCTGGAGTCACATGATCCCATCTTGCGACTTTCTAACCAGTGGAGTCAACGGGAAAGCCAGATTCACTGAACGACCGTGCTAACTTAACAACTGCATTGATTCATTTAACGGCTGTGGCAGGAAAGGTTGTAAAATGGACCAAAGCTCACTTCACAAATGTCTCTCTTAAGAACAGAAATTTTGGGTTCAATTGTAGTCGTTAAATCGAGGACTAGAATAGAATAGCAGAGTTGGAAGGGACCTTGGAGGTTTTCTAGTCCAACCCCCGCCGTAGGCAGGAAACCCTATACCGTTTCAGACAAATGGCTATCCAACATCTTCTTAAAGACTTCCAGTGTTGGGGTATTCACAACTTCTGGAGGCAACTTCTGTTCCACTGATTAATTGTTCTCACTGTCAGGAAGTTTCTCCTCAGTTCTAAGTTGCTTCTCTCCTTGATTAGTTTCCACCCATTGCTTCTTGTCCTGCCCTCAGGTGCCTTGGAGAATAGTTTGACTCCCTCTTCTTTGGGGCAACCCCTGAGATATTGGAGCACTGCTATCATGTCTCCCCTAGTCCTTCTTTTCATTCAACTAGACATACCCAGTTCCTGCAACCTGTAAACAGCCCATTAAAAGCCCATGGCTGAATTTCTTGTGGCTTTTAAATTCACCTGAAGAAGAAATCCTGCCTGTCCCTTCTCAGACAAATGCCTCTAGTTCATCCAGTGAGTAGGGCACCCTTGTCAGAGTTAACCAGCAAGGCGCCACAGAACGTGGCCCCAGGCTGTTGGCTCCGAGCAAGAGGGCGTCCATATCTGACTCGTCATCGTATCGTCACTGAAGGGAAGATAAGCGCTACAGCAGGGTTTTTCCTCCCACATTCGGCAAGTTTGAAAAGGGGTGGACTTCAACTCCCAGAATGCCCCAGCCAGCACCGGGACCCCCGTTACCTCCACACTGGCCTCCGGGAAGCCAAACCGCTTCTGAACTACAGCCGTCAGCTCGCGAATCCGCCGTCCTTTCTCTCCCAGAACGTTCTGAGTTCTGAAATGCAAAAAGACAAAGATTGGCATTAGCTCAAATTCCACCAGAGTTAACTTTGAACATTTCCAATATTATTATTTTCAAATCTAGCTTGCATTTCACTGCTATTGGAATAATTATCTGATTCGATCCAACTTTTTCTCAGGAAGAGTTCACAAAGTCAATCACTTTTGCTCGATTCCAACTAATGGTGTACATCTAAAATTAAGTCGTACTTATATTCTCTCTTTGACTAAAGCTACCTGTTTTATATCTGCCTACCAAGGTTGGAAATTGGGTCATCACATACGTGACTGATCCAATATGACGACTTTTGCAACGCTCATTAAGCAAGTTCATTGTTCGCTTTGGGTCGCTGCTGCCTAAAGCCAGAGGTAAATGCTGGTTTTTCAGCAAAAATCGCAGTACATTTATGTGACTGCAGGATGTTGCTAACAGTCAAATATGCAGGCCAGTTGTTTAGCATCTTTTGGAACCTACCATATTTTTCGGAGTATAAGACGCACCTATTTCCTTCACCACCACCCCCCCCCGAGCACTCTATAAGCCTCCTAAAGGCTAAGCATGCCCTTTTTTGGACAAAAAAACAGGCCCGTTTTTGGGAGGTCTGCAGAATGCAAAAACCTTTTTTAAAAATTTGCTTCTTCACAATCTCGGTGCATCTTATACTCCGAAAAATATGGTATGTGGGGAGGGCCCTTTGTAAAATAGAAGAAATTGGAATAGAATAGAATAAGAAATCTGAAAAGAATAGAATTCTTTATCGGCTAAGTGTGAGTGGACATACAAGGAATTTGTCTTTGGTGCATATGCTCTCTGTGTACATAAAGAAAAATAAAATAGAATACATTCATCAAGAATGATAAGATACAACACTTAAGTGATAATCATAGGTTACTAATGAGCATTGTAAAGATACAAGCAACATGGTTATAGTCATAAGTGGGAAGAGACAGACAGCCACTAAGCGCCCAGTCATAAGTGAAGGACTACATCCATCCATCATATTTATTTATCAATCTACATCCATCTAACGTTCATCTACTACCTACCTACTTAAGAGAACACTCAGCTCACAAGCAAGCGAGACTCCTACAAATACCTGTTATTTGTGGGCGATCCTTCAAGACTGTTCAAGAGAAGCAACTACCGGTAGTAAAAAAAATGCAGCAGCTCAGCTACTAACTGCTGCAGGGAGAAGGATCATACAATGTCTGCCTTAAAATAGATGCATTGGTTGCCAACTTCTGAATGGAAATTGACGCTTCCCTTCTCAGACAAATGCCTCTTGTTCATCCAATGACCGGACCTCCTCCTTTGCCCAAAGCCACCAACACAGGGCCACAGAACGTGGCACAGTGTCGTTGAGCCCGGGCAGGAGGAGGCCGTTTCTGACTCGTCATCTTATCATCACAGAAGGGATTTCTTGGGCTTCCAAACAGGCAGCCAGCTTTTGATTATTATTTTTTTCCAGCGGCTCAGGAGAACCTTCAAAAACAACATTTGGTACACTGGCTGTGAACTTTTCTGGACACACAAACACTCAATATCCTTGGCATCTCATGTCTGGACTACTGCAATTGACTGGCTGAAGACCATCCATTGCAGGCAGATGCTGATTAAGTCTGCAGTGGCAAACCAGCGTGTTTCCGGTAGCATCTTTTCTGAGTAAAATTTTATTATGTTTTTGTGAGATGGATAACTTTTGACTTTTAATAAAAGTTGTCAGTTAGGAAGTATGCTATAGAGTCCTGATCTGATGACCAGCCACAAAAGGTTTTAGTCTGGCTTAGACGTGGGTTCCTCTAGACTTGCCCATGTATTAACTTTATCCAGCCTTGTATAGTTCAGATCTGATTATATTGAAGACTAAAAGCTAAAGGTTCCCTTCGCACATATGTGCTAGTCGTTCCCGACTCTAGGGGGCGGTGCTCATCTCAGTTTAAAAGCCGAAAAGCCAGCGCTGTCCGAAGACGTCTCCGTGGTCATGTGGCGGGCATGACTCAACGCCAAAGGCACACGGAACGCTGTTCCCTTTCCACCAAAGGTGGTTCCTATTTTTCTACATGGTTTCGAACTGCTAGGTTTGCAGAAGCTGGGAGAAGTATCGGGAGCTCACTCCGTTACGTGGCGCTAGGGATTTGAACCACCAACCTTTCTGATCGATAAGCTCAGAGTCTTAGCCATGATGATGTTGAAAACTACCTACTTCAAAATAAATTTGCCCACCCTGTAAGATTTGGGACAGAAGCCCTGCTCAGGGTCCCATCTCCACCCGCTAGTAGGGCCTTCCCAACTAACAGATAAATAACCACAGTAAAAATGAAGGTGCCTGCTGCTCCCAAGGATGTTTCTTCAGATAAGTGGGGGAAGAGCTAATCCACAGAGTTTCAGTGTATGTATGTATGTGTGTATGTGACAGCCGGACCAAATGACCTGGTAGCAAGGATGATGATTTCGGTCCTGGTTGGGGTAACGCGGACTTCCACCCCGGAGTAGCCATCTTCAGCCAGCTCCCGAGTCAAAAACTCGTTCAGTTCGGCTTTGAAGATGCCATCGGCCACAAACTGGAAACAAAACACAAAAGGGTGAGATACGAGGCCAAGCACAACCTCGTCAACCCACAATAAGTAGAGGCACAAAGCAACGCAGCCCCCGCCCCACAGCAATGCAAACCCCTCAATGGAAGCTGCTACCTTGGAAATGGGGAGGGTCACCCAATGCTTAATACCGGAGGCCCCAGACCCATCCATAGGTCACTCATGCGCTGGTGACGTCTCGCTTGGACTACTGTAACGCTCTCTACATGGGGCTTCCCTTGAAATGCACCCGGAGGCTACAGTTGGTCCAGAACGCAGCCGCGCGGGTAATTATGGGGAGTACTAGATACTCCCATGTGACACCGTTCCTGCGCGAGCTGCACTGGCTTCCTGTGGTCTATCGGGTGCGTTTCAAGGTTTTGATAACAATCTTTAAAGCGCTCCATGGCTCAGGACCTAGTTACCTGCGGGATCGTATTCTGCCCCATATATCCCTGCGACCAATCCGCTCGCACAGAGAGGGCCTCCTCCAGGTGCCGTCCACCAGACAGTGTCGAGGGGCGGCGCCTAGGAGTAGAGCCTTCTCTGTGGCGGGCCCAGCCCTGTGGAATGACCTCCCTCCGGATATTAGGACTACCTCTGACCTCTACTCCTTTCGTGTAAAGCTCAAGACCCACCTTTTTCAAGTTGCTGGCCTGGCTCAACTTTGATCCAACTATATCGCTCCTGACGGGTTTTTTATTTGGGGTATTTTAATTGCATTCAATTTATTTAGGGGTTTTTAAACATTGTGTTTTTACTTGTTTTTATCTATCAGTTCACCTCCTCCTTGTATATGTTGTGTATATGTCTTGGTATATGTTTTGTTATATGTATGCCGATATATTTATTTCCTATGTTTTGTTGTACGCCGCCCCGAGTCCTTCGGGAGAGGGTGCGGCTAAGAAATAAATATTTATTATTATTATTATTAATTACAAGGACAGGGATATTCCTCCATTTACAATAGTTCGTTTAGCAACCGTTCAAAATTACAAGGCACTGAAACAAGTGACTTAGGATCCCTTTTTCACACAACTTTTTCAGCCTCTCCCTAGTCGTATGATCAAAATCGAGACACTTGGCAACGGGTTCATATTTACGACGCTTGCAGTGTCCCATATACAGGAGCAGTGCAGGCGAATTACCCCTCATTTAAGACAGAAACTAAGTCCCCATTCCCTTTTGCTCTCTTTGTGTGTGTGTGTTGTGTGTGTGTCAGAGCAGGGGTTGCGTTTTTTGCCAACATACCCAAATCTGGGTGTGATGGGGGCAGGAGTTGCGTGTCTGCCCCCAGCACCCAAAGCTGGCTTGCGTGTTGTGGTTGGGCCAAACACGCCAAACCTTGGCCTCTCCAGCGCCAGACCAACATTTCAACTGCGAGACGTTTCAATGCTGGCCTGGTAGCGGAGAGACCCAGGTTCGAGTCCCTCCTTCAGCTGCAGATGTGGCTCCATGGGGACTTTTGGGCCTTTTGGGCTGACTATAGAAACGACCTTTAACTCCTAAAGGAACAGTTTTCCAATCTTGGCAACTTTTTTAAGATGCGGGGACTCCAACTCCCAGAATTCCCCAGCTTATCCGGGACTTTAGAACCCCCCCCCCCCCAAAGTGCCTCTGTCTCCGCTTAGCCTTCCTCACAAGGCTGTTGTTGAAGCTGGCCCAGGTTCAACCACTCTCTAGCGCAGGGGTCTCCAAGCTTGGCCACGTTTAAGACTGGTGGACTTCAATTCCCAGAGACCCCTGCTCTAAGCAAACCACAGCCTACCTGGCAGGGCTGTTGTGGAGAAAAACCGATCCCATTTTGCACTCATATAATAATACTTAGGCATAAGCACGTGTTAAGATAGATCAGCTCTGAGCTATCGGGCAGCTTCCGGTCCCGGCCGGCCCGTTCTAGCCTCGACTCTCGCTGCCTTCTCGGCCCAGCCAGACCCAACGAGGATTTGGGCCGGAGCCGCGGAGAGATGGCTCAGCCTCAATCCACTCCCATCCGTGAGTCCCGCCGTCGCACAGGCCCACCTAACCGGCCCCGTCCCGCCGCTCGACCCGCCGCGCCTTCTCCGGCCCTTATTTCTTCCCCCGCCGCCCCGCCATAAGGCTCCGCAAGGCCCCCGAAAAGCCTCACCTTTCGCTTCTTGGAGATCTGTACCGCCATCTTGAGCCGCGCCGCTCTGGCGAAAAAGAGGCGGCTTCCGCCGGCGCAGAGGAGTATAGGGCTGCTCTGCCGCTCGTCATTGGCCCGCTGGCGTCACGTGGACGGAAACGGCCGCGAGCCACGTTGGGAAATGTAGTTGATGTTTGAGAGCCGGCGGCTCTCTGGCGCGGATAGGCGTTCATGATCGTTCTATGCTTCCTATTGGTCGAGTTGCTTAGGCAGGGGGAGGGATGTACTAGGGGTTTTTGGGAAAAGTAGGCTGGTGTAGAAAATAGTTTAATTGGGCGTTGAGATAGTAACAATATTCAACATTATGAACCACCGCCATAATCAATCATCATCAACAACAATTTGACCTCTGCTTTTGGGAATGAAGAAGAATAAACTGATAGAGCTTCCGTGTGCAGCTGCAGTATACCTGTGAAGCTCCTTTCTCCAAGATTATTGTTGTATTCATTCATTTTGTATAATCTCCCATCTCACATAAGTGATTCTGACAATGGGATACGATAAGAAACGCACCCGCTGCATTCTTTCCCCGTCCATGCATTTTTCAACATGCTGTGTTATCATCTCAACAACACCTGGCTAGTCCTGCATTTCATTTTTTTAAAAATTATTTTTAAAAAGATTTGAAAGTCTGCCCGAGATACTCTGTGACTCTCTAGGGGTTTCCTGCTTGAGCAGGGGGTTGGACTAGAAGACCTCCAAGATCCCTTCCAACTCTGTTATTCTGTTATTGTTATTTTCTCTGATCCGAGAAATCAAATTTATCCATCTCTCCCCAAAAAATATTTCAGCTTTGCCAACATTCCTTCCAGGTGGATAGTATTGAATCTTCCCAGCTCTCTGCATACAATAATCTGAGGGATCCTTGGTGCTCTCTGAGCTATCAGTTTTATTGCAGACGTTTCATTACCAAACTAAGGAACATCATCAGTTCTTAAAGGGAGTGGGAATTGCAGAGGAGGAGAAGGAGGAGGAGAAGAAGGAAAATGACTGTGGGGTCCTTGGTGCTCTCTGAGCTTGGTTGATTTCTTGCAGACGTTTCATGACCCAACTAGCTAACATCATCAGTGCTACAAGGGAATGGGGTTGGAGGAGGGGGGAGAAAGGACAGTGCTCTACCCAAACTAGGTAACATCATCAGTGGTAGTCCTGCTACCTAACAGCACTGATGGCATTATCTAGTGAGGTAATGAAACATCTGCAAGAAAACCACAAAGTTCAGAGGAGAACACCAAGAATGTGGACTGTTTCCACATTCACAGTCATAATCCTCCTCCTCTTCCTCTTCCAACTCTCCCTTCGTTCTAGCACGGATGATGTTTCTGAGATGGGTCATGAAACGTCTGCAAGAAAACCACCAAGCTCAGAGAACACCAAGGAATCCTCATTTCAACCCCAACCTACAAAATATTCTCCTTTATTGGTGTACAATAATAATGTCACCGCTCTGACCAGATGCTGAAATATCCGTCTACGGCTGAGGCTTTAACAAAACATCTCGATGCCGACACAACGATTTGCAGTTGTGACCACAGGAGGTCAGAGTTGGTTCGCGAGAAAGGAGGCAGCCCAGCTCTGTCCAGCAACCTTAGGAGCTCTGTATGGGGAGCCCCATATGCTCAGCGAACTCCCAATGTGGGTCATGAAACTGGCCCATTTCTTCACTTCGTGCTTCTTCTTTTTTATATCTATAAATGTTTTATTATAAACAATTATACACATTGACAGAGACATACACAACACTTACAAGCAACATCGGAACTTCCCACTCCTCCTTACAACAGATATCTATCGGTGCATCTTTGCAAACATTTCCCCACGCCTCTCAATCCATCTCTATATATTTTTACGCTTATCATCCTATTATTTCTTACGCTTTTTGCTTATCAGTCTCTATTTTGGTTATTTGTATCAGACAGTCTTTATTGCTCTTCTACTAATAAGTAACTTTTTCTACTTCTGTGAATGCTACTTTTCCTACCTTCTTATCACTAATTCCTACTTCTTCTATAATACAAACTATATTTTTTTAGATTCTTATTCCCTGTTTCTATCATCTAGCCATTTGTACCATTTCCCCCAAATTAAATAGTGCTCCGTTTCCTCCTTTCCTTGAATTTCCTTGGTCAATTTGTCCATCTCTGCGCATTCTAAGATCTTCCGTTTTATCCCATCCTCCTTCGGTATTCTGTTATTCATTCCATTTCTGCACATATGCTATTCTAGCCGCTGTGATGATATGTAGAAGTAGGTATAGAGTCTCATTATTGTATTTTGTTGTGGTTATGTCTAATGAAAATGTCTCCGGCTTCCAATCTATATGGTCCCCTGTTATAGCTTCCAACCAGTTTTTGATTTTAGCCCAGATTTTTTTGCCTCCTCGCATGTCCACCATGTATGGTAGTACATCGTGCTTGTTGCTAAGCTAGTCCTGCTCCCAGATCTGTCTAAAGTAGCTTTTTTCTCCAAGGCACCTGAGGGGTAGAACAAGAAGCAATGGGTGGAAACTAATCAAGGAGAGAAGCAACTTAGAACTAAGGAGAAATTTCCTGACAGTGAGAACAATTAATCAGTGGAACAGAAGTTGCCTCCAGAAGTTGTGAATGCCCCAACACTGGAGGTTCTTAAGATGATGTTGGATAGCTGTTTGTCTGAAACGGTATAGGGTTTCCTGCCTAGGCAGGGGGTTGGACTAGAAGACCTCCAGGGTCCCTTCCAACTCTGCTATTGTATTGTAAGAATTGAAATGTTGTCAAAGGAAAAAAAATAAACCCGAGAAGAAAGTCCAGTGGCCTTTTTGGAAAAAGCACCTTTGTGATTAGAATAGAATAAGAGAGTTGGAAGGGACCTTGGAGGTCTTCTAGTCTAACCCTTTGCTCAGGCAGGAAACCCTATTATAACATTTCAGACCAATGGACTCTTCTTAAAGACTTCCAGTGTTGGGGCATTCGCAACTTCTGAAGGCAAGCTGTTCCACTGTTTAATTCTTCTTGCTGTCAGGAAGTTTCTCCTTAATTCCTGGTTGCTTCTCTCCTTGATTAGTTTCCATCCATTGCTTCTTGTTCTACCCTCAGGTGCCTTGGAGAATAGCTTGACTCCCTCTTCTTTGGGGCAACCCCTGAGATATTGGAAGACTGCTGTCATGTCTCCCTTAGTCCTTCTTTTCATAAGACTAGACATACTCAGTTCCTGCAACCGTTCTTCATATGTTTTAGCCTCCAGTCCCCTAATCTTCTTTGTCGCTCTTCTTAGATAAAGGAAATGTATATATACAGGTGAAACTCGAAAAATTAGAATATCGTGCAAAAGTTCATTTATTTCAGTAATGCAACTTAAAAGGTGAAAGTAATATATGACTCATTACATGCAAAGCAAGATAGTTCAAGCCGTGATTTGTCATAATTGTGATGATTATGGCGTACAGCTCATGAAAAGCCCAAATCCACCATCTCAGAAAATTTGAATATTACATGCAATCAATAAAACAAGGATTGTACATAGAACAATATCGGACCTCTGAAAAGTATAAACATGCATATGTACTCAGTACTTGGTTTGGGCCCCTTTTGCAGCAATTACTGCCTCAATGCGGCGTGGCATGGAAGCTATCAGGCTGTGGCACTGCTGAGGTGTTATGGAAGACCAGGATGCTTCAACAGCGGCCTTCAGCTCTTCTGCATTGTTTGGCCTCATGTCTCTCATCTTTCTCTTGGCAATGCCCCATAGATTCTCTATGGGGTTCAGGTCAGGCAAGTTTGTTGGCCAATCAAGCACACTAATCCCATTGAACCAGGTTTTAGTGCTTTTGGCAGTGTGGGCAGGTGCCAAGTCCTGCTGGAAAATGAAGTCAGCATACTCATAAATCTCGTCTGCAGAAGGAAGCATGAAGTGCTCCAAAATCTCCTGGTAGACGGCTGCGTTGACCCTGGACTTAATGAAGCACAGTGGGCCAACACCAGCAGATGACATGGCTCCCCAAATCAACACAGACTGTGGAAACTTCACACTGGACTTCAAGCATCTTGCAGTGGGTGCCTCTCCATTCTTCCTCCATGCTCTGGGTCCTTGGTTTCCAAATGAGATGCAAAAGTTGCTCTCATCAGAAAAGAGGACTTTGGACCACTGAGCAACAGACCAGGTCTGTTTTTCTTTAGCCCAGGTAAGGGGCTTCTGACGTTTGTTGTTCAGGAGCAGCTTGACAAGAGGAATACAACATTTGAAGCTCATGTCCAGAATCCGTCTGTGGTGGCTCTTGATGCACTGACTCCAGCCTCAGTCCACTCCTTGTGAAAGTCCCCAACACTTTTGAATGGCCTTTTCTGACAATCCTTTCCAGGCTGTGGTCATCCCTGCTGCTTGTGCACCTTTTTCTTCCACACTTTCCCCTTCCACATAACTTTCTATTAATGTGCTTTGATGCAGCACTTTGGGAACATCCAACTTCTTTTGCAATGACCTTTGGAGGCTTTCCCTCCTTATGGAGGGTGCCAAGGATGGTTTTCTGCACAACTGTCAGGTCAGCAGTCTTTCCCATGATTGTGATTCCTACTGAACCAGACTGAGAGACCATTTAAAGGCTCAGGAACCCTTTGCAGGTGTTATGGCTTAATTAGCTGATTAGAGTGGGACACTTTGAGCTTAGAATGTTGCACCTTTTCACAATATTCTAATTTTCTGAGATGTGGATTTGGGTTTTTCATGAGCTGTAAACCGTAATCATCACAATTATGACAAATCACGGCTTGAACTAACTTGCTTTGCATGTAATGAGTCTATCTCATATATTACTTTCACCTTTTAAGTTGCATTACTGGAATAAATGAACTTTTGCACGATATTCTAATTTTTTGAGTTTCACCTGTATATATATATCTATATATCTTGAATTATCCTAAAAAAAATTGAGTTCCAGGTGTAGTTATATAAGAAGAGACAGACATTGCGATCTCTGGAACTTAAAATATAAGCTATATAAAAAATATATAGCTAAGTGGGTAATATTTTTAAAATTCCAGAGATCACAATGTCTGTCATCTATCTATCATCTATCTATCTATCTATCTATCATCTATCTATCTATCTATCTATCTATCTATCTATCTATCTATCTATCTATCTATCTATCTATCATCTATCTATCTACCTACTTTGTCTGTCTGTCTATCATTTATCTATCTACTTTGTCTGTCTGTCTATCAATCTATCATCATCTATTTCTCTCTCTCTCTCTCTATATATATATATATATATATAAACATATATATATATATGTTTTCTGAGGTTTTTGCGGGTGTTTGTATGTATGTCTTTGGTTGTTCGGGTTTTGCTCCTGGAAGCACCAAGCCGGAAGCACCAGCCTGAAGATGATGAATGAGACTTCATCGAAACGTTGTGAAGATACTTCCAATTCTACGCGGGAGAAAACCCGAACAACCAAAGACATACACACACACACACACACACACACACACATATATAATCTCCTATGTATATATCATCTATCTATCTATCTATCTATCTATCTATCTATCTATCTATCTATCTATCTATCATCTATCTATCTATCTATCTATCTATCTATCTATCTATCTATCTATGCCTATCTATCTATCATCTATCTATCATGTCCGTCTAACTCTATCTACTTCTCTATCTGCCTATCTATCTACTAGGTCTGTCTATGTATCATCTCCTATCTATCTATCTATCATCTATCTATCTATCTATCTATCTATCTATCTATCTATCTATCTATCTATCTATCATCTATCTATCTATCTATCTATCTATCATCTATCTATCTAGCTAGCTATCTATCTATCTATCTATCTATCTATCTATCTATCTATCTATCTATCTATCATCTATCTATCATGTCCGTCTAACTCTATCTACTTCTCTATCTGCCTATCTATCTACTAGGTCTGTCTATGTATCATCTCCTATCTATCTATCTATCATCTATCTATCTATCTATCTATCTATCTATCTATCTATCATCTATCTATCTATCTATCTATCTATCTATCTATCTATCTATCTATCATCTATCTATCATGTCCGTCTAACTCTATCTACTTCTCTATCTGCCTATCTATCTACTAGGTCTGTCTATGTATCATCTCCTATCTATCTATCTATCTATCTATCTATCTATCTATCTATCTATCTATCATCTATCTATCTATCTATCTATCTATCTATCTATCTATCATCTATCTATCTATCTATCATCTATCTATCTATCTATCTATCTATCTATCTATCTATCTATCTATCTATCTATCTATCTATCTATGTCCATCTAACTCTATCTTCTTCTCTATCTAACTATCTATCTACTAGGTCTGTCTATGTATCATCTCCTATCTATCTATCTATCATCTATCTATCTATCTGTCTGTCTGTCTGTCTGTCTGTCTGTCTGTCTATCTATCATGTCCGTCTAACTCTATCTACTTCTCTATCTACCTATCTATCTACTAGGTCTGTCTGTGTATCATCTCCTATCTATCTTTCTATCTATCATCTATCTATCTATCTATCTATCTATCTATCTATCTATCTATCTATCTATCTATCTATATCTATCTATCTATCTACATCATCATCTATCTACCCTACCTACCTACCTACCTACCTACCTACCTTGTGCTTATATTCTGAGTTATACAGCAGACTGAACTATTTCTTATCTGACAATGATTAGTGCGCATGTCACATAATACGTCACACATTCCTTAACTTTTTTTTCTGATCTTCCGTTCGCCTGCCGAAGGAGACAGGCACATATACTCTGCAGAAATGTAGTTAATTGAGTTAGCACTTTTGTATTTTTATTTTCTTTTATATTAAAAATGTTTTTATTAGATCTTGCTTCGGGTTTTATTTTTGCTTGTCTTCAGAAGTATGCTGCTAGGAGAAGCCACGGTCCATTCAGCTTCGTTAATTCAGGGTGGAACTCCTCTCTTGACATACCTACCTATCTACCTACACTGTCTGTCTGTCTGTCTACCTATCTCAATCAGTAGCTTCCTATCTTCTTTATGGCAGTTACAAATAAATTTATTGTCTATCCTCCCTCTTCGAGGTTCCTTCCAAAACCCCTTCTTCACATGTTTTACCCTTTCTAATCCCTGAATCCATAAAACACCATTTCATTTTTTCTCCCATTTTCAGTAAAAAGTCCATAAAGGGTATCCAAGTCACTAATAAATACCCTTGTTGTAGTCTTGCCTAACTAAAAAAGTCAATTTTGCCCTATCTGAAAATTAGAAACATAAAAAGACACAGAAAGCTGACGGCAGGAAAAAAAAAACACCACCAAGTCTGGCCTTTCAGTTATTGTTTGTTTGCTTTTCTTTTTATATTTATTATTTTTATTTTATTCATTGTAGTAAAATAAGGCGAGTGGTACGGTGGCCTAGAGGTTGAGCTTTCGTCTCACAATCAGGAGGTTGTGAGGTCAATCCTAGGTAGCGGCAGATATTTCTCTCTCTCTGGGCACACGGAGAATATACCTGCGGAACAAAACTCCACATTGGTGACAGGAAGGGCATCCGGCCAGTAAACACGGAGCTCCATTCAGCTGCCCAGACTCCATCCCCAAAAGGGATTAAGGGGTCATTGAAAGAGGATGATCATAGTAAGATAAGGTGGTTTTTAAAAGAAAAAAGAACTCGTTCAACTTTTGAATCAAATCGCTGTTCCACTTCTGCCGAAATTGTATTGTTTGCAGCTAAATGTTAGTAGGCACATTTAATGTTTCCTTTTCACTTCCTTCTTGTATACATATTTGCTAATATTTCGGAGGAAGCCTCCCAATCGTTCAGAAGCTGGGATTTGGAGACGTCTTTTCTCTGGAAAACTGGAGGGCGGAAAGTTATTATTATTGCAACACACCCAAGAGTTTGTGATGATGCCCGCTGCAAAACGGGAGATTCCCAGGAGTGGGGAAAATGGATTTATTGATCTAGCCGTGTTTTCAAAAGCCCCCTTCCTCTACCTCGGAGTTTTGAAATATAAATCACATTAGATCAGGGGTGTCCAAACTTGGGAACTTTAAGACTTGTGGACTTCAACTCCCAGAATTCCCCACAAGTCTTAAAGTTCCCAAGTTTGGACACCCCTGCATTAGATCTTGATATTACGAGAAATCAGTCTAGACTGGGCTGGGGAAAAAACAAACAAACATTGTCTCCATTAATTGCTTCCATTTCTGCAATCAACAAATTTAAAAAAATGGTAAAGTGAGCAGCAACTGAACTGAATTTTCCACTTCACCGGGATAAAGAGAGTAACCAGGTTAAGTTTCAGTCCAGGGCTTCTGAGAAATGTTTGGCTCTTGTGTTTGTGTCTTTTCGAGTGACAGCTGTCTGTCTGTGAGAATCTGATAGGCAGCGGATCAAAGCTTATCAAAGCCGAGATGGGAAATTCATTCTGACTTAAGGATTTTTGCCTTGGTTTGGTCTCGCCTGCTCAAGAGTGCTGTAGAATCCTGAAGTTTAGATCGGTGTTTTTCAACACTGGCAATTTTAAGACAGGTGGGACTTCAAGTCTCTCTAAATAATAATAATAATAATAATAATAATAATAATAATAATAATAGACTATACCTGCCCCGAAAATCAGGTGGCGGAGGATTATTACAAGTGAAGCAAATAGTTGAAGAAGAAAAACATGCACTGGCTGATTATTTAAAAGAAAGTCAAGAACATCTATTAATCGAAGTAAAGAACAAAAATCTACTGAAGGCCCAACAGACGAAACAAGAATACAGAAAAGATGTGATAAAATCAAGAATGGAGAGTTGGCAGAACAAAGCATTACATGGTCAATTTCTGGAAAAAATAAAAGATAAAGTGGACAGTGAAAAAACTTGGTTATGGTTAACAACAGGTACATTAAAGAAAGAAACAGAGTCACTAATCCTGGCTGCGCAAGAACAAGCTATCCGAACAAATGCCATTAAGGCCAAAATCGAAAAAATCCTCTGATGATGCCAAATGCAGACTCTGCAAAGAAGTTGATGAAACTGTTGACCACATACTCAGCTGCTGTAAAAAAATCGCGCAGACTGATTATAAATTGCGGCACAATTCAGTAGCACAAATGATCCACTGGAATTTGTGCAAAAATTATAATATTAAAACAACAACAAACTGGTGGGAACATAAGCCTGAAAAAGTCACCGAAAATCAGATGGTCAAGATCCTGTGGGATTTTCGTATACAAACAGACAAAATACTAGCGCATAACACACCAGACATCACACTGGTTGAGAAAAAAAAAGGTTACAATCATAGACATCGCAATACCAGGTGATAGCAGGGTCGAGGAGAAGGAACATGAAAAAGTCGCGAAATACCAGGACTTAAAAATTGAAATCCAACGATTATGGCACAAACCAGCAGTGGTAATTCCAGTGGTAATCGGCACACTGGGTGCTATTCCAAAAGCACTGGAATTACATTTAAAACAGTTAAAACTTGACAAAATCACCATCAGTCAAATGCAAAAAGCTGCACTGCTTGGATCTGCACGTATATTACGAAAAATACGTTACGACGTCCTAGGCCCCTGGGTGGGGCGCCGACTAGTAATCAATGCCAAATCCGGCGAATCAACTGGCCGCTGTGATACAATCGTATAATAATAATAATAAAATAATATAATAATAATAATAATAATAATAATAATAATAATAATAATAATAATATAATTATGCATCAACAGAATTGTATCACAGCGGCCAGTTGTTTCGCCAGATTTGGCATTGATTACTAGTCGGGCCCCACCCAGGGGCCTAGGACGTCGTAACATATTTTCATAATATGTGTGCGGATCCAAGCAGTGCGGCCTTTTGCATTTGACTGATGGTGATTTTGTCAATTTTTAACTGTTTTAAATGTTGTTGTTGTTGTTGTTATTATTATTATTATTGTTATTATTATTACAGGCAACCTTCGACTTACAAACACTTGTTTAGCTTGAATTTACAATGGTTGAGGAATTCTGGGAGTTGAAGTCCACAAGTCTTAAAGCAGCCATGTTTGGAAACCGGGGGAATTCTGGGAGTTGAAGTCCACAAGTCTTAAAGCGGCCATGTTTGGAGACTGGGGGAATTCTGGGAGATGAAGGCCATATGTCTTAAAATGGCCATGTTTGGAGACCCCTGGAATAAACAAAGGAATAAAACAACAAATAGAAATTAAATTCAACCCAGATGTCCTCCTGGTGAAAAGAAAACTTGCAAGAGATGATCCCGCTTGCGAAGTATTATGCAATACCTGATGATTTAAAGCCACTTCTTTTTTTATTATTCAACATTTTATACATAATAAATACAAAGTTACACAGCCAATATAAAGAAAGCATCGGGGAGCTGCTTCCAGTTTACTGACGCTGTACATGAGTGATATGTTTTGATTTGCATGCCCTTCTATGAAGTTTTAAAAAGGAGGCTTATTTTACAACCTTTCTTTAAAAAATAAAAATTAGCAGCTCTTACAGGAAATAGTCTTTGTTTTAAAAAACAAAAACAAACCCAGAACTAAGGAAATTTCTTTTAAATAACGCTTTTCTGAATCGGGGAGAATCGGGGATCAACAGCAACGACGGAAACCGATCGAATAAATTTATTTTTTTAAGAAAAAAAAAATGCAGAACAACTGGCCAACCGCTGGGAAGGTGGGGAGAGTATTATTGTTGGCAACGCACTTCTGGTTTTTTTCGGGAAACCTTTTAAAAATGTTTGCTGTGAAGTTTTGTTGTTTCTTTCCCTCTTAGGGAAAAAGAAAACGCTTAAAAAACGTTTTTTTAAAAAGAAGTCTAATAAACACTTAAAGATCTCGACAGATCAACGGCACAAAAAAAATGCACGCCTCCCACCCATCCCACCCACTTGCCTCCCCACCAAGAATCCCCCCCCCCAAAAAAACCTTTACAGGACTCTGCCAGATCCTGGCCCTGCTGCAGAGGAATTGGCTGGGGCTTCCTCTCCTCCCTGGTGTAGGCCAAGCGAAACAAAGATTGCCCCACCCCTCCCCATAGAAAAGAAAGGAGAGGGAGGGGAGAAGGAGGAGAGGGAGGGGAGAGGGAGAAGGAGAAGAGGGAGGGAAAGGGGAGGAGATGGGAGGGGAGGGGAGGAAGGGGAGAGGGAGAAGGAGAAGGGAGAGGAGGAGTAGTGAGGGGAGGGGAGAAGAGGGAGGGGAGGAGGTGGAAGGGGAGAGGGAGGAGAGAAGGAGAAGGGAGAGGAGAGGAAGGGGAGAGGGAGGAGAGAAGGCAGAAGAAGGGGAGAGGGAGCGAAAGAGGAAGAGGGGAGGGAAGGAGACGGGAGGGGAGGAGAGGAAGGGGAGAGGGAGCAAAAGAGGAAGAGGGGAGGGGAGGAGAGGAAGGGGAGAGGGAGGAGAGGAGAAGGGAGAGGAGAGGGAGGGAAGGGGAGAAGATGGGAGGGGAGGAGATGGAAGGGAAGGTGAGAAGGAGGGAAATTGGAGAGAAGAGGAGGAGGAGAAAAGGAAAGAGAAGGGAGGATAGAAGAGGAAGGGGAGAGAGAGGGAAAAAGGAGGAGAGGGAGGGGAAGAGACGGGAGGGAAGGGGAGAAGAGGGCGGAAGGGGAGAGGGAGGGAAAGGGGATGCGACTGGAGGAGAAAAGGAAGGAGGCGGGAGGGTAGGAGAGGAAGGGGAGAGGGAGGGAAAGGGGAGAAGAGGAGAAAAGGAAGGAGAGGGAGAGGAAGAGAAGAGGAAAAAAAGGAGGAGTTTCTCTGAGAGACCCAGCCAAGATTATCTGTGCAAAGTTTCAGACAAAGCAGCTCTTCCACGAAACGAAAGCCACGGAATTGGGGGGGGGGAGAGGAAATGGGACACCAAAAGAGCTTCGTGTATAATCTTACTTACAGGTAAAACCGGAGAGGGGGGGGCAATTGTGCAGGTGAGTTCATACATTCGATCCCTGAAGGCAGGGAAGGGCTTGGGAGTGGGCCACGGGCTCTCCCCCCACCCCCCAACGACTTCTCTCCCAATCGCATCATCTCAGCCTGGACTTTGGGGGGGGAGGGAGGGTTGTTGAATGAAGGACTCTGGGTGAACGTTTGGATGACCTCTGGGTTCGTTCCCTTGGAGGCCTTGCCGGAAACCAACGTTGGAAAGGGGAGAAATCCTCCTTTTCGTCTTCCCTCTCTCGCTCGTACGACACGGGCTTATTCCTCCCCAACGTTTGCCCGGTTTAAACCCAGGATGGGAAGGGACCAGGCCAGCTTCGATTCCAAGCCAACATGGCGTCTTCGGGAAACGGCCGAGGGGGGGAAGGTGCCAGGTGACTTTTTGAGACCTGGCGTTGACCAAGAACGCCGTGAAGGAGGGCCGAGAGACCTTGGCAAGGTTGGACCCCAGGAGAACCGTGGAGGTTGGAGAGGGGAAAGATGGAGCCCCCCTCACCCAACCCCCACTGGGCTGAAGGGAGAACAACTTCCTTGCCCTTCCTTGCCCCCCCCCCTTCCCTGACCGAGATGCCTTTGATGGGGGGAGGGGGGCATTGCAAGAAGTGAGAGAAAGAGAAGGAGTCAACGACGGGTGACCCTCTCTGGCTCGGAGGGCCTGATCCGGAGGTGGCCCTCGAGGGTCACACAAGAGATGGGCGCTTGAGCCCCAGAGCCCACCGGTAAGCCCCAGCTGGTAGTCACCACGTAGCGAATGTCAGGGGACCTAGAAATTAGAAAGCAATTGCAGGAGAAGAAGGGATTAAAGGGATGGCAGGGAGGGAGGGAGGGAGGATGGTTAGAAGGGAAGTTATAAAATAAGCACAAAAATATAGCGGAAAGAAGGAAAATATGATGGGGAGACTGAAGGTGGGAAGGAAGGAAGAATGGATGGATGGAAGGGAAGAGAAGAGAAGGAAGGGAGAGAGGGAGGGAGGAGAAAGGATGAAAATGAAGGGAGGGAGGATGGAAGGAAGGAAAGGTAAGGACAGGGAGGGAGGGGACGGCATGGAAGGAGAGTTTCAAGAGGAAACGAATGGCTATTTCCTGCTCCACCAAGACAATCCGGCTTCTTCCATCCCCCCCTCCCCCCCCCCCGGGAAAACCCACGGCTGTGAATTCTGCTCTTGCGGAGCAGGCCCCTCCCCGCCTCAACGTCCATCCAAACAGAAGTCCAAGGCCCCTTCGGAAAGAGGGACGTCTCCCCCCTCCCATATTTCACCCCCCTCGAGACTTCTGCAGAACTTTCTTCCCCACCCACCCCCATCGCAAAGGGGGAGAAGACAAATGGGGGAGAGGCCGAAAGAGGGTCCAGCTTCTTCAAGGGACCCTTGTGAGCAGCCTTTTCGGTCCCACGGCCCCCCTGACCGCCCAGGGGGACGGCTACTTTTGAAGAGGTCGGAGAAGGAGAAGAAGAAAAAAAGAGAAACGTCTGCATACATTCCTATGACAACAGTAACATTCTGCACTAATGCGCATGGTGTATGCATATATCTATATATATGCGCCATGGTTTGGAGCAGGGCCACGGATGGCGCTCCCTACGCAGAAAAGCGTGCCCTCTTGAAGGAATTGGCTGCTGTGAAACCAAAACGCCAAACTTGTGCCAGGGAAACGTTCGCTGGGCCCGGGAAGGAAATTAAATTGTCCAAGGTCTGAACGTGGCGGCTTCCAGAGGTCGGGAGGGGCAACCCATTCCCGAACACAGCGGACTACCCGAGGTCGGCAGCCGCCATCCCGGCTTGGGATGGGGGGAGGAAGGTGTGAGGAGTGAGCATCATGGTTCTACCACGACTGGAAGGCGCGAAGGAGGGGAAAAGGGTGAATTAGACCAGGATGGGATTCGGCCGGGTTTTTTGCCCCCGATGATGCTGGCCTGGGGGGACGACGGGACGGACAGTTGTGATGGCTGTGGAGTCGTTTTTGGCGTAACTCAGTAACCCACCCACTCCAAAATGCGCTGATCTCCAGCTGAAAAGGCATGGCTGCTTGCGTTGTGCTACAAAGGTGGCCCGAGAAGGTGAGCCCCCCCTTCCCTCCCCGATGATGACAAAAACCAAAAAAAGGCACCAATAGATCCGTGTGACGGTGGGGAAGAAGGACCGACGGACACACAAGTGTTCCTGGAAGATCTTCCTGTTTTAACCACGAGCTTTCGGACAGTCTCCTCGGTCAAACCAACGTGCCTTTGCAAGGGCGGGCAGGCGGGCGGACGCGTTCGGCCTGGGTCCCAGCCCGGGGTGGAGGGTGGGGGGCGTTGGGGTGAGTGTGGTCACACCAATGTGATTTCCACATCTTCGATCTTCTCGGGGGGGCGGCGGTGTTGGGTGGGGGGCGGCGGAGCGGCTCGCACCTGAAACCAAGCGAAGGGAAGGAAGGAAAAATAGTCCTTTTCTCAGTGCCGTTGTAAGTTTCAATGGTCACTAAACAAACTGTTCGCAAGTCAAGGACTGCCTCTTTCTGACTTCATTCTTCAAAGTTCCTAGCTTCAATAATTTGTTTTATCGCCTGCAAGTAACCTTAAGTCAAGGATCACCTGCATTAAATTAGTAAGGTAAAGGTTCCCCTCGCACATATGTGCCAGTCGTTCCCGACTCTAGGGGGCGGTGCTCATCTCCGTTTCAAAGCCAAAGAGCCAGCGCTGTCCGAAGACGTCTCCGTGGTCATGTGGCCGGCATGACTCAACGCCGAAGGCGCACGGAACGCTGTTCCCTTCCCACCAAAGGTGGTTCCTGTTTTTCTACTTGCATTTTTTACCTGCTTTCGAACTGCTAGGTTGGCAGAAGCTGAGACAAGTCACGGGAGCTCACTCCATTACACGGCGCTAGGGGCCAAACTCACTGAGCACATTTCTCACTGAACAACATCAATTTGGGGCTCAATGAAGCCGAGGACGGCCTGTAATTTAGATGCACTTGGTGAGTCGCCCCAGAGATATTGCAAATTTGGTTCATTTCATGCAACGTGCAAATTGTTGGGGCAAGATGGATTCGCATCCAGAGGCAGCTGAAATTAAACCCTGTTCTAAACCCGGTTTGTGCCTGGGGCAAGCACACCAAGCCTGCAACCACGATCCAGGAACAAACCCCCACTTTATGTCTACCGCTCTGTGGCCCGGCTTAAAACTTACAGGTCTGAGTTTGCTGTAGGAAGTGCTTTCGGGAAGCTGTCCGGGGTGGCTGGGAAAATCCAGGAGAATTTGATGGGAGGTTGTTCTCTGAAGCTGCAACCAAAGGACAAAAAGGAAAAAAAAACAGCACAATGACAACGCTTCAACAACAAAATGTCGCAACCTCTGCGGCTGTTACGAAGTGAAGCCTGCAAGGCGCATTGGCTGGGGAATTCTGGGAGTTGAAGTCCAGACATTTTCAAAAGGGAGAGACTAAGGATGCACCTGTTGTGACCTGTTGGCCAACGGCCCCTCCAGCAGCCGAATCAGAGGAGGAGGGGTGGGAGTCAGGGTCAGCATCGAGGCAGCCTGAGAGCTCCAAGGGGGCAGAGGGAATGGAGCTGGCAGAGAGGGGGCGGAGCCAGGGGCCGTCCGTCAGCCCTCAGGTGGAGCATCAACAGCCCCCAGGTCTGAAGGTGGCTGATGAGGAAGAGGAGGAACAGCTGGGTCCAGTGCCTGACGCATGAATGCGCAGAAGGCAGAGGAGAGGAGAACAATGGAAATCAATGGGCCGGTCCTTGGGACAGAAGAGCCACCGCTGCTAGCAAAGCTCTACCCTAACTCTGGAGATAAAAGGCAGGAGGCGGAGATGAATAGATGTGGCAGAGGAGAGGAGAGCAGTGGAAATCTATGGGCCAGTCCTTGGGACGGAAGAGTCACCGCTGCTAGCGAAGCCCCACCCTAACTCTGGAGATAAAAGGCAGGGGGTGGAGATGAATAGATGTGGCAGACAACTATTCATCTTCCAGACAGATGGACTTGTTAGCCTGCGAGATAAACGTTTTGCCAGCATTCTTAATAAAGGAATCTTTTGAGTTCATGTCAGAGGGTTGGTCGTATTTGCGGAGCTGGGTCAGAAGAGCACATTTAAAAGAGAAGTGGGGAACAATGGGCCTTTTTTGACCAGTGGACTTCAACTCCCAGAATCCTTGAGTCGGCCATGCTCTGAATTCCATGCCGGCTCAGGGATTCTGGGAGTCGAAGTCCACCAGTCAAAAAAGGCCCATCGTTCCCCATGCTGGCTCAGGGATTCGGGGCACTGAAAGGAAAGCGGGAGCCTCTCTTACCGTTTGCCGAGGGAGACCGTGGAAAGCCCTGGGCTCCTCTTTTGTCGGGGCTGGGGGAAGGGCTGATGGGGGGCTGGTCGTAGAGGGGCAACGGTGCCAGGGAGCTTTGGGACTTTGCAGACGGAAAGACCTGTGGGGAAACAAGAGAGGATGGCATTAATGGAGGACGTTTGGTTGTGGCCCACCAGAGGAGCTGTCAGGAGATTCGGACAGTGAGGAGGTTGGGGAGGAAGATGGGCCAGTCCTGGAGTCTGGGGAAGGCTCTGAGGAGGGCTCTGTGTCAGAGGCAGAGAGGGGGCCAGGGCCGTATGCCAGTTCTCAGCTGCCTTCGGAGTCAGATATCAGTGGGGCAGAAGACCAGCTGGAGCCTGTTCCCAGTGTGCGCATGTGCAGAGTTGCCAGACGAAGGGAGCAGCTAAGGAACAAGGGTCGACTTGGGAATAAGGTCACAGGTGGATGATGAATGGCCCCTCCCAGAGGAAATAAAAGAGGGAGTGTCAGGGGAGTGGAGCTTGCAGGAGGCCATGAGTTCCCTTCATTGGTTTGTGACTCTCTGAGACTCCTGGCCAAGTTTTGCAGATCCCGGCCTGGCAGCTCTCCAAGTCAGAGAAGGTCTGTGACTGTAAATCCTCCCTTGAAAGTCTTTGCTGGAGGTGAAGGAGCAGAATTCACAGTCAATGAATAAAAGGTTTTTTTGTCAGGACAAGGAGTTTGTTTCATGCTCTTGGGAAGCCTCCGTCAGAACAATGTTCCTCTCAGCCACGGAAAGAGCCACGGGTCCTCCGGGAGAAAACCGATCCCTAGGAAACAACCGTGATCGGATGGCGCATAATAACAACCAACCAATCGATTAACGCAAGGAAGGAAACCTGCTTGGCGCCAGGATACCTGAACTTCAGCGAAACACGCAACCTCTCCGTTTTCGGAAGCGGTCAGTTCTTCGACCAGGACGGAAGGGAAAACCCCGACACGGCCGTTGAATTCTCCTTCCCAGAATCCGTCGTCGTCCTGGTTTTCTTTGTTCAGGATGCGGAGAATGGCCCCTTCGGGAAAGGAGAGCTCGTCCTCCGTCTGACCCTCGTAATCGTAAAGTGCTTTTACAAAACAGACTGGAAGGGAAAGCAGAGTGGGGAACCCATTAGCAGGTGGGAAAACCCACCTGGGAGACACGTCTTGGGATCCTGAGCACTCATCGTCTTTTCACCCCAGTCTTGGCAATGGAACGGAGCTAGCAGTGTGTTTTACTGGCCCGATGCCCTTCTTGTCGCCAATCCAGAGTTTTATACAGCAGATACTGTATATTCTCATTGCGCCGAGAGAGAGAAATATCTGCCTCTACCTGGGATCGAACTCACAGCCTCCTGATTGTGAGGCAAGAGCGCTGTCTCTAGCCCAATATGCTGCTTTGACTTACGACCACTAATCATCATCATCATCTTTTAGCGGCCCCTTAACCAGCCTGTATTTTTATCCAGACTTTATTATTTTATAAGTAACTCAAGGCGGCGAACATAAAGAATAATCCTTCTTCCTCCTATTTTCCCCACAACAACAACACAGCGAGGCGGGCTGGGTTTACGGAATCACCCTGCCAGCTTTCACGCTTGAGGCAGAACTAGAACTCACTGCCTCCTGGTGACTGGCCCAAAGTTACCCAGCCAGTTTCCATGCCTAAGGTGGGACTAGAATTCCCTGTCTCCTGGTGATTGGCCCAAAGTCACCCAGTTGGCTTTCATGTCTAAGGCAGAACTAGAATTCACCATCACCTAGTCATTGGCCCAAAGCAGAGATTGGGTTGCTCCTAGTTCGGCCGGGATCGACCAAATTGGTAGTAGCAGCGGTGGGAGGCTCCGCCCACCCTCCCGGACGCTTCTGTGCACACAGAACTAGAACTCACCATCACCTAGTGACTGGCCCAAAGTCACCAAGCAGGTTTTCATACCTAAAGCAGAACTAGAACTCACTGTCTCCTGTTGATTCCCAGCAAGCTTTCACTGCAATTTTTCTCCCTGGAGCTGAAGCTGGGTTGGAAAAGGCACTAAAAAACGCAGCCCACGTGTGGCTGGGAGTGTGGCGTTTTACGTCTGGGGAGTGCAGGAATAGCAGGGGTGCCTCCCCAACCCCCCTTGGGGTGGGGGAGAGAGATGGTTAGTTTTACATATGTTAACCCCTACATTGTTCTCTTTTCAGGATATGCTTTTCTTCTGAGGGGAGGCCGCCTGTCAGGCCTGCAGCCATATTTTCTTTTGAGTCTTTGGCCTGCCACACTTTCTAGTATTCTACTATGCATTTTCTATGGTGGGAAAATGGGAGGGGGGGAAGTTAGATGAAATGTAGCCATAACAACGTTCTTTCTAGAAAGCCAAGGTCATTCTTTGTCTTTGCATCTCTGCATTTGACCGGAACTGGATGGGAGGAATCTGTCTTCGTGGCAGTGGGAGATGGGACCATGGGATGGGACTTGTGGGTGTGGGGGGCAAGAACTTGAACTTTCAGCTGGGTGGGGGAAACCGGGAAGCTTTCAGATTCGGGTTTTCCCAGATGTGCCAACATGGCTCTCTTCATAAATTGGAACTTTGAGCAATACTTTACTTTTGGATGCTATTTGGAACCCTGACGCGTGAGAACTCGCGTGGGAGTTGCCTTAACTGGTATTAAAAAAAACTGGCAGCCCGTCCCTGCAACCCCTCCCTCCCAAGATTCAGCCCCCTTGGCTCTTACCACTGGAGTCTCCGTTAAGGCTTCCCGAAACGAGCTCGGCTTCGGCGGAATTGCTGGACGTGTGAGACCGGCTGTCTAACGCTGCCAGGGACTGCAACATGCTCAGGAGGCTGTTGGAGGTCGGGAACTGCAAATATTTCTCCGGCACGTAGCCCACATGGCCTGACTTATTCCGGGCCTGCGAAAGGGGGGAAGACAAACGCACTCGGCGTTAAGAGGGTCACGTCAAAGGCAGCAGAGGGGGAAAAAAAAAGGACAATCGGCCACAAAGAAAGGAAAAGGCGAAATGATACCTTTACCCAGTCTTCCATATCCCCATCTTCGATCACTTCCAAGACTTCGTGTTCCTCAATGGTTAATTCGTCCGGCTGTGAAGCCTGCGGGGAAGGAGGAGTGTGTGAAAAGGAGGAGAAGGGGCCACGAAAAGGACGAGAGGTCTCTAAAGTTGGGCAGTTGAAGACCCGTGGACTTCGACTCCCAGAATTCCTCAGCGGGCCTTGAAGTTGTCCCCTCTTGGGGTTAGGGAAGCCATAACTCCTTTGAGTGCTGGGAGAAACCAAGCTGAGGTCGGATCAGACCCAAAGACCACCCCGATCCAGCAATCTGGGTCCCACCGGAAATTGTCAAGAAGACCTTCAAATATGGCCACCCCCTTCTTTGAAGCAGCCATCTTGATCCTCCATGATTGTTCTATTCCTTCCATAAAACTAATTAAAACTGGTGCCTATCAGATCTATGCACAAAAGGATGTATACAGAGAGTCCTTGACTAACTCTCTCTCTCCATCCATCCCTCAGTATCTATGTCTGTCCATCTATCCATTCACCCACCCATCCATCCCTATGCCTGTCTCTGTCTCTATCCCTCAGTATCTACATCCATCCCTCCAGCTCTATGTCTGTCTGTCTATCCATCTCTCAGTATCTACATATGTGCACCCACCCATCCATCCGTCTCTCTGTTTGTCTATCCATCCACCCCTAAGTATCTACATGTCTGTCCATCCATCCATCTCTGTCTGTCCGTCTGTCTATCCACCCATCCCTCAGTATCTACATCTGTCCATCCATCCATCTCTATGTCTGTCTGTCTCTCTATCCCTCAGTATCTACATCTTTCCATCCATCCATCCATCCATCCATCCATCCATCCATCCATCCATCCATCCATCCATCCATCCACCCCACCCACCCATCCATCTCTATATCTCTGTTTTTGTCCGTCCGTCTATCCATCCATCTATCTAATCCATCATCCATCTATCATCTCTCTTATCTGTTTCTCTTATCTAACAGTCATCTCTGTATCATCCACCCATCCGTCCAATTTCTTTGCCCCCTCCCCCATTCCAAACCAGTGACTCTGGGTGATGGAGGGAATGATATGAAGGAAATCAGAGGATTGCAACACCTACAGAAAATCAATGAGGATGCAACTGCCCCCCCCCCCAAAAAGAAGAAGAAAACAAGAAGAAAAAGAGGAAGAGCGAAGAAGCTGGTAGGGAGGGTGGGAAGACTAAAAATGTTGCGGTCGGATGGAGTTGGAAACAAAAGAAGAAGAAGAAGTAGAGACGTTGGTGGCTTGCAAAGGGGAGGGGACCACGTGGCAAAAATAAAAAAACGAGGAGTGTTTTCGAGGAAAGGAAGTGAGGGGAGGAGGAGGAGGAGAAGCAGAAGCAGAAGCTGACATGATTTGGGGTCATGAGAGGTGATGGAGGAGGATCGAATTGCAAAGCCAACAGGAAAGAGTGAATGGGTTTGTGGGAGGGGAAGAGAGAAAATTGGGGAGTTAATGGCTTGGAGAATTGATGAGATCCTGGAAAGGGAAGAGGTGAGAAGTTTAAAGGGCAAGAAGGCAAGGGAGGAACCTGGGAGTGGAAGCTGTGGACTTTAGAAAGGTGGGAAGAGACATAATGAAAGGAGGGAGGTGTTGCACCTGTATTTCCTTTTCTTTCTTTCTTTCTTTCTTTCTTTCTTTCTTTCTTTCTTTCTTTCTTTCTTTCTTTCTTTCTTTCTTTCTCTCCCTTTCCCTTCCATTCCTCCTTTCCCTTCCTTTCTTTCTCTCCCTTTCCCTTCCTTCTTTCTTTTTCTTTCTCCTTTCCTCCTTCCTTTCTCTCCCTTTCCCTTCCCTTCCTTCTTTCCTGTCCTTTCTTTTTTCTTTCTCTCCCTTTCCCTTTCTTCTTTCCTCTCCCCTTTCATCCTTCCTTCCTTTCTCTCCCTTTCCCTTCCCTTCCTTCTTTCCTTTCTCCTTTCCTTTCTTTCTTTCTCTCCCTTTCCCTTCCTTCTTTCCTTTCCTTTCTCCTTTCCTTCCTTCCGTCCTTTCTCTCCCTTTCCCTTCCCTTCCTTCTTTCCTTTCCTTTCTCCTTTCCTTTCCTTCTCTCCCAGTTCTGATATGTTCTGTTGCAACATACACAAAATTACGAGAAAGTTTTGTAAGGGGTGCTTTGCTCCGAATTCTCCTACATGGGTTTCTTGCATATCTTTAATTGGCACCCAAGTTTATATTTCGATAGAGAGCCTGAGTCACCCAGGCCATGACTGTTCCAAAGATGCTTTTTCAAAAGACTTTCTGGTTTTTCCTTGAAGGACTTTCCCTTCCCATTCATGAAGCTTCTTCAGCTCTGACTGGATGGTGAAGGATGGAAGGATTGATATTCCTTGCAGACAAAGCTGGTCATTTGCATCCTTTGAGAGGGTCCTTGAGGCCACTTGGAGTCTATCTGTACCCTCAGAGTCATCTGAATATACAGTAATGGTTCCTGTGGTCTCCAATTTTTCCCTCTGGAAATCCATTCCTTCTCCCACCCCATTCCAAGGGTCTTCACCCCAAATTGTTTAGCTCAAAGTCTGTAGAGATTCTCCGTCATCCAGGTGAGGGTTGTCCCAAAGAGGCTTTTTCAAGGGGCAACTGGACTTTCTGGCTTTTTCTTTGAAGATGTTTCGCTTCTCATCCAAGAAGCTTCTTCAGCTCTGAGCGAATGGGGGGGAATGGAAGGATTTATATTCCTCGCAGTCATCTGGTCGTTAGTACTCTCTGTGAGAGTTGGTGAGGCCACTTGGACTTGAAATTCACGTTCTGGACAGAGAGGACCGCAGGTTTGAAAGAAGGGTCAAAGAGTCCATCTATCTCCAAACTGAACAGCCCCTCTCTCAAGAGATGGGGAGGGATACGACATCATCTATCTCCAGTCTACAACACGGTCCTTTCAAGCAACTCCAAGAAGGCTCCACACCCACTTGCACCACTCAGGGGACCTTAAGGACACAGACAAACCTCCAAGTGGCCTCAAGGACCCTCTAAAAAGATGCAAATGACCAGCTGTCTGCAAGGAGTATCAATCCTTCCCTTCCCCACCATCCAGTCGGAGCTGAAGAGGCTTCTTGGATGAGAAGCGAAACGTCTTCAAAAGAAAAACCAATTGCCTCTTGAAAAAGCACCTTTGGGCCATTTTGATGTGAAAATCTGTCCCTTGCCAAAATACTCAACACACCTACCTTGTATGAATAAACAACTTTGCAGGTCAGCGGGTAATTTCGGAGGGTGCCCGAAGGGCTGGAATTGCTGTCTTCAAAAGCATCCATGCCATCTTCGCCTTCTTCTCTTTCTAGATCAACATTCAGCTAATGGAGAAAAAAAGAGGAAGAGGTTATCACCACCTGATGGATCCGTAACTGGCTGACCAACCGCACTCAACGTGTAGTCCTCAATGGAACTGCATCTACATGGAGGGAAGTATGCAGTGGAGTACTCCAAGGCTCTGTTTTAGGCCCAGGACTCTTCAACATCTTCATCAATGATTTGGATGAGGGAATAAATGGGGAACTCATCAAATTTGCAGATGACACCAAGCTGGCAGGAATAGCCAACACTCCAGAAGACAGGCTTAAGATACAGAAGGATCTGGACAAACTTGAACATTGGGCACTATCTAATAAAATGAAATTCAATGGTGAAAAGAGTCAGGTTCTACATTTAGGCAAGAAAAACGGAATGCACAGGTACAGTGTAGGTGATACCTTGCTCAACAGTAGTAACTGTGAGAGGGATCTTGGAGTCCTAGTGGACAACCATTGAAACAGGAGCCAGCCGTGTGCAGCAGCTGCCAAAAAAGCCAACACAGTTCTAGGCTGCATCAACAGAGGGATAGAATCAAGATCACGTGAAGTGTTAATACCACTTTATAATGCCTTGGTAAGGCCACACTTGGGATACTGCATTCAGTTCTGGTCGCCACGATGTAAAAAAGATGTGGAGACTCTAGAAAGAGTGCAGAGAAGAGCAACAAAGATGATTAGGGGACTGGAGACTAAAACATATGAAGAACGGTTGCAGGAACTGGGTATGTCTAGCTTAAGAGAAAGAAGGACCAGGGGAGACATGATAGCAGTCTTCCAATATCTCAGGGGTTGCCACAAAGAAGAGGGAGTCAAGCTATTCTCCAAGGCACCTGTGGACAGAACAAGAAGCAATGGGTGGAAACTAATCAAGGAGAGAAGCAACTTAGAACTGAGGAGAAATTTCCTGACAGTGAGAACAATTAATCAGTGGAACAGAAGTTGCCTCCAGAAGTTGTGAATGCCCCAACACTGGAAGTCTTTAAGAAGATGTTGGATAGCCATTTGTCTGAAACAGTATAAGGTTTCCTACCTAGGCAGGGGGTTGAACTAGAAGACCTCCAAGGTCCCTTCCAACTCTACTATTGTATTGTATTATTATAAGCATCTGCTACTAAATACAGAGAGTCCTGGAATTACAGCTAATCCTTTAGTAACGGTTTAAAGTTACGACGTCGCTGAAAAATAGTGACTTATGGGCTAGAAAACAGAAGCCAAAACAGGAAACAGAAGTCTTTGTTTGTGTGGTTTTTTTTTCTAAACTAGTATTGAATAAAAAATTAACCAGTCACTAATTACTATCCAACTTAAAGTATTGACCACAATGTAAATATAACGGTGATATGAACAATTAATATTATTACAAGTGTTAGTGCTACTGTCATTACATTATTAGAGATGTTAAAATCGATCGGAAGGCCATAGAGAAAGGAGAACTACAAAGGCTAAACATGAATGCCGATACAGAAGGCTGTATAACAATTTTTTTATATTGTTATGTTTGTCTTGTTTTTTCTTTCTTTTTTGCTGTGTTTTTTTCTTTCTGTTTTTTAAAGGTAAAAATGTTTCATAAAAACTATTTTTAAAAAAAGAAAAGAAAAAGAGAGACTCATGGTTAACCCCTTGCTTGCACCTATGGTTTTTGCTTTCATCCACGGGGAAACGTGATGAAAATTTGGATACTTGGCAACTGGCACGTTATTTGTTATGGTTGCAACGTCCCAGGGTGTCTGTGCGTGTGTGTGTGTGTGTGTGCGTGCGTGCGTGTGTGGTGGGTTCAAATGATCACCACTTGCCATCTTTCCCAGTCAGCTTCCGATAAGCAAAGTCAACAGGGGAGACAGGTTTGCTTAATGATTGAGCCACTTAACAACAGAATAACATAATTACAGAGTTGAAAGGACTCTGGTGGTGGCCCTCAAGCAGAGCTGTCAGGAGATTCGGAGAGTGAGGAGGTTGGGGAGGAAGATGGGCCAGTTCTAGAGTCTGGGGAAGGCCTCTGTGTCGGAGGCAGAGAGGGGGCCAGGGCCATCCGACAGTTATCAGCTGCCTTCGGAGTCAAACATCAGTGAGGCAGCCGAACAGCTGGAGCCTGTTCCCAGTGTGTGCATGCGCAGAGTGGCCAGACGAAGGGAACAGGTAAAGAACAGGGGTCGACTTGGGAGTAAGGCCACAGGTGGATGATGAATGGCCCCTCCCAGAGGAAATAAAAGAGGAGCGACAGGGGAGTGGAGCTTGCAGGAGGCCATGAGTTCCCTTCATTGGTTCGTGACTCTCCGAGACTCCTTGCCAAGTTCTGCAGATATGGGCCTGGCAGCTCTCCAAGCCTGATAAGGTCTGTGACTGTAAATCCTCCCTCGAAAGACTTTGCTGGATGTGAATGAGCAGAATTCACAGTCAAGTAATAAAAGGGGTTTTTGTCGGGACAAGGAGTTTGCTTCAGGCTCTCGGGAAGCCTCGGTCAGAACAGGGATCTTGGAGGTCATCTAGTCCAACCCCTTCACCAAGCAGGAGACCCTACAGCATTCCAGACAAATGACTGTCCAATTTCTTCTTAAAAACCTCCAGTGTTGGAACGTCCACGACTTCTGAAGTTCCCAACTGTAGTGATTTGTTGAAAAATGGTGGCAAAAAAAGAGTTATAAAATTGGACTCGATTCACTCAATAGCAACCTTGCTTAGCAACGGCGACTGTAATCCCACTTGTGGTTGTAAGTCAAGGACTACCTATTGAAAGGTCGCAAAAGGGGATCCTGTGACCCCAGGACTCTGCAACCGTCATAAATCTGAGTCAGTTACCAAGCGGCTGAATTTTGATCATGTGACCTTCAATGGTCATAAGTGTGGAAAACGGTCATAAGTCCCTTTTTTCAATGCTGTTGTAACTTTGAGCGGTCACTAAATGAATGATTGTAAGTTGAAGACCAGCTGTATGCCACATGATTTTCAGCACATTTCTCATATTTTATAGAAAAACAAGGAATGGTATATCTTACTGTCTGTCTTGTTTTATAATAATAGTCAGTTCTTACCCGTTAATTAAGATGCCTGTCATGTTTAATCAAACTTACTAAATTTTAGTATTCAGGCTACGCCTGCAGGTTACAAATAAAAACCCCTGGCTTGACGTTCAAATTTTGCACATGTCTTGCCTTTTTAATAAAAAATAAGTAAAGGTAAAAGTTCCCCTCGCAAAGATGTGCCAGTCGTTCCCGACTCTAGGGGGCGCTGCTCATCTCCCTTTCAAAGCCAAAGAGCCAGCGCTGTCCGAAGACATCTCCGTGGTCATGTGGCTGGCAGGACTCAACACCAAAGGCGCACGGAACGCTGTTTCCTTCCCACCAAAGGTGGTTCCTGTTTTTCTACTTGCCTTTTTTACGTGCTTTCGAACTGCTAGGTTGGCAGAAGCTGGGAGAAGTCACGGGAGCTCACTCCGTTACGCGGCACTGGGGATTCGAACCGCCGAACTGTCAACCTTTCTGATCGACAAGCTCAGTGTTTTAGCCACTGAGCCACCACGTCCCAGTAATTAAAAAAATAAATAGTAACTATTGTCCCAGAGGCATAAAAATGAGAGATTTCCACTTCATTTTTATTCTTTCTGGTTCAAAAATGGAAAATGGAAACATTCCCATGGACCTTAGGCATGGCGCCCATTGTTCCCCATGGATCGGTCTTGTATCCACGGAGAATGAATTTCGGCACAAGCGCCGAAGTGTTGGAAATCCTGGGGCCGCAGCTTTGCCAAATGTTGCCGCTGGAGGATGCCAGGCCCTGGCAAGGGGGACAAACAACCGGCAGCTGCCTTTTTCTTTCGGCATTTCAATCCATCCTTGTTCTCTCATTCGAAAGAGCGAAAGTTGTCCTCCCCGCGAGGATCTTTCAGGGGGAGGAGGGGGGCTTTTAAGGCAAATGGTGGAGGAAGGGGCTCGAACGTCCTGCTTCTTAAGAAGACCCTCCTCGCTCTACGTTCTGGCTGGGTCTACATCAGGCAGCTCCATCGGTCGATTCCCGGGAGGCTACTCCCGTTCGGGAAAAAGCTCCCTGAAATGCAAGCATGGACTTCTGGGGGGTGGGGAGGGGGCGGCAGTTCTGCACGCTCACATCTTCAGAAGATCTGGGCTCCTCTATATACCCCCCCCAGATGCTTATCAGTTTCTCTATCATCTCTCTCTCCTTCCTCTCTCTGATCCATCCATCCACCGCCCTATCTCCTATCATCTATCTCTCCATCTTATGCATCCATCCATCCGTTTAGCTCCCTCCGTCCCATCACCTATCTAATCCATTTCTCCACCCATCCATCCATGCATCCACTCAAGTAGCCAGCCAGCCAGCTATCTCTCTACCATCTCTCTCTCTCCTTTCTCTGATCCATCCATCCATCCCATGCTCCTTCCTTCCTTCCTTCCTTAACTGCAATAGCGCTTAATACCACTTCGCCATCTTGATCTTCCATGATTGTTCCTTTCCTTCCATAAAATTAATTAAAACTGATACCTATCAGATGTATGCACAAAAGGATGTTATATAGTCCTTGACTTTATCTATCTATCCCTCAGTATCTACATCTGTCCATCCATCCCTATGTCTGTCTGTCTACCTATCTATCATCTATCTATCATCTATCTATCTATCTATCTATCTATCTATCTATCTATCTATCTATCTATCTATCTATCTATCTATCATCTATCTATCTATCTATCTATCTATCTATCTATCTATCTATCTATCTATCTATCTATCTATCTATCTATCTATCTATCTATCTATCTATCCCTCAGTATCTATATCTGTCCATCTGTCCATCCATATTAACCACTATGAAGTGGTTAATACAACTTCACACTGCTTTCCAGCCCTCTCTAAGCGGTTTTACAGAGTCAGCCTCTTGCCCCCAACAATCTGGGTCCTCATTTGACCCACCTCGGAAGGACGGAAGGCTGAGTCAACCTGGAGCCGGTCAGGATCGAACTGCTGGTAGTGAGCAATGAATTAGCCTGCAATACTGCATTTTGACCACTGTGCCAACATGAAAGGAAGGAAGGAGAATGGGGAAAGAGGAAGGAAAGAAGGTAGGTTTACAGAGTCAGTCTCTTTTCCCCAACTATCTGGGTCCTCAGTTTATGATCTCGGAAGGACGGAAGGCTGAGTCAACCTAGAGCCTGGTGAGATTCGAACTGCCAAATGCCAGGCAGCCGGCAGGCAGCAGAAGGAGCCTGCAGCCCTGCACTCTGACCACTGAGCTACCGTGGCTCACACAGCGAGATGTAGATTTTACTTTAAAAATAAACGAACAGATATCCCCACTTTGGAGAGAGTTGGTTTTTTTTAAATAAAAAAAAATATCCAGGAAAGCCAATCTTTTTACGGCGAAGTCTGGTAGGCAGGAAGAAAACGGGAAGGGAGGTTTTCATCCTCTCCCACATCCCTGCGTCTGCCAATTTCATTAGGAATTCAGTCCGCGGGGGAAACGTTGGGAAACGTCCAGGCTTCGGAAAAAGAAACTGAGGCAGGGAGCCAAAAGGAAGGAGGGGAGGAAGGAGGGAGCGCAGTTCCCTCTGCTGGCACCTTGGCACAAAGGACCCTTCAGGCCGACTTCCTCGGATTCCCAGCCCAAGAGGTGCCACTTTTGGGGTTCAGGCAAAACTCTCTCGTATGTCTTCTTCGTTTCCCGTCCGGGTGCACACACCGCGTCCTTCTGGGAGGGAGGGAGCATTCGCATGGAGGCCACTGTCTGGAGCGCGCACTGGGATGTCAGTGGCCAAGGGATGCCCTGTGGTGGGACCTCACCCGACGGAAAATTCCACTCCGATTGCAACTTCCAATAGAAGGGAATCCCCCCACCTCAGGGTTGAAACTGAGGGGGTCCTTGGCTGTTCTCTGACCCTGGGGGTTTTCCTGCAGACGTTTCGTGACCCAACTAGGGAACATCATCAGGGCTAGAAGGGAGAAGAGGAGTGTGGGGTCCTTGGTGCTCTCTGAGCTTGGCTGTTTTCATGCGGATGTTTCATGACCCACTAGATCAGTGTTTCTCAAACTTGGTGACTTTAAGTCCTGTGGACTTCAACTCCCAGAATCCCCCAGCCAGCATAGCTGGCTGGGGAATTCTGGGAGTTGAAGTCCACAGGACTTAAAGTCACCAAGTTTGAGAAACACTGCACTAGATAATATCATCAGTGCAAGAACGGAGTGCGGCTTGTGGAGAGAAGGAGGAGAAGAAGAAAGGGGGAGGGGGAGGAGGAAGATTATGGGGTCCTTGGTGCTCTCTGAACTTGGTTTCTTTTCTGGCAGATGTTTCATGACCCAACTAGGGAACAACATCAGTGCTAGACAGGAGGAGGAGGAGGAGGAGGAGGAGGAGGAGGAAGAAGAAGAGGAGGGGGAGTGTGGGGTCAGTCCTTGGTGCTCTCTGAGCTTAGTGGTTTTCTTGCAGACGTTTCATGACCCAGCTAGGGAACAACATCAGTGCTAGAAGGGAGGAGTGTTTGTGAAGGAGGAGGTGGAAGAGGAGTGTGGGGAGCTTCCTTGGTGCTCTCCGAACTTGGTTTTTTTGTTGCAGATGTTTCATGACCCAACTAGGGAACATCATCAGGGCTAGACAGGAGGAGGAGGAAGAGGAGGAGGAAGAAGAGGAGGAGGAAGAAGAGGAGGAGGAGGAGAATGACAAAGAGGTCTCTTGGTGCTCTGAGCTTGCGGGGTTTTCTTGCAGACGTTTCATGACCCAACCAGATAACATCATCCGTGCTAGAACAGGGTGGGGATTGTGGAAGAGGAGGAGGAGGAGGAGGAGGGCTAACTGCTGAGTGGCCAAAACATAGTCACATAACCACGGGGTGGGAGTGGTAAGAAAAGTGGCCAACAAAACCTTGGGTTGAAAGTCTGTTTTTCGGAGTCTGCTATAACTTTGAATGTTTGCTATGACTGGTCATAAGTCGAGGACCATTGGTTTGGCTCGGCCTTTTTTTCCAAGATCTACGGGACGGGTTCTGAAACTCCTGTGGAAACCTGGTTGATAAAACCCAAGTATCTGCTCCTCTTAGCCATCGACCCATGGGACCGGGGGGGGGGGGGGGGCTTTGGGGAGCGCGGAGGGGCTGGGAAGAGGAGATGCCAGATCTTACCAAGTGCGAAGAGCCGTTGCTGGCCATGGCTGGGAGGTTGGCCCACCGCTCGTTCTCCAGCTCCTCCATCACTTGGTTCATGGCGCTTTTCAGCCAGGTGTCCACCGAAACTCCAATCTGCTTCAGGAGGTCGAGGCGAGCTTCGGCTTTCAACTTTATGATCTGAGATGATAGAAAGGGGGAGGGAGGGAGGGAGGGAGGGGGAAGAGAGGGGAGGAGGAGAGAGAAAGGGAGGGGAAGGGAGAAGAGGGAGGGAGAGGAAGGGAGGGAGGGGAGAGAGGAAGGAGGGGGAGGGGGAGAGGGAGAGACGGAGAGGAGGGGAAGAGAGGGAGGAGGAGAGAGAAAGGTAGGGGGAGGGAGAAAGAGGGAGGGAGAGGAAGGGAGGGAGAGAAGGAGGGAGGGAGGAGGGGGGAGAGAGGAGGAGGGGAGGAGGGAGAGAGAAAGGGAGGGGGAGGAAGAAAGAGGGAGGGAGAGGAAGGAGAGAAGGAGGAGTGGGAGGGAGGTGGGAGAGAGGGAGGGAGAGAGAGAGGGAGGAAGAGGAAGGGAGGGAGGGAGAGAAGGAGGGAGAGGATGGGAGGGACGGGGGAGAGAGGGAGAGCGAGAGGGAGGGGGGAGACAGAGAGGAAGGGAAGGAGAGATATTTTTATTCTGCATTTATTCTTCCTTATAATTCAACGCAGGAAGCCTACCTAACATTCCTCCTCCTCCTCTTCTCTACAGCCCCACTGCCAGGTGGGTTAGGCTGGGAAGAGAGGGACTGGCCCAAAGTCACCCAGCTGGCTTTCATGCCTAAGGCAGGACTAGAACTCCCAAATCCCCCGGTCCCCTTCCACCCCCGTGTGGCCCAGCGATCGAGAAACAGACCCTCCCCCAATCGAGGAACTACCAAGTCAGAGCAAAAAGAAATCAGCCTAATCAAGGAACCATCAGAAACAGTCCCACCTTGTATGCAAAGAGGAAGCAAACCCCTCTCCCTTCTAGAATTGATGATGTTAGCTAGCTGGGTCCTGAAACGTCTGCAAGAAAACAGCCAAGCTCAGAGAGCGTCAAGGACCCCACAGTCCCCCCTCCTCTTCCTTCTAGCACCGATGATGTTCCCTGGTTGATGACGGTAGAAGAGATGCACAAAAAATGTTTGCAACCGATACAATACATTTTTTCAAGGAGGATTGTCCTGTGTTTGTGCAGAACAGAAAATGAAGGTGGTGCTGCCCAGGATAGAACCGGTTACGGTCACCTACCTATTCCAGCTGAAGCGGCAGGAGCCCATCTCTGCCTTTGATCTCCTTCCCAGCTGCCTCCCCGTTGCTCCCTGCTTGCAAGATTGCAAAAGGAACATTTCTCTCTCCCTGCCTGGCCATATTTTGAGTTATTCTTGTCCCTGGGCTCAACGGGGCTCCTTTAGCAGAATCAGCCATTCTCCTAACTTCACCCCCAGGGACTCTGGATGATCGATATTTGGGTCAGGTGACTGGCCATTATCCCACAACATGCTGAACCACTGATTGATGGCATGGATGAATGTAAGGTCTCTGAGCTGGGTGGTTTTCTTGCAGACGTTTTACGACCCAGTTACGGAACATCATCAAGGCTAGGAGGGAGTGGGATTGGTAGAGAAGGAGAAAGAGGGAGGGAGGGAGGAGGAGGAAGAGGGTCCTTGGTGCTCTCTGAGCCATGGTGGGTTTCTTGCAGACGTTTCATTACCCAACTAGGTAACATCATCAGCGCTAGAAAGGAGTGGGGTTGGTGGAAGAGGAGGAGGAGAAGGAGAGGATGAGGAGGGGAGGAAGAGGAGAGGATGAAGAGGAGAGGAGGAGAAAGAGGAGGAGGAGAGGAGGAAGAGAAGGAGGAGGAAGAGGACCAGGAGAGGAGGAAGAGGAGAGGAGGAAGAGGAGAGGAGGAAGAGGAGAAGAGCAGGAGGAGAGGAGCAGGAGGAAAAGGAGGGGGCGAGGAAGAGGAGAGGAGGAGGATTGGAGAAGGACTGTGGTGCTCTCTGAGCTTGGCTGTTTTCTTACAGATGTTTCATTACCCAACTAGGTAACATCATCAGTGCTAGAGGGAATGGGGTTTTGTAGGGAGGAGGAGGAGGAGGAGGAGGAGGAGGAGGAGGAGGAGGAGGAGGAGGAGGAGGAGGAGGAGGAGGAGGAGGAGGAGGATGGCGGCTATGGGGTCCTTGATACTGTGAGCTTTGTGATTTCCTTGCAGACATTTCATAACCCAATTAGGTAACATCATCAGTGCTAGAAAGGAGTGGAGTCCTTGGTGCTCTCTGGAGCTCTGCTCTATTCTGTTCTATTCTAATTCATCCTATCTCTATCCCTATTCTATCCTAGTCTAATTTATCCTATCCTATCCTATCCCTATTCTAATCTAATTCATTCTATTCCTATCCTATCCCATCACAATCCTATTCCTTATCCTATTTTATTCTAATTCATCCTATCCTATCCCTATCCAATCTCTTATCCTTTTCCATTCCATCCCATTCCTCTCTTCTCTTCTAATTCATTCTATTCCTATCGTGTCCAGAAGGGACGACTCGGGAGTAAGGTTTGCAGGTGACTGGCTCCTCCCATAGGACATTAAAGGGGAGCAAAGGGACGTGAGTCTTTGCAGGAAGCAACTTGGTTCGTGCTGGTCGGTTCAAACTCTGAGAAGCTCCGTTTTGACTCTGTGCTCCGTTTGGCCTTGCAAAACTAATTGGCAATTAGGTCTCTGGCAGCGTTTCAAGGGAGAGAAAGGAGGGGGCTTATCAGCCTTATCCCGAAGGACTGTGGCAGACTTCTGTCGGACTCTTCACAAACTGTTTGTGACTCATTACGGGCTGAGAATGAACATAATTCACAGCCGTTGAAATAAAAAAAGTGGGTTTGGGGGACTAAGCGTGTGATTTTTACTGTCTCGGGAAGCCTAGGCCAGTTTCTACGGGAAACTGTCCTGCTAAACGTTAGCCCTGGAACCAAGGAGCAAAAGATTCCCACCGCTTGGTCCGCACGTATTTTACGCAGGGGCTGAGGACCCCCCTACGCAAACTAGGTTACTTTTAGATCCAGGGGGAATGCATGGGAAGACCGGGAGCAAAAGATCAGAGGAAGTTTTCCTGGGAAAGAGCAAAGACCTGACTTTAGCCCCAGAGCCCATTTTTCAATATTGCTTATCTCTGAAGCAATCGGAGGCCTGAGTTGAGATCTCCCCTTGGTGGTGGCCGTTCCCACGGGCCACACTTTTCCACCGAGGGCAGAATAAATAGGATCCTCCTCTGCCCACGTCAGGGGGAGTCCGTGCCCTCAACCGGACCGAAGAGGAAACAACGAAGGAAAAAAAAGAATGGCTTGCAAAGCTTAAGAAAACATAATAAAAACCCACAGAGGACTAATCGGAGAAGAGAAAATGAACTTGCAGATGGAAGTGGGTGCAAATATGGACCACCCTAAAAGCTGCACGTTTATCCATCCACCCACCTTCCCAATTTGCAACCCTCTGCAGGAGTCTGATTACGCCTCCCATCATCCCCAGCCAAGCTATAATACAATGCTGAAGGAATAGTTCAGTCCAATAAATCTGGAAGGAGATTTTAGAGTTGGAGATTGGACACTGTTTTGTCTGTTTGTATCCTGCCTGTATTATTCTTGCAAATAACTCAAGGCGGCAAACGTATCCGACACGCTTTCCTCCGTCTCTTTTCCTCACAACAACCCTGTGAGGTGGAAGTGAAAAAGAGAAGAGAGATTGAGAGGAAAGGAAGAGAGAAGAGAGGGAGGAATAAGAGGAGAAAGAGAAGAGAAAAAGAGAGAAGGGAAAAAGGAGAGAACAGTGAAAGAGAGAAATTGAAAGAGACAAAGAGAGAGAGGGGAAGAAAAGAGAGAGAGAGAAAGAGAGGGAAACAAGAAAATGAAAGAAAAAGAGAAAGTGAAAGAGAAGTGAGAAAAAAGAAAGGAAGTGAAAGAGAGAATTGACAAGGGAGAATGAGAGGAGAGAAAGAGAGAAGAGAGAGGAAGGGAGGGAGGCAGAGAGGAATGAGAGGAGAGAGAAAGAAAAGAGAAAAAGAGAGACAGAAGGGAAAAAGGAGAGAAAGTGAAAGAGAAATTAAGAGAGAGAGAGAGAGAAGGGAGGAAAAGAGAGAGGGGGGAAACAAGAGAATAAAAGAAAAAGTGAAAGAGAGGTGAGAAAAAGAAAGAGGAAGAGAAAAAGAGGAGAGAAGGGAGAATGAGAAGAGAGAAAGAGAAGAGAGAGGAAGGGAGAAAGAGGAATGAGAGGAGAGAGAGAGAGAAGAGGAAAAGAAAGAGAAGGGGAAAAGGAGAGAAAGGGAAAGAGAGAGAAAGAGAGGAAAGTGAGAAAAAGAGAAGAGAGGGAGGGGGGAAAGAGAGAGGGAGAAAAACTGTTGGCTTGTCACAAATGTGATATCTCAGTTTCCTATAAATAGTCTCCCAGGGAGCCTTTGGAGATCACACATTTTATCTGAGAAATTGCATTTTCCACTCCCCAGAGAGTAAGCCACATTTTATTTCTTTCGGTATTGCTCTTCCTCCCAGAAGGGATAAACCTTTACAATAAATCACCGTTTCCTAATCTTAGAATAGCAGAGTTGGAAGGGAGCTCGGAGGTCTTCTAGTCCAACCCCCTGCCTAGGCAGGAAACCCTACACCGTTCCAGACAAATGGCTATCCAACATCTTCTTAAAGACTTCCAGTGTTGGGGCATTCACAACTTCTGGAGGCAACTTCTGTTCCACTGATTAATTGTTCTCACTGTCAGGAAGTTTCTCCTCAGTTCTAAGTTGCTTCTCTCCTTGATTAGTTTCCACCCATTGCTTCTTGTCCTGCCCTCAGGTGCCTTGGAGAATAGCTTGACTCCCTCTTCTTTGTGGCAGCCCCTGAGATATTGGAAGACTGCTATCATGTCTCCCCTGGTCCTTCTTTTCATTAAGCTAGACAGAAAGAATGGAGGCCTTTGAACTCTGGTGCTGGAGAAGAAGACTCCTGCATTGAGTCCCTTGGGCTGCAAGGCCATCCAACCGGTCAGTCCTAGAGGAGATCAATCCTGATTGCTCTTTAGAAGGTCAGATCCTGAAGGGGAAACTCAAAAGACTTTGGCCACCTGATGAGAAGGAAGGACTCACTGGAGAAGAGCCTCATTCTGGGAACGATGGAGGGCAGAAGAAGAAGAAGAAGGGGGCGACAGAGAAGGAGGTGGCTGGATGGAGTCACCGAAGCAGTCGGCCTGAGCTTCAATGGACTCCAGAGGATGGGAGAGGACAGGAAGGCCTGGAGGAACGTTGTCCACGGGGTCTCGATGAGTCGGACACAGCTTTGTAACTAACAACAGACATTCCCAGTTCCTGCAATTTTAATGACTTTTAGGATGGGTGGATTTTAACTCCCAGAATCCGCCAGCCAGGAAAGTTAAGGAACGCTGCAATAAATCCTTACAATTAAAGCAACTTGGGAGGGAAGGAATGCAAAAATTAAAAGCATGTGCAATTTAAAACAACAACTACAACAACTAGAAGTGCCAAGGATGTAGCACAGAGGGAGGTGGATCCTGCTGGAAGCGTTTCTCTTGTTTTAGGTTACATTTTTTTATTTAGTTTACCAAAATATGAAGTACAAAGCAAAATGGAAAAAAAAAAGTGGGAAAGCGGAGGAGGAAAAAGAGGGAAAGAAGACCCTGCCAACCGATCAATAGCGGAACCGAGAAGCCGCCTTACCTCGGCTTTCCGAATATTCTCCCTGGTTTCGTCAATCTTCTGCTCCAACTCCGCTCGGTTCTGCTCGGTCACCACCGGCCCGTGGCACTCAAGCTCGTCCAGGGTCTGCCGAGAAGAGGGAGCAGAGCAATATTTAGCACTTAAGAGAGAAAATCAAGCTGTTGGTATTGGAAGAGATTGCACAAACGAGCAAAAAACGGCCCATTTTCTGGTTTGTTTTTGCCCTCCCCAGCCCCCGGGAGCACTCTAACAAGCCTCCTAAAGCCTGAGTGTCCAATTTTGCAAAAAACAGGATGCACAGGGCGGGGTTTCAGGAGGCCACAAATGCTGTATTCAATGTATAAGAGGCACCAAGATTTTCACCCTCTTTTTTTTGGGGGGGGAAGGGTGCGTCTTATACTCTGAAAAATACGGTAGATCCAGAATAATTGTGTAATATTAGTGTTGCTCGGGTTTTAGATTTCGATTCGGCTTAATTTCTGAAAGTTCCGTTACACCATCAGAATAATAGTATTGGAAGGGCCTTTGGAGGTCTTCTAGTCCAGCCCCCTACTCAAGCAGGAGACCCCCTAGAGCAGGGGTGTCAAACTGGATTCCTTCGACGGCTGGATCCAGGGGTGAAATCCAGCAGGTTCGGAGAACCGGCAAATGCTATCTCCGGCCGGCCCCAGAGTGGGGTGGGAATGGGGATTTTGCAATATCCTTCGCCCACTAAGCCACGGCCAGGGAACTGGTAGTAAACATTTTTGAATCCCACCACTGATTCTTTTCCTTTAGGAGTTTGAGGTCTCTGGCACTTTTGCTGCACGGGAGCAAGAAGCCAGAAGGGGGGGGGGGCAGGCCTGGAACCTTCCAGGAAGCCCCCAATGACTAGAAGAGGATTATAACCTGGATCTCCCCAGTCAAGGAAGGAAGGAGTAAGGAAGGAAGGAAGGGGAGGGGAAGGAAGGAAGGGAGAGAGGAGGGAAGGGAAGAAAGGAAGTGTGTGGAGAAGAGAAGAAGGGATGGGAGGGGAGGGGAGAAAGGAGGAGAGGGAAGGAAGGAAAGGAGGAAGAAAGGAAGAGCATGGAGAAGGAAGGAAGGGGTGAGGAGTGAGGGAGGAAGAAAGGGGAGGGGAAGAAAGGAAGGGAGAAATGGAAGTAGGGGAGGGAAGAGAGTATGGAGAAGAAAAGAAGGGGAGGGGAAAGGAGGAAGGAGAGGATAGGAGAAGGAAGGAAAGAAAGAAAGGAAGGAAGGAAGAGCGTGGGGAAGGAAGAAAGGAAGGAAGGGGTAAGGAGTGAGGAAGGAAGAAAGGGGAGGGGGAGGGGAGGAAAGAAGGGAAGAGAGTGTGGAGAAGAGAAGAAGGGGAAGGGAGGAGAGGGGGAAGGAAGGAGAGGAAAGAACAGGAGAAGAAAGGAAGGGAAGGAAGAAGAAAAGAAGAGCGTGGAGAAGGAAGGAAGGGAGGGAGAAGGGGAAGGAAAAAGGGAAAAGAATGTGGAACTGAGAAGGGGAGGGGAGTAGGAGAGGACCTGAGAAGGAAGGAAGGAAGGAAGGAAGAGACCAAAGCCATCCCAGTTTTCTTGGCTAATCAGGGTTTGATGGTGACTCTCTTTAACCTCCGTGTCATGTCTGCTTCCCATCCTGACTTGGTGCCTTGCATATAAGCTGGATTTCAAATCCCAGCATCCCCAGCCTGCACCACGTCTACTCACCCGCTGGCTGTGGACGATGTTCTTGTGCTCCCGGGCGACTCGAGTTGCCCACTTTCTGGCTTCCTTGTTCAAGCTGTGCTCTTCGTTCGTCCCCGTCTCAGATTCCAGCTGCCGACTCTGAAATACAGACACGGAAAAGAAGAAGAAGAGGAAGAGGGTGAAGGGGTGGAACTCTCGGACAAAATCCCTCTTTCCAGAATCACCTGATTCCCTTTTTTCTTTTTATTATTATTATTATTTTCCGGCCCTTTCAACAAAAGCTTTTCCCAGTTTCTTGCTATCTGCAGTTCCGAATAACAAGACAATGTCAAACACAGGAAAAGCCTCGTCTGTTTGTTCACGACCTTGGTGGCTGGAAAAGGAGGAGGGGAACAGAGGGGGGGGGGGGAATGGAAAACTGAACAATTTGTCCTTTTTTTGGGGAAAACAACAGGGAGGGAGAAAGGGAGGGAGGGAAAGAGAGAGACAGAGACAGAGAGAGAAAGAGAGAGGGAGGGAGGGAAATACAGGGAGGGAGGAAGAAAGACAGAGAGAGAGAGAGAAAGAAAAAAGAAAGAAAGAAAGAAAGAAAGAAAGAAAGAAAGAAAGAAAGAAAGAAAGAAAGAAAAGGACAGGGAGGGAGAAAGAAAGAGGAGAGGAGGGGAAGGAAGGAACGAAAGGTCAGGGGAGGGATGGAGGGAGAAAGGAAAAGAAAGAATAAAAATGAGAAAGAATGAAGAGAGACAGACGGAAATAAAAAGGAGAAAGAGAGAGAGAAAGAAAGAAAGAAGAAAGAGAGGGAGGGGGGAAGGAAATACAGAGAGGGTGGAAGGAAGGAAGGAAGAGAAAAAGAGAGAGAGAAGAGAAAGAAAGAAAGAAAGGGACAGAGAGGGAGAAAGAGGAGAGGAAGGAAAGGTCAGGGGAGGGATGGAGGAAGAAAGGAAAAGAAAGAATGAAAATGAGAAAGATAGAAGAGAGAGAGAGAGAACTAGGAGAAAAAGAAAAAAAGAAAAAAGAGAAGGAAAGAGCGGAAGGAAAGACAAGGAGGAAGGAAGGAAGGAAGAAAGAAAGAAAGAGGGAGGAAATAAAAGAAAAAAGGAGAGAGAAAAAGAAAAAGAGAAGGGAAGAAGGGAAGGAAAGACAAGGAGGAAGGAATAAGAAGAAAGAAAGAGGGAGGAAGGAAATAAAAGAAAAGAAAAAAGGAGGGCAGGACCTGAATGATTATAGATGGCTTTCTTTCAATCCAGCCAAGAGTTCTTAAGCCTTAAGGAGTCATTTTAGAAGCCGCAGAAGGGATCCACAGGCGAAAAAGATCATTTAGGCAGCCTTAATGCCCAGAGATCCAATCGATTCCTCCTGCAGGCGTTTGCCCCCCCCCCCAAAAATCCCTGTTTTACAACCCACAACAGATCAGGGAACGCCGAAAACAACAGGGAGGCTTTCGGGGAAATCCCAACATACTTACCAACCCGCTCCATGCATTTACCCCAAAGAAAAAGTGGGGGGGGGGGTTAGATCCCCCCCACCGCCCACCCCCACACCCTCCCCCCCCTGCCAAGCACATGCGATGGGGGAGTCTGGGTGCTCAGCTCGGGGCACAGCCTGGTTCTCACATCACGAGATCGAGCCAACGGCCCCGTGATGCGACCACCCCATCTCTGGCAGGGAGCCTCCCGCAAGGAAGGGCGCTCTCTCTCGGAGGGAGAGATGGGGAAGGGAGGAAGGAGAGCGGCATTCCAGCCCAAATTCCTGAATCTCTCCCAAAAAATAAGAAAAGGAAATTGTGGAACAACCAAGTGCAGAGAGAGGGAAGCCACACAGCAGCAGGGAAATTCAGACAAGTCCGTTTTTGTGGGGTTTTTTTTTGCAGCACCAAGGAAGTAGTAGAAAGTCAAACCTCCTGTCCTAATAATTTTTGGCTTCCGTCTTCTTTGGGCCAACAAACTATCTTGCACAGGCAGGTGTGAAATAGGTCCTAAAACAAAAGAAGGACATCTCACACCTACACCTGTTCGAATTCTTCACCCGAAGGGCAGCAGGAGGAGCCAACTGTGGCCCCTTTAAGAGCGGCGGACTTCAACTCCCAGAATTCCCCCCCTAGGGGGGAATTCTGGGAGTTGAAGTCCGCCGCTCTTAAAGGGGCCACAGCTGGGCGCCATATTGCTTTAAAGTATCTACTAGGTAGTCCTCGACCTACGACCACAAGGGAGCCTCAACATTTCCCTAGTTGAGCGAGACCTTTCTTAAGCGGGCTTTGCCCTGTTTTACGACCTTTCCTGCCAACGTTGTTAAGTGAATCGCCGCAATCGATCAGGTAGCCGCCTGGCGGTTAAGTGAACATGGCTTGCCCGCTTGCTGGTCAGAAGGTCGCAAAAGGGGATGGCGTGACCCAGGGACACGGCAACCGTCGTATTTACGAGTCGGCTGCCAAGTGTCTGAATTTTGATTGTGCGACCATGGGGATGATACAGCGGTTGTAAGTGTGAAAAACGGCCCACAAATCCCTTTTTCCAGGGCTGTTTCACCTTGAACGGTCACTAAACGAACGGTTGTAAGTCGAGGACTGCCTCTACTAAATTGGCAAAGGGGCGGCTGCTTCAAAACACCAAGAAAACCTCTGTGGGTAACCCATCCTGATCATAATGTGGCAATTTGCAGGAATTTCCTCTTTGCAGAATTCTGTACTTGCCTCTAAATCCAATTTGCTATAGTGAATTATAAGAGCGTTGCATTTCAACGAGTGGTAGAAGCAACCCACATTTTAAAAGGAAAATATATTTTAGTTCTAAATTCATCCGCAGGGGCTAACTTCTGGACCTGGATGGGATGCCTTGATTTAACAGAATCACAGAGTTGGAAGGGACCTTGGAGGTCTTTTAGTCCAACCCCCTGCTCAAGCAGGAGATCCTTCCTCCTTCTTAACAGAATCACAGAGTTGGAAGGGACCTTGGAGGTCTTCTAGTCCAACCCCCTGCTCAAGCAGGAGACCCTCTACCATTCCAGACAAATGCCTGTCCAATCTCTTCTTCAAAACCTCCAGCGATGGAGCACCCCCGATTTCTGGTGGCAAGCTGTTCCACTGATTGATTTTTCTTATTGTCAGGAATCTTTTCCCCCTTAGTTCTAGTTTGCTTTTCTCTCTTGACGACCAACCCCTTCCTTCCACTCAACAACCACACTGTCTAAACCTGCGAGATTCAGAAGTGCTAACCGCTTATCAAAAGTTTTGCCTTCTGGCTGGGGTAGCCTTTGGTTCTATCCCACCATTGGACAAGAAAGTTGTGTTAGTTGTCTTCCAAGAAAGGGAAACGCTGAACAGATAAGGGATGGGCTAAAACGCCCGTGCTAAATTATAAATTCATTTATAAGACTCCCAGATTGACTTTTACACTGAAAACATTGCAGGGTTTAAAGTAGATTTTAAAAAAAATAGCCTGCAGTCTTGCAAAAGCTAAACTGAACTCACTCACACCGCTCGGTGTGTAACAGGCCACTTTGTGGGACATCCGGCGCCTGAAAGAAGGGGATTGATATAAACAGCGGAAGAGGAGATGTTTCTACCAAAGTTAGTGGTTTACTGATTTGCAGAGGTTTAAAGATGAACAAATCAGAGGTTGGTTTATAAACTGAATATGAAGCAGATGTTGGGTTAATACAACACCAAGAGTTTTCCTAACATTGCAGAAGCAACTGTTAGCAGGCTGGCCCTTAACCGGGTTGGAGAGTTCAAACAAGCAAAAATACCTGCAAAGAGAAATGGGACAGGTGGAGAAAGAGGGGGTTACACACTCAGTTTCCCATTTGTGTTTCTTAATGGCCTACCTCAGGGGCGTTCGGTAACTTTAAGACACGAATCAATGTTTGGTCTAGTGGTTAAAGTGGTAGCCTAGAAACCAGGAGACAGCGAGTTCTAGTGCCACCTTAGGCCTGGAAATCAGCTGGGTACTTTGGGCGAATCACTGGGAGATGGTGAGTTATAATTCTCCCACAGGCATGAAAACTGGCTGGGTACTTTGGGCCAATCACCGGGAGAAGATGAGTTATAGTTCCCCCATAGGCATGAAAACCAGCTGGGTACTTTGGGCCAATCACCGGGAGATGGTGAGTTATAGTTCCCCCATAGGCATGAAAACCAGCTGCGTGACTTTGGGCCAATCATCTCTCCCTCTCTCATCTATCTATCTCTCATCTATCTATCTCTCATCTATCTATCTATCATCTATCTATCTATCTATCTATCTATCTATCTATCTATCTATCATCTATCTATCTATCTATCTATCTATCTATCTATCCATCCATCCATCCATCCATCCATCCATCCATCCATCCATCCATCCATCCATGAAATTATTACAGAAAATAATATTATTATTTTCTGGAATAATAATATTCCAGAATTTGTGCTGGCTGGGAAATTCTGGCAGTGAACTCCACATGTGTTCAACTTTTTTCAAGTTTGAAAAATCCTGACTTTTAACATCTCCAGACTCTGCTCGCCAACATATTAAGAGAGAGGGACAAAATGTCAGGCCAAATAAAAATGTGTAAACAGAATTCAGCCTTGGGAGAATTATTCACAAGAAAATGGCGTTTCTCACCAACCTTCCCAGAAATACAAAATCTGAGACAGAAACACTACACAGGGAAACAGCAGCTGAACCTGTGGGTTTTTTAAAAAAAATTGTAGAAAACCCTGAACAGAAACAAGCATTTATGGCTTGCCAAGCATCAGGCCATTAAAAGAAAACTTCTAACCATGGGCTTGGAAAGAAATGAAGTGAGGTTACTGTACAGTTTGGTGAAGCCCATCCTCGTTTCTGATCCAAATGTAGATATATGGGGAGGGTATGAATGATTTAGAATTCGTAAAAACCCTGCCACTCAAAAGGGTACTGTTGAATTTATTGCCCGCGTGGTCTTCTTCTCACTTTGAATCTCAGGGTTTTAAAAAAGGGAATTCTTTAGTGTTTTTTTAAAGTTTCTGGACACTTGCTGAATTTCTCTGAAGGAAGGAGGAAGGGAAGGGAAGGGAAGGGAAGGGAAGGAAGGAAGGATCCCATCTACACCAGAAAGAAAGAAAGAAAGAAAGAAAGAAAGAAGAAAGGAAAGCTAGAGAAATTCTTCCAACTACCTCAGAAAGAAAGAAGGAAAGAAAGAAATTCTATCATTTACCCCAGAAAGAAAGAAAGAAAGAAAGAAAGAAAGAAAGAAAGGAAGGAAGCAAGGAAGGAAGGAAGGGAGGAGAGATAGAAATTCTTCCAACTATCTCAGAAAGAAAGAAATTCTCTCATCTACCCCAGAAAGAAAGAAAAAAGAAAGGAGAGAGATAGAGAGAAATTCTTCCAACTACCTCAGAAAGAAAGAAAGAAATTCTCCCATCTACCCCAGAAAGAAAGAAATAAGAAAGAAGGAGAGAGAGAGAGAGAGAAAGAAATTATCCAAACTACCTCAGAAAGAAAGAAAGAAATAAGGAGAGATAGAGAGAAATTCTTCCAACTACCTCAGAAACAGGGAAAGTCTCCCATCTACCCCAGAAAGAAAGAAAAAAAGAAAGAAAGAAGAAGGAGAGAGAGAGAACAAAATTATCCCAACTACTTCAGAAAGAAAGAAAACAAGTATTAAGGGAGAGAGAAAGAGAGGAGAGACAGAGAGAGAAATTCTTCCAACTACCTCAGAAAGAAAGAAAGAAAGAAAGAAGAAAGGAGGGAGAGAGAGAGAGAGGGAAATTCTCCCAACTATCTCAGAAAGAAAGGAAGAAATTCTTCCATCTACCCCAGAAAGAGAGAAAGAAAGAGAAACAGAGAAAGAGAAAGAAAGAAAAAGAAAGATGAAAGAAAGAAAATAAGAAGGGTAAAGCATTCTTGGGAAAAAAGAAAAGCAAAGAAAAGGGGGGGGACATAAAAGCCCCCCTGCCTTTGGCTGTTCTGTGCAGCCAAGCCAACTTTCCCGGGGAGAGGGGGGGCAGCTGCGTTGGAGGCTCTGGGTGTTTTCACAGGGGCTACATTGACGTTTCAAGGGAAGCTGAAAAAAGCAGCTTTGAAAGAAGTCTTGGCAAACATCTAAGGGCTCCACTGTTGGAGGATGAATGGGGGAAAAAAATGCACTTCTCTCTTTTCTCCCCTCTGGTCAATGAGTGCGTTTTCACAACCTTGTTGACCCAACAGAGAGGGGGGTGACTCAGGCCCTCTTCCAAATCGGCTCCCTGAAATGAGACTATTTTGGGGTCGCATCTGATTTAGCTGCTACCTTTCTGAAGAAACCTGGGGGATTGAAAAGGAGGAACCCCACGTTTTTTGTTTTTTTTTTTTTAAAAAAACCCAGTTCCCCCCAAAATAAGCCCTCCACGGATAATAAACCCAATCGGGCTTTTGAGCCAGGGGTCAAATCCTCCTGGTTCGGCCCAATTCGTCCGAACAGGTAGTAAAAAAACTGCACGGTCATCGGAAACTTTTCCCCAACTTTTCCTGCCGGTTTGGGCGAATAGGCAGAAAAAAAAATGCTTTAAAAGTGCACGGGGGGAGGGGGAGCTTCCGATGGTCACACGGCTCACAGCTAATCCACGCTATTGTCGGATTCTAATTACCTTTGTGATTAGATTAGAATAGAATAACAGAGTTGGAAGAGACCTTGGAGGTCTTCTAGTCCAACCCCCTGCTTAGGCAGGAAACTCTACACCATTGTAGATAAATGGTTATCCAGCAGCTTCTTAAAAACTACCAGTGTTGGAGCATTCACAACTTCTGGTAGCAAGTTGTTCCACTGGTTAATTGTTCTCAAAGTCAGGAACCTCCTTCTTAGTTCTAAATTGCTTCTCTCCTTGATTATTTTCCATCTGTGGCTTCTTCTCCTGCCTTCAGGAGCTGCCAAAAAAGCCAACACAGTTCTAGGCTGCATCAACAGAGGGAGAGAATCAAGCTCAGGTGAAGTGTTAATACCACTTTACAAGGCCTTGGTAAGGCCACACTTGGAATACTGCATTCAGTTTTGGTCGCCACGATGTAAAAAAGATGTGGAGACTCTAGAAAGAGTGCAGAGAAGAGCAACAAAGATGATTAGGGGACTGGAGACTAAAACATATGAAGAACGGCTGCAGGAACTGGGTATGTCTAGCTTAAGAGAAAGAAGGACTAGGGGAGACATGATAGCATTATTCCAATATCTCTGGGATTGCCCCAAAAAAGAGGGAGTCAAAGTATTCTCCAAGGCACCTGAGGGCAGAAGAAGAAGCAATGGGTGGAAACTAATCAAGGAGAGAAGCAACTTAGAACTGAGGAGAAATTTCCTGACAGTTAGAACAATTAATCAGTGGAACCTCCAGAAGTTGTGAATGCCCCAACACTGGAAGTCTTTAAGAAGATGTTGGATAGCCATTTGTCTGGAACGGTATAGGGTTTCCTGCCTAGGCAGGGGGTTGGACTAGAAGACCTCCAAGGTCCCTTCCAACTCTGCTATTGTATTGTATTGTATTGTAATTGTTGTAGAATCCAAAAACTTTATGGAAATGTTTATGCCAGAAATGTCGCACTATGTCCAATGTTTTTAATGCTTATCTTTAATGTTTATCTATAAAAAACTTTTTAAAAAAACAACCCAAACCTCATCCTTTTTAGCAATTTCAATCCATGCTCTATATTTTCAACGTTACGCTACCATCTGCAGAATGGACAAGGTTGAGTTACTCATTTTTTTTTAAAAAAAAAAAAGCCTTCCAGTCAACTCCATTCTCCAACTTACAGAATGTCATTTAATACCACAGTAGGCAGAAAAATCGACCAAAAAAACAGGAAAGGACAACTTCAAAAAATGTTTGCGCAAGCTCTTTGAAACGTTTTATCTTGCCAAACTATATAGGGTTGTGGATGGATGTTTTCTCACAGGATCTGTTTAAGGAAGGGGCCACCATCGTCGATCAGGAAACAGAAAAAAAGTGAGCGAATTTCCTCTCTTAACTTGGCCCGGCTTTTGCAAACGTGCTTATCTTTGCATTTGCGGGCATCAGAAGAAATGTTCTCTAGCTTGCATTTTTTTAAGGGATAGGCGGGTGTTTCTTCAGACTCCAAGCGCATCCTTCCTGAATAAGGGTTGTTTCTTCGTGATGAGAATCTTATATAATAGCTCTTCCTCCTCCCCTTTTCTCCACAAAAACAACCCTGCAAGGTGGGTTGGGATGAGAGAGGGGGGGAGTGGTCCAAAAGTCACCCAAATGGCTTTCATGGCTAAGACAGAACTAGAACTCACCATCTCCCAGTGATTGGCCCAAAGTCACCCAGCCAGCTTTTGGGCCTGAGGCGGAACTAGAACTCACCATCTCCCAGACAGTGATTGGCCCAAAGTCACCCAGCCAGCTTTCAATGCCTGAGGTGAAACTAGAACTCACCATCTCCCAGTGATTGGCCCAAAGTCACCCAGCCAGCTTTCATGCCTAAGGTGGAACTAGAATTCACCATCTCCTGGTTATTGACCCAAAGTCACCCAGCCAGCTTTCATGCCTGAGGTGAAACTAGAACTCACCATCTCCTGGTTATTGACCCAAAGTCACCCAGCCAGCTTTCATGCCTGAGGTGAAACTAGAACTCACCATCTCCCAGTGATTGGCCCAAAGTCACCCAGCCAGCTTTCATGCCTGAGGTGAAACTAGAACTCACCATCTCCCAGTGATTGGCCCAAAGTCACCCAGCCAGCTTTCATGCCTGAGGTGGAACTAGAATTCACCATCTCCTGGTTATTGACCCAAAGTCACTCAGCCAGCTTTCTGGCCTAAGGTGGAACTAGAATTCACCATCTCCTGGTTATTGACCCAAAGTCACCCAGCCAGCTTTCATGCCTGAGGTGAAACTAGAACTCACCATCTCCTGGTTATTGACCCAAAGTCACCCAGCCAGCTTTCATGCCTGAGGTGAAACTAGAACTCACCATCTCCCAGTGATTGGCCCAAAGTCACCCAGCCAGCTTTCATGCCTGAGGTGAAACTAGAACTCACCATCTCCCAGTGATTGGCCCAAAGTCACCCAGCCAGCTTTTATGCCTGAGGTGAAACTAGAACTCACCATCTCCCAGTGATTGGCCCAAAGTCACCCAGCCAGCTTTCATGCCTGAGGTGAAACTAGAACTCACCATCTCCCAGTGATTGGCCCAAAGTCACCCAGCCAGCTTTCATGCCTGAGGTGAAACTAGAACTCACCATCTCCCGGTGATTGGCCCAAAGTCACCCAGCCAACTTTCATGCCTGAGGTGAAACTAGAACTTACCATCTCCTGGTTATTGGCCCAAAGTCACCCAGCCAGCTTTCAGGCCTAAGGCGGAGCTAGAACTCACAGTCTCCCGGTGGCCCAAAGTCACCCAGCCAGCTTTCATGCCTGAAGCTGGACTAGAACTCACAGTCTCCTGGTGATTGGCCCAGAGTCATCTAGCCAGGTGTTAAAGCGGGACTAGAACTCGCCAGCTCCTAGTGAGCAGCCCACAATCACTCAGTCAGCTTTCGAGCATAAGGTGGAACTAGTATTCACCATCTCCAGGTTTTTATCCTAGGGTCTTAACCACTGGACCAAACTGATGGTAATCGAATATTTAACTGAAGATTCAGGCATATAGACCCCCTCCAGTATCCAATTTCGGTATCTTAGCTTCTCATCTTGGAAAGCCACTTAAATCTCTGAGCACAGAAAAAAATCAAAATTTCCCAGAATCAATAAGCGCAAATGGTGGCTCTTTGGGGCTGAAACTGTGCACCCTAGCGAGGCGTATTAAAAACTGCTAAGAGGAGGTATTTGATGTTAACATTAATTATCGTTTCGATCGCAGTCAAGAAGGACATTATTTTTTTTTCCTGTAGAGAAAATAAAGCTTTGATTTCAAGTCAGGTCAGCAGGAATTATGCAGTAAACAGATGTTTTCCAAAGCAACGCCTCGGGCAACGACGCCCAACGAAAACAATCATGCAATATTCCATGGAAAGCAAGCAAGCACCATCCTGAACGGCTTCCCAACATAATATAATGAAAATGACGTGGCCCAAATGCGTAGCAGTTCTCCATTCCTGCTTCCTAGGAATCACATTGTTAATGTGCCCGGTGACAAAAAACAAGAGAGACAGCACAGCTTTTTTTTTTTCTTCCTGTAAACTTTCTCCAGAAGAAAAAGTCTTCATGGAAGGAAATAAAATATTAAAAGAGAGAAACGTGGACTTCCAAACAGGAGATCCTTGACTTACGGCCACGATGGAAAGCAAAAAAAAAATTCCGTCGCTAAGCAAGGCGGGCCGTTAAAGGGACTCGCGCCTGATTTTACGACCGGGTTTGCTACAGGGTTGTTAAGCAAACCGCTATCGTTGTTAAGCAAAGCACATGGTCGTTAAGCGAACCCATCTTCTCCCACTGACTTTGCTCGGCTGGGAAGGTCGCGAATGGCAGATCACATGACCCCAGGGCGCCACAACCGTTATAAATACATGCCAGTTACAAAGCGCCTGAACATTTGGATCACGTGGCTGTGGAGAAGGCTGTGACGGTCGTACGGGTGAGGACCAACCCTAAACCACTGTTTCCAGTGCCGTTCTCTGCTAAAAAAATTGGCCGTAAGCAAGAACTGCTTGGATGAGTTCCGCGTGTCTCGTTTGTTGCGTTAATAATGTTAGCCGTCGTTTCGTCCACCCGACGTTGAGCGAGGAAATCGAGTCCTTCCAATGTCTGAAAGCGAATTCCGGCTGCGAAAGCGGATCCCAAATCCTTGATTTCAGGATCTCTTAATATTTTCTTACTTTGTATTTCCTAGGCTGGGTTTTTTTATTTATTTTGCAACTGTGGAAACCTTAAGAGGTATGAACTTCAACTCCCAGAATTCCCCAGCCAGCATTGTTTAGCTGGGGGAATTCTGGGAGTTGGAAGGCCGCATTTCTAAAAAGTTGTCAAGGTTGAAAAATATCCAACCGTTTTGCCAAATCTCAGCGCTTCACTTGGGAGCCCGAAGAGGGAAAGGAGTTTTTGAAGGTCCTTTATCTGAAAAAGGTTTAGAACAGGGGTGTCCAAACTTGGGAACTTTAAGACTTGTGGACTTCAACTCCCAGAATTCCCCAGCCAGCATGGAGACCCCTGGACTAGTCGATGTGCTGGATTCATCGCACAGTTTAGCACAGCTGGTTTTTTAAATATATTGTCAGGAGGCTGTTTTGTTTCTATATTTTACTTCTGTGTTTCTTAAATGTCCTCCTTCTCCTCCCGCTTTCCTCCTCCTCTCTGCAAACCCCTCTCCCTTCTAACACCGAGTTGGGTCATGAAAGGTCTGCAGGAAACCACCAAGTTCAGAGAGCAACAAGGACTCCATAGTTCTCCTCCTCCTCTTCCTCCTTCTCCACCCCCTGCTCCTCTCTGCAATCCCTGTTCCCTTCTAACACTGAGGGTGTTCCCTAGTTGGGTAATGAAACGTCTGGAGGAAAACTACTAAGCTCAGAGAGCAGCAAGGATTCCATAATCTTCCTCCTCCTCCTCCTCCTCCTCCTCCTCCTCCTCCTCCATCCCCTGCTCCTCTCTGCAAACTCCATTCCTTTCTGGCACTGACGATGTTCCCTGGATGGGTCATGAAATGTCTGCAGGAAAACCACCATCTCAGAGAGCACCAAGGACCCCAACAGTCTTCCCCCTCCTCTTCCTCTATCAGGACTCTGTTCTGACTTAGGTTTCCCAAAAAGCACGGAGCAGGCTCCTGGTCCCGGCAAAACCCCTTTTATTAAACAAATGTGAATTCCTCTCATTCACCTTCAGCAAAAGCCTGGTAAACAGTCTTTCAAGGGCAAGGTTAGGACCACAGACCTTATCTAGCTTGGAAAGCTGCCCTGTAAATATTGTCCAAAGGCCGTGCTGTGCAAGGAAAGACTTTGGCACAGAGTCTCTGGGATTCACGGACAGATCTTCCCACTCCTGAAACGAACAAATGAATCATTTCCTGCAAAAGCCCACTCCCCTTTCGCTCCTCTTTTATTCCCTCTGGGAGGGGCCATTCACCGTCCACTTGTGACTTTACTCCCAAGTCGACCCTTGTTCTTTAGCTGTTCCCTTCGTCTGCCAATTCTGCGCATGCGCACATTGGGAACAGGCTCCAGCTGTTCTTCTGCCTCACTGATCTCAGACTCTGAAGGCAGCTGATAACTGTCAGACGGCCCTGACACAGAGCCCTCCTCAGAGCCTTCCCCAGACTCCAGGACTGGCCCATCTTCCTCCCCAACCTCCTCACTGTCCGAATCTACTGCCAGCTCCGTGGTCCACAGCAGGGCGAGCCTTCAATTTCTCTTTCTCCCAACCAAAGTTTCTAAGCTTTGCCATCTCTTGGCCCTCTGAAATTCAACCCCCCTTATTGCCTTGGAATCCGGACTGCATTCCACCACCTTCTCCACAGGTCCATATTTTCACACCTTTGTCTTAACATCCGAGAGACAGACGCCTATGGAAGAGACTATTTGTAGCACAGGGGTGAACTGCGAGGGTGCTCTCTGAGCTTGGTTGTTTTCTTGTAGACGTTTCATAACCCAACTGGGGAACATCATCAGTGCTAGAAGGAAGAGGAGGAGGGACTGTGGGGTGCTTGATGCTCTCTGCCCAACCTCCTCACTGTCCGAATGTGCTGGCAGCTCCTGCTGGCCGCAGGCAGGCCACAACGCACTCCTCCTCCTCCTCCACTCCTACCTCACGAAAACTCCTCGCATCTTCTGGGTCCGAGTGAAATGCTGAGATTTGGGGAGAACATTTGCGTAGGAAAGCAACCGAGCTCCAAAGAGCAGCAAACACCCCCCACTGTTAAGAAATGAATTGGAATCTATTTTATTTTTTTTCCCGATTAACGCCGCGGGGCTTTGGGGAAGCGGATGGAGAGCTCTGAACCTGCGATGCATTTGTGGGGCCACGGAAGCCATCCGCGTCATGACCTCGGGCGCATCATGCATGAGCAAATGGGGACCCACGGCACGGGTTTAACGGTGCGAATGTACGCCATATACCTCCACCAAGGTCACTCTCAGGGCACTGACAAGTGAGGGTTCAATATCCACCAGCTGAACGGCACTAAAACTCTGAATGTCGAAAGTGGCACAAGAACAACACACACACACACACACACACACAAACAACACACAGACACAACACGGTTAGAACTGCAAGGCAAACAACAGGTCAATACGGTTAGTCAAAGAAAATACAACCCACAGTTTCTTTTCGTAGATCCTCAGCTTTGGCGTAAAACCGTTTGCAGGAGAGGTCAGATAAAACAGGGGTCTCCAACTTTTGCGGCTTGGCGGGCTGGCACAGGGAGGGGGGGCAAGAGGGGAACCAGGCCCTGCGTTCAGCTTGACTCGCACAGGTGGAGAGCTGGCGCACATGCAAATACGGGCACAGTCTGCCTCGTTGAACTGTGCGCAAACGGCTGCATGCCAGCCTGCCACTTGTGGGGCCCAGTTCTGAATAGGCCAGGGTCTGGTCGTGGCCCGTGGCCCCCCGAGATCAACCCCAGGGTCTTCTCTTCCAGGAAGGGAAACAAGAAGCCCAAATATAATACAGGTATAATCCTCGACTACAACCGCAACTGAGCTCAAGATCTCGTATTGCTAAGCGAGATATAGGTCGTAAAGTGACCCTCGCTCCGTTTTATAACACGGTTGTTAAGTGAATCACTGTGGCCGTTAAGTTGGTAACACAGCTGTTAGGTAAATCCGGCTTCCGGATTGACTTTGTTCGTCGGTTGCCGAGACTTTGAATTTCGATCGCGTGATCACCACGGGAGATGCTGCAATGGTCGTTAAGTGTGAAAAACCACCGCAAGTCATTTTTCAGTGCCGTTGTAACTTTGAATGGTCACTAAACAAATGGTTGTAAGTAGAGGACCACAGACAGTTCTCGACTTACGACCACGATTGAGCCCAACATCACTGCTACTAGGTGAGACATTTAAAAAGTGAGCTTTGCTCCATTCTACGACCTTTCTTGTCACAGTTGTTAAGCTAGTAAGAGGGTTGTTAATTGAATCTGGCTTCCGCATTGATAGAAGGTCGCAAAAAGAGGTCATGCGACCCTGGAACCGTCATAAATATGAACCAGTTGCCAAGTGTCCAAATTTTGATCACTTGGCCATGAGGATGCTGCAAAAATCAATCAAACAACGGACACAAGTCACTTTTTTCAGTGCTGTTGTAACTTTGAATGGCCACTAAATGAACTGTCGTAATTCGAGGACTACCTGTATCAAAATTTCAAGGGCACATTTGCCATTTATAAGGAGGCTGCCCGTGTTTTATCTGACTTTCCTCAAACGTAGCACTGCATCAAGGCCCACCCGTTTCCCCCCATTTCATTTTCTCTCTGGGCTAAGGACAAGTTTTGCAAAAAGCTTTAAAACTTATTTTATTTATTTATTGAATTTATTTGCCACCCATCTCGTAACAAAACGACTCTGGGAGGCTTCCAGCATTATTCTTCTTTTTAAACCAGTGCTTCTGTTGCTTAGAAATAAAACTAAATGAGAGAAATAAAACAAAACCCAGAAAAAAAAATCACTATTTATTTTTTTAGCCATCTGGGGACACCGATGGAGTCGGAGATGCATGAGCTTGCAAATATTTCGAGGCGTAAATCTTTTAAATATAAATTGGAGTTAATTCTTTGAAACAAAGCAGATAATCGCTTTTTTACGGCTAATTAGTTTTTAGCACATCTTTGGTCGTAAATCGTGCTTAACATAAACAATTTCTGCAGAGGTTCTAGAATGCGGAACAAGGCAATAGGCTGGAAAATAACACACACAAACACACACACACACACACACAAGTTCCTTTAAATCATCAGAGGAATGATTTTTCTGATCATCCTCTGAATAATCAGATTAATTTGACAGGTTAAGCAGAAGATCTCATCCTAGTACCATCACTCTCCTTAGTTCTAGCTTTTTCTTAGCTTTTTAGCTTTTTAAATGTTAATTCTTTTGGTGTGTATCATTTTAAGCCATCCGGAATCGCTTTATCAGTGAGAGGGGCGGCATAGAAATTCAACAAGTAAATAAATAAAACAGCTGCTTTGATAGGAAAGAATGTTACCGGTTATTAAACTAAATTAAGCAAAATCAGTTTCTTTCTTTTCCCATAGGGTGGCACAAGAAGGCTAACTGGCTAAAATAAAACCAGTGAAAAAGAGCTAAAATGATCCCCATTTCAGATCAAAAGGCCCATTTAAAGAGGGGGCTGTTCATTTAGATCTCTGCAAACAGGTGGGGGGGGTTAAAGGAGGAGTATACTAACGCACCCCATTTCTTTGGGGAGTATTTCTCAACTTTAGCAACTTTAAGAGAGGTGGGACTGCAACTCCCACAATCCCTGAGCCAGCATGAGGAACTATGGCCCTTTCATGACTGCTGGACTTCATCTCCCAGAATCCCTCAGCCAGCAAGGGGATCTATGGGCCTTTCATGACTGCTGGACTTCAACTCCCAGAATCCCTCAGCTAGCAAGGGAAACTATGGCTCTTTCATGACTGATGGACTTCATCTCCCAGAATCCCTCAGCCAGCAAGGGGATGTATGGGCCTTTCATGACTGCTGGACTTCAACTCCCAGAATCCCTCAGCCAGCAAAGGAAACTATGGCCCTTTTGTGACTGATGGACTTCATCTCCCAGAATCCCTCAGCCAGCAAGGGGAACTATGGCCCTTTCGTGACTGATGGACTTCATCTCCCAGAATCCCTCAGCCAGTAAGGGAAACTATGGCCCTTTTATGACTGGTGGACTTCATCTCCCAGAATCCCTCAGCCACCAAGGGGAATTTAATTAGAGGACCTGAAAAGCACCAGGTGAGTTTCTGGTTTTGTAAAAAAAAAATCCCTCCCAGGGATTCACGTAAAAATCTGTCTCCAACACAACTTGTTGTGTTTTGGGGTGGGGTTTTTCTTTTTTTTGTGGTCTTGTTCTCCTTGCAGAATGGAAGGAGCCCTCGAAAAGCGTGTACACACAAATACACAAAACGTAGCCCCGGCGGGCTGGTTCAAAGTGGGCTTACGGTGTCGCTGTCGCACGGCTGAAACTGGAAGGACTGCGGCTTGTGAAAGACTGAGTTTTCTTGCAAGAAGAGCTGAAAATTGTAATCGCGCACTACCTGAAAAAAGAGAAAAAGCAGTCGTGTTTAATGCCCGTGTCAGAAATCGTGAAGGAGCAAGACAGGCAAGTCCTTGATTTACAACGGTTCATTTAGTAACCAGTAATCCAGTAGCGGTTGTAATCTACTCGCTCTCCTCCCAAAGAGCTTCCTTTTCCAAATTAATTTGAGTTTCCAAAATTGTGTCTAATCCAATTCGATCCTTTTTCTTTAATAATCACCATCTTCATTTAACCACCCCATATTCTTTTGGGGGTGGAGTCTGAATGGAGCAAGCAGAGTATTTGAATGGCCAGATGCCGTTCCTGTCGCCAATGCGGAGTTTTCTTCATCAGATACAGTATATTCTCATTGTTTGAAGTTACGACAGCACTGGAAAAATGTGACTTATGGACATTTTTCACACTTACGACCGCTGCAGCATCCCCATGGTCACGTGCCAAGCGATTGAATTTTGATTGCTGCAATGGTCGTTAAGTGTGAAAAGCAGTCATAAGTTGCTTTTTTCCATGCCTTTGTAACTTTGAACGGTCACTAAATGAATTGCCATAATGTCGAGGACTAACTGTATAGCAAGTAGGTGATATCAATATCCCGTAGGAACATTTGAAAGATTTAACGGTCATCCCCAACATGGAGTAAGATCACATTTTACCTGGTGAGTCCCAATTAGTGACACGCTAGCTACGTTCTGGAGCATAAAAGGAAGGAACAAGAAAGAGTGTAAAGGAAGGAAGAAGATATACCCAGTAGAAAGAAAAAGCAGTTTAGAGTTTGGGATAAAAGGATAAAAGGCTTACTAGGAAGAAATCAGATATTTAGAAACTACTATGTGGCGAATATAAAGTAGAGGTATGTGATTTACTCTTTTACATGATAATTAAACTGAGTTGCTAATTGATTGAATATGATAATGGAAAGATAATCAAATATAGCTTAAAATATATGAAATATGGATACATATAGAATTTTTAAGAAGATAAATAAGTGAGGTGCGTATTGCTTGTTATTTTATATAGCAATCAACAGAATTGTAATAAAGATTTAAAGATAATTAAAGGTAAGCTAAATAAAGATATGGAAAAATGGAGGGGGAACTTGAAACATACTTATAATGGAAAATTATTGAGATTATAAAGACAGAACTAAAAATTTGGGGCGTGTAATGATGCATAACTATACAATATTATGATGAGAAGAGCTGGGAATTGTAACCAGGTCCACATTTCAACCAAAAATAAGTTTGGGGTGGGGGTGGGGGTTTAAAAATATAATTACTATGAAATTGGAAAAAAAGAAAGATTGTGAAGAACAGTTTTCCATGGTCGCAAAAACAGACGGCAGAGATAATGGGTTGTAAGACGCCGCTACAGGTTGTCCTCAACTTACGACCACAATTGAGCAGAGGAATTTCCACTGCTAAGCAAAGCAGAGTGAGTTCTGTCCCATTTAATGACTTTCTTTTTTTGCTGTAGTTGTTGGGAAAATTACTGCGGTGAAGGAAATCAGGTGGTCGTTAAACGAATCAGATGGTCATTAAGCAAATCAGGCTCCTCCCCCTGAGTTTGCTTGTCTGAAACCGGCTGGGAAGGTTGAAAATGGAGATCCACATGACGCGCTCCCCTCCCCCCAATGAAGCAACCGTCATAAGTACATGCCAGTTGCCAAACGCCTGAATGTTCTGATCACGTGACCATGGGGACTGCTGTGACGTACGTACGTGCGAGGACTGGTTGTGGATCGTCTTTTTCAGTGCCTTTGTAACTTCAAAGGTTCGCTGGACTCTGATCACGTGATCAGGGGAATGCTGCAGGTCCCTTATTTCAGCACCGTCATAACTTTGAACGGTCACTCAATGAATGGCCGTAAGTCAAGGACTCCCGGAACAGCTCCCTTCCCAACTGCACCACCTCCAGGTGCTTATGCCAACACCGAACCCGTGGCATTTGCCCGCTTCCCTGAACTTCACGCCTGCTTTTTTTTTACCCATTTCTTCCAAGATCAGACAAAAAAAACAAATAAATCAGTTTTTTGGAGAGTGCAAAACTTACCCGACTTGAAGTTTCCAAAAGAAATTGGAATGTGCTTTGTACAGATTGGCATATTTCTAATTCAGTCCTGCTGAATACCATTAAATAATCCTTAAGGTGGTCATATACATTGCCATCAACAGCCTGCATGCAAAAAAAGAGAAAAAAGAAATAATTTAGTGACCAAGGAAAAGCCATCAAGATGAATCAATCGACAGTGATTAAGATTACCCATAGTCCTCGACTTACGACCACAATTTGAGCCTAAAATGCGGGTGGCTTAGTGAGTTAGTGCCCCCAAAAGCGAATTTTGCCCCATTTTTGCGACTGTTCTTGCCGCCGTTAAGTTAATCACTGCAGTTGCTAAGTCAGTAACACGGTTGTTAAGTGAATCGGGCTTCCCCACTGACTTTGCTTGAAAAGGGGATCACATGACCCTGGGATACTGCGGCCGTCGTAAATATGAGTCAGTTGCCAATTTGACCACATGGCCATGGGGATGCTTCAACGGCCGTGGGCGTAAATCACTTTTTTCTGTGCCCCCGTAACTGTGAACGGTCACTGAACGAACTGTCGTAAATCGAGGATTCCTGCCTTCGGTCCAGAGATGGCAAACACAGGTTTTTATCGCTTGTTCTGGCCCATGGATGAATGGCTTTATTAAAACGAAATCTTTCATTTCTCAAATCGTTTTAATTTTATCGATCACCCAGAGCTTAATAAGTGGATGCTTAAGGTTCCCTTGTCGTTTTTTTGTCTATGGGAAGCCTCGGTGTTTAAACATTGTGCAATTGAGCGCCCCATTAAAACAGCTGCGCATCATGTTCGGGCTGCTCGAAGCATCTGCTTGCAACCGTGCGCTCCAGATCAAAAGCTGAAATTTGGAGAAGCGCATAAAGAGGCACGGATGCCCTTTCTAGCATTGCCAGGAGATTTCCTGTGTTGAGAGAGGCTCACGATGGGAATTGAAGCATGCAACAGTGGGATGCTTGACTTACGACCGCAAATCGGGAGCTGAATCTCCACTGCTACACAAAGACACTTCTTAAGTGAGTCATGCCCGATTCTATGACCTTTTTGCCACAGTTGTTAAGTGAATTGTGCGGTCGTTAAGCAAATCCAGCTCCCTTTCCATTGAAGCTGTTTGGCGGGAGCCAGCTAGGAAGGTTGCAAACGGTGATCACTTATTTAGTTTCAATTTATACAATAGCAGAGTTGGAAGGGACCTTGGAGGTCTTCTAGTCCAACCCCCTGCCTAGGCAGGAAACCCTATACCGTTTCAGACAAATGGCTATCCAACATCTTCTTAAAGACTTCCAGTGTTGGGGCATTCACAACTTCTGGAGGGCAACTTCTGTTCCACTGATTAATTGTTCTAACTGTCAGGAAATTTCTCCTCAGTTCTAAGTTGCTTCTCTCCTGGATTAGTTTCCACCCATTGCTTCTTGTTCTACCCTCAGGTGCCTTGGAGAATAGTTTGACTCCCTCTTCTTTGTGGCAACCCCTGAGATATGGGAAGACTGCTATCATGTCTCCCCTAGTCCTTCTTTCTCTTAAGCTAAACATACCCAGTTCCTGCAACCGTTCTTCATATGTTTTAGCCTCCAGTCCCCTAATCCTCTTTGTTGCTCTTCTCTGCACTCTTTCTAGAGTCTCCACATCTTTTCTACATCGTGGCGACCAAAACTGAATGCCATATTCCAAGTGTGGCCTCACCAAGGCCTTGTAAAGTGGTATTAGCCCTTCACGTTAATCTTGATTCTCTCCCTCTGTTGATGCAGCCTAGAACTGTGTTGGCTTTTTTGGCAGCTGCTGCACACGGCTGGCTCCTATTTAAATGGTTTTCCACTAGGACTCCAAGATCCCTCTCCAAGTTACTACTCTTGAGCAAGGTACCACCTATACTGTACCTGTGCATTTCGTTTTCCTTGCCTAAATGTAGAACCTTTACTCTTACTCAATAAACTTACTTTATTGTCACTGCACACAGCACAACAAAATGAAATACCGTCTTCAGTGTACATTGTAACTATAAAAATAAAAACACAAACATACAACCTTTACGTTCAGTATAACTGAAATTGAAAACCCAATTCTGCACTATGCCTGCGATGGCAAACCTGTGGCAGGCGTGCCAGAGGTGGCATGAAGAGCCCCCTCTGTGGGCATGCGTGCCATCACCAGCTGGAAAAGGTTCTCCATCACTGCGCTATACCATAGAATTCAACACGGTTCTTAATGTCAAGCGTGCCTCCATCAATAATAACCAAGAAAGAAAACTCCCGACTCCATTGTTTGTGGAATTAAAATACTTTTACTGGTTATGAAAAGATAGCAGCGAAAGTAAAGCAAGATCTGAGCCAGGAAGGCGCGAACAAGTGCACATCAAATGATAGCCCAGCTCCCTCCCTCCAACGACCCCACCCCCAGCGTCCAATCCGCAACTCCCTTAGGTGCCGTGTGGGTTGCATCTCCAAAAGGCATCATCAGGTTGGTGTGCAGGACGCTTGGCATGCGCAGAAGATGGCGAGAAGAAAACTCCCTTTTCCATGTCACCTCCTGTATCATTTATTCCCACCCCCAAATGCCATGCCCCCTCCTTCCCCATTTCTATGGCAGCCGATAGCAAGTAAACGAAGCAGAGGCTGACATCTGCATTGGGATAGAAGCTGTTTCTCAGCCTTTTTGTCCTTGTTTTTTTATTATCCTGTACCGGCTGCCAGGTGGTAATAGTTGAAAAAAAAAAGGATGCCCAGGATGAGATGAATCTTTGAGGAGGTTTTGAACTTTCTTAAGGCAGCAGGAGCTCTGAAGCTCTTCCAAAGAGGGGAGGGGGCAACCCATGATCCTCTGGGCAATGACGTTGACCCTCTGGAGCGCCGTCCTGTTTGCCACTGTGGAATTGGCAAACCAGACACAGGGGCAGTTAAGTTAAAAATCCACACTATACACTGGGAAAAGGATTGCACATCCATGCGCGCAGACCTCTTGAATGGCAGTTGGAACTTTGAATCCTGGGACATTGCGACCGTCGTAAATACAAGACAGTTGTCTGAGCTCTGATCATCGGTCCTAAATTGCTTTTTCCCCCAAGCCACTAAACGGATGGTCGTAAGTCGAGGACTACCTGCAAATGCTCCTTTTGCCATACCCAGCTAAGTGACTTCAATGTGAATCTCCATTAGAGCTAGGTGGTCCGTACAGGGAGTCCTCGACTTACGACCACGATGGAGCCCAACATTTCTGCTGCTTCAGTGGAAACATTTGCTCAGTGAATTTTGCTTCACGTTACCGTCTTCCTTGCCATCGTCGTTAAATGAATCGCTGCGGTTGCTGAATCTGCTTAACGCGGTTGTGAAGTGAGTCTGGCTCCCCCCCTGGACTCAAAAAGGGGTCAAATGACCCCGTCATAAAGACGAGTCAGTCTGATCACGTCGAGCATGGGGAGGGTGCAACGGTTGTTAAGTGTGAAAAACGACCGCAAGTCACATTTTTCAGTGCCGTTTTAACTTCCAACGGTCACTAAACGAACCATTGCAAGTCAAGGACTCCTTGTGGGAGTCAAAAGCCGAGGAGTGAGGTCAAATTAAAGGGAATATCGAGCTGGGCTTCCCCGTGTGGTCTGTGGAAGTCCATCTTCATTAAGCCAACAACAGGAAATTCGGCGTTTAAATTCTATTTAAACTAAGCCGCTAATAGAGGGTTGGAGCCCCGTTTAATTCGGTGTTTCCAGACTCGTGTCCCGAACTGCCACTTTGTCGTAATGAAATGACAGTGATTTAGAGCTCTTAAAGACAAGACGGCCAAGGTGGAAATGAGAGGCCTGGCCTGACGCTATTTTGAGCCCCGGAACTCAAACCGGCAACCTCTGAAAAGTTTTCCAACTTTTGCTTGCTTGAAATCAAAGCTGGTAAGGTTTGGGACAAAGTGCTCGTCAAAGGACCCCTGGATCGTGTCAGCAGGGAAACACTTAAGCCAGGGGTGTCCAAACTTGGGAACTTTAAGACTTGTGGACTTCAACTCCCAGAATTCCCCAGCCAGCATGGCTGGCTGGGGAATTCTGGCAGTTGAAGTCCACAAGTCTTAAAGTTCCCAAGTTTGGACACCCCTGACTTAAGCTGATGAGTAGCACACATCTAGCAGACAAGCAACTGAGATAAAAGGGCATGGACAGAAAATATTTTACAATTCGCAGGCGAGAGAAAGAGAGAGAGAGGAAGCCTCTTTTAATAGCAAACCAGCATGTGAATTTAACAGAATAGCAGAGTTGGAAGGGACCTTGGAGGTCTTCTAGTCCAACCCCCTGCTCAGGCAGGAGACCCTATACTATTTCAGGCAAATAGTTGTCCAACATCTTCTTTAAAGCCTCCAGTGATGAAGCACCCACAACTTCTGGTGGCAAGTTATTCCACTGATTAATTGTTCTCCCCATTAGGAAGTTTCTCCTTATTTCCGTTCAGGAATCTCTCATTGGTCAGTTTCCATCCATTATTCCTTGTCTGGATTTTGGGTGCTTTGGAAAATAGCTTGACCCCCTAACTCCTCTCTGTGGCAGCCCCTCAAATATTGGAAGGTTGCTAACCTGTCTCCCCTGGTCCTTCTCTTCCCTAGACTAGCCATGCCCAGTTCCTGCAACCGTTCATCGTATGTAATCTCATTTTGCCGACCTTGGCAGGATGGAATGCTGAGTCCATCTTGAGTTGGTCTGGATCGAACTGCTGGCAATGGGCAGAGTTAGTCTGCAATACTGCATTCTGACCAATGTGCCACCATGCCGCCCGAAGGAGGAGGTGGGGAAGGAAGAGGAAGGAGAAGGAAAAAGGGAAGGGAAGGGAAGGAAGGAGGGAAAGAAAGTGAAGGAGAAAAGAAAAGGGAAAAGGAAGGAAGTGGAGGAGGAAGGAGAAGGAGAAAAAAAGGGAAGGGGAAAGGGAAGGAAGAGAGGAAGGAATAGCAGACTTATATATTGCTTTCTAGCCCTCTCTTAGCCGTTTATAGAGGCAGCATATTCCCCCCCAACAATCTGGGTCCTCATTTCACCGACCTCGGAAGAAAGGATGGAAGGCTGAGTCAACCTTGAGCCCCACCAATTAATCACTTCAATCAATCAATCAATATTTATTTCTAAGCCGCACCTCTCCCGAAGGACTCGGGGCGGCGTACAATAAAACAAATAAAATACAAAGTACAATGCAATACAATACAAATCTGGACAGGACATACATATAACAAGGACGTATATAAGACGTATACACTTGACTTAAATGCTCTTCAATTGCTCCTTTTTGTTTTGACACTGAATGTTGCACCTGTTTCTGGACCACTCCCCATTATAGCGAAGAGAAATCAGCTACCAAAAACCACTTCCTAAATCTGAAACAAAACCTATCAGCCATGGGGTTCAGATTTCACGAAGCCGCACGGGCAGGAAATGAAGAAACAGCACCAAGAGAAGTCAGTACATCACCAACTTTATCCAAAAAAAGGGGGAAAAAAGCAGGTCACAACTGCAGCTAAAAAAACGTACTGCTTTCTTCCTATATGAACAGCAATTGGAAGTCTGCGCTTTACAAGGAACTAAAGGAAAGCAAATATTTGTTTTCATACTTTCTTTGTTCACGTCACGAAGTCACCTTAACGCCTTAATCCGATTTATCTATTCTTTGTTTAGAACTCCTGCAAGGGTGCATAAAAGTCGATGTTTTTTTTACAAGAAATAAATAAATAAATAAAATCAGACTTTTTAAAAAACATTTAAATCTTTTTTAAAAAAATTTAAACCGGACTTTATTTTTATCGAATTTGTTTTAATAAAACGCTTTGGGAGTATAAAAAAAATCTATCTCAAGGTAGTTTTCTATTTAAGATGCATTCATAATTGAGTTTATTCAGCCTGAAACGGAGCCTAGTTATGTAGCATGAGGAGGCTACGTATAATCTGAAATATTGGGACTGAGTCAACAAGGGGTCAGAGGAGGATGCGGGACGGAGATGACAGCTGCTCTTTAAAAATTATGGTTTAAATCGAGTTGATTTAAATCAAGCTTTTTTTTTTACTAGTGATTTAAATCGTCAATTTGATTTAAATCAAATCCATCCTGCCTCCTGCCTTTATTATTATTTTTACAAATAACTCAAGGAAGTGAACGTGGAGAGATGAGATAACCATTTGTCTGAAGGGCCCTGAGGGTGAACCTTTGGCATGGAGAGCTCTCTCTGTCGGCACGTGCACCGTTGCCAGCTGGTCTTTGCAGGCACGGAGCGCTGGAAAATGGCCTGAAAATGGCACAAGAAATGCCCCAAATCCAGCCTGTTTTGGGGATGTTTTTGGCCGTGTTTCAGGCATTTTGGGGCTGTTTTCAGGCCAAAAATGGCCAGGAAAGAGCTAGAAAATTGCTCAAGAAATGCCCCAAAACCAGCCTGTTTTTGGGGTGTTTTTGGTCCTTTTTGGGGCTGTTTTCAGGCATTTCTAGGCGGTTTTCAGGCCAAAATTGGCCAGAAAATGGTCAGAAAATGCCCCCAAAACAATCTGAAAAGGGGGCAAAAAAACAGGCATGCGTGCATCGGCCAGCTGGTCTTCAGGTTTCCAGTGCCCCGACAAGCGCATTCACACACGTTCTGGTTTGGACACTTGGTGCCAAAAAGGTTCGCCATCGTTGGTGTACTGTTTCCTGCCTAAACAAACAACTTGAACATTGGGCGCTATCTAACAAAATGAAATTCAATGGTGAAAAGAGTCAGGTTCTTCATTTAGGCAAGGAAAACGAAATGCACAGGTACAGTATAGGTGGTACCTTCCTCAATAGTAGTAACTGTGAGAGGGATCTTGGAGTCCTAGTGGACAACCATTGAAATAGGAGCCAGCCGTGTGCAGCAGCTGCCAAAAAAGCCAACACACTTCTAGGCTGCATCAACAGAGGGAGAGAATCAAGATCACGTGAAGGGTTAATACCACTTTATAAGGCCTTGGTAAGGCCATACTTGAAATACGGCATCCAGTTTTGGTCACCACGATGTAAAAAAGATGTGGAGACTCTAGAAAGAGTGCAGAGAAGAGCAACAAAGAGGATTAGGGGACTGGAGACTAAAACATATGAAGAACGGCTGCAGGAACTGGGTATGTCTAGCTTAAGAGAAAGAAGGACTAGGGGAGACATGATAGCAGTCTTCCAACATCTCAGGGGTCGCCACAAAGAAGAGGGAGTCAAACTATTCTCCAAGGCACCTGAGGGTAGAACAAGAAGCAATGGGTGGAAACTAATCAAGGAGAGAAGCAACTTAGGAGAAATTTCCTGACAGTTAGAACAATTAATCAGTGGAACAGAAGTTGCCTCCAGAAGTTGTGAATGCCCCAACACTGGAAGTCTTTAAGAAGATGTTGGCGAGCCATTTGTCTGAAACGGTATAGGGTTTCCTGCCAGGCAGGGGGTTGGACTAGAAGACCTCCAAGGTCCCTTCCAACTCTGGCATTCTATTCTAACATATCCAACACATCTTTCTCCTCCTATTTTTAGTTACAACTGCACTGAGAAAAATGACTTACGACCACTTTTCACACTTACGACCATCCCCATGGTCACGTGATCAAAATCAGGATGCTTGGCAACTGACTCATATTTATGACCGTTGCAATATCCGGGGATCACGCGATCCCCTTTTGGAAACCTCCTGAAAAGCAAAAGTCAATACGGAATCCAGATTCACTTAACAACCGTGTTGCCAAGTTAATAAATGCGATGATTCACTTAACAACCGTGGCAAGGAAAGTCGTAAAATTGGGGGGGGGGAAAATCTCACTTAACAAATGTTTCACTTAAGCAACATAACTTTGGGGCTCCATTGTGGTCCTAACTTGAGGACTACCCGTAGAACGTTTGAAAGATTAAAAAAAAAACCCATAAAAGGCCAGATCACTTCTGCCAATTTTCCTCCACAGGAGCATCTTTTCAAAAAAAAAAAACCCAAGAAAAATATTCCAAGTCAGCAGGAATCAATACTTGTTATTATGTCTGAAATTGGATAAATTCCAACAAAACATGTCAGGCCTGAGAAAAAGCACCTTGTCAAGGAGACGAGAAAGCCGCTGGGCCCCCCAATACGTAAAGATCTCAGATCACAAGCCTCGTTGCAAAAGAAAAGAAAAAGAAGAGGAAAAAATGGAAAGGAGGTAGAGAAAGAAAAAGAGAGGAAAACAAAATATGAAGAAGTGCACACATCGGCAAGACAACTCTATTCACGCTGCACACACTGGGTGTGGCATTCAGGAAAAATGCTTTTTGCGACACCAGTAAACTAGCGAGGGGGGGGAAAAATAGGATGGGTTCCATGGATGGAAATCTTAAAAAGGGAAAAAGGAGGGTTGGGAAACTCTGAAAAATGAGATAATTAAGGATCAAACCACCCAAAACCGAAGAGAAAGAAAAACAGGAGGCACGAAATGAAACTCGTACGCTGTGCGTCAAAAACATCTCAGAAACAACACACAAACCATTGTCATCTCATGGCATCATTGTCGCATTTAAACCCAGTTAACCAACACTGACAGAACAAGCCAGCAGTATACAAACAGAGATTAAACCCTACTCCTTTCTAGCACTGATAATATTACCTAGTTGGGTATTAAAACGTCTCCAAGCAAACAGCCAAGCTGAGACAGTCCTCCTTCTCCTCCTCTTCCTCCCCTCCATTCTACAACCCTCTTCCCTTCTAACACTGATGATGTTACATAGTTGGGTCATGAAACGTCTGCAAGAAAACCACCCAGCTCAGAGAGCACCAAGCAGTCCATATTTCAACCCCGAGCTACTGAACCCAAACAATTTCATTGCTAAATGAAACAGTTGTTAAGTGAGTCATGCCTCGTTTTACAACCTTCCCCCACGGTTGTTAAGCGGATCAGTGAAGTTGTTAAGTCAACCATGTGTGGTCATTAAGCGAATCTGGCTTCCTCCATTGACTTCGCATGTCGGAAACCAAAGGGAAGGTCGCAAACAGGACACCACAACCGTCCTAAGTACATGCCTGTTGCCAAGAAATCACATTTTGATCATGTCACCATGGCGATGCTACAACAGTTATAAGTGTGAGAACTGGTCGTAAATCATACATTTTCCCCCCCCAGCGGGGTTGTAACTTCACACAGTCACTGAATGAACGGTTGGACTACCTATACAAAGCTACAGAAGGGACAGATATCATCCCTCAAAAACTTGTTAAATTTGAACATGGGGATGTGGGGTGTTTGAAGAAATACTTGAAATGTTAAAAGATGCACGCTCAACACTAAAAGGTATTAAAGAACCAGAAAAACCATTGAAATATACAGAACAGGATGTTGGAGAGGAACTGATACAGGGAAATACAAAAGAGAGAGGCAAAAGACTATTAGTGTGGGGGAAAATCTGAAAATAAAAGCCAGCTAGGCAATCTAGGAGATTTATAGAGACACAAAAAGAACAGAGAGAGAAAAAAGAAAATACTATCCAAGAAAAAAACAATCTGAAAGCAAAGAGAGAAACAGCGGGAAGCAAAAAAGAGGAACTCAAGGGATGGTTACCCAAATAAATTATAGAAGAATGATAGGGGAAACTCAGAAGACATAGAAAAGGAAAAAAGAAGAAGAAGAAAGGGAATTTAAGAGTAGGAGACAGACACAGGTGATTGGAGGAAAGAAACAACGATTAATGAAAGAATCTAACAAAGTTAAAAACTAGAAGTTAAGGAGGATTGTTATATATATATGTGTGTGTGTGTTGTATTTGTGCTGATAAATAAATAAAGGGAGACTAGTATAGATCCATTTCAAGCTATTTAGCTCTCATCAGCTAGCCATACAACACAAATATTTTAAAAAAGGCAACATTAAAAATAAAAATATGGTTTTCTGCCTGGATGGTTTTCTGTGATGAGCCGAAGGACAGAAAGAGGGAGTAGTGACCTTCCTCCCATATTTAGGCATACCAGGGGTTGTAACACAAATATATACTTATTTCCCTGGCTCAACTGATAAGGAGGCGATCCCGTGGCTTAGTGGCTAAGACTCCTGCCTGAGATATATAACAGCACAGGTTCAAATCCCAGTAAGAGTATGGCTAGCTGATGAGAGCTAATTAGCTCGAAATAGATATATACTAGTCTCCCTTTATTTATTTATCAGTACAAATACAACACACACACACACACACACACACATATATATATGCTGGTTTTGTTGTATTCGGGTCTTTTCCCGTGTAAAGTTGACTTTACACGGGAAAAGACCCGAATACAACAAAACCAGCATACCTACACCCGTGAAAATCTACAAAAACAAATATATATATATATATATATAGTATTTGTGTTACAACCCCTGGTGTTACATTAGAGGTAAACAGCCAATACATTAGATAGATAAACAAAAGATAACGAAATAAGAGGGTTAAAATGGTGAAACTTAAGTGAAACGTATTAGAAGGGGAAACAGTATAAAGAGAATTGTACTGATTTGAAACTGCTATAAGAAGGAATATGAAGTTCTAATGCATTGTGCAATTGTAGTCTATGTCTAAGGTTGTTTTTTTTTTGTATTTGTATGTTTGAAAATTAAAAAAAATAAAGAAAAAAAGAGTAGGAGACAGAAGGAGAAAAAGAAAGCTGAAGAAAAATAGAACGTTAAAGGAGAACAAGAGATGAGTTAAGAGAAAATGGTTAGGAAAGGAGGAAGGTAAAAAAATAAAGATATTGGTAGAAAATGAAATATGTTGATACTGTTGACGAAATATAGTTAAATAAGATAATATTGTTAAGTGTGGATACCCAATTAAGTAAAATCCTCATTATATAAAAATGGAATTTGATGATATATGCGGCATACAGAAACTAGAAATAACGAATGGAAAACGAAGAGACAAAGTTGGTATAATTTTTTCTGTAAGGGCGAAAAATGATTTTGTTTATTTGTTAAGAAAAATTTAAATTTAAGATGGAAATAGGGTAAGAAAATGTGGGGCCGAATGAGAAATGATAACGTGATGTAAAATTAATTAGGCATAAGAGAAAATGTAAAATAGGGGGGGGGGGACTTTTGTTTGTAAAGAGGTTTTAAAATTTTTAACCAAAAATAAAATACTTTATACAAAAAAAAAGAAGAAGAAGAAGAAGGGAAGGACAGATATCATCCCGTGGATAAATCCTGAGACTTGCAAATTTTATTTTATTTTTAAATGAATGTTTTTTTGGGGGTGGGGTGGGGGGTCAGTGCTAAAGCCCTACCAACACTTAACAGATGAAGAGGTTACAGCAGGGATGAGATGATACAATTCAGATTTAAGTGAAAAGGGGAGGCTAATTATCTGAGAAATTTTTGCAAGGGAAGGTGCAATAACCTTCTCTTTACAGCAGGTCACGGACAGAGGAGAGAAGGGGCGGCTGGCGGAAGATGCAACTCACTCGTGCTGCAATCTGAAGAGATCGCAACCAGGGGGAAGGGGGAAAAAAAAGAAAGAAAACGTGATTGCTTTTGAACCTAAATGAAAGGCCGGGAACTTCAGAGGCTGCCATGGTTTATTCATGAAGGCAAAAGCTTAAACGCTAAGCGGAGGCTGGTGGGGGAGCCGGCTGGGCAACCGGGGTTAAGAATGCCCTGTAGGAATCTCTCTACGGTGCCAGGGAAATGAAAAGAGATATCTTGAACAAAAACCTAACATTCAGACAGGAGATGGGAGACGACCACGTAAAAAAGCCGACAAAGAAGGATCTTGGTTTTAAAAAAAAATCCCTGAAAGTCTGAAATGGTGTGTAGGGTTTCCTGCCTGAGCAGGGGGTTGGACTAGAAGACCTCCAAGGCCCCTTCCAACTCTGTTATTCTGTTCTTATTCTATTCTATTCTATTCTATTCTATTCCATTCTATTCCATTCCCTATTCTATTGTATCCTATTTTATTGTATTCTATTCTAATTCTAAATCTAAATCTAATCCTATTCTTATTCCTATTTCTAATTCTATTCTTATTCCTAATTCTATTCTATTCATTCTGTATTCCATTCCATTCTATTCCATTCCCTATTGTATTGTATTGTATTCTAATTCTATTCTTATTCCTATTCCATTCTATTCCATTCATTCTGTATTCCATTCCATTCCATGTTCTATTCTATTCTATTTTATTGTATTGCATTCTAATTCTATTCTTATTCCTATTCCTAATTCCATTCTATTCCATTCATTCTGTATTCCATTCCATTCCCTATTCTATTGTATTGTACTCTTATTCTTATTCTAATTTTAATTCTAATTCTAATTCTATTCTAATTCTTATTCCTATTCCTAATTCTATTCTATTCCTATTCTAATCAGTGGTGGGATTCAAATAAATTAACAAGTACTTCTCTGCTCTAATGACCAGCTGGGTGGGCGTGGCCATGGGTTGTGACAAGCAACATTTGGCCTCCCCCTAGGAGCAAAAATGGGCTGCGGTGTGTGCGCTGCACTTCCCGCACCCTGTTTTGGGCCTAATATTTCATTTCATTCATTTTATTAGATTTATAAGCCGCTCCCTCTCCTCAAAGGGACTCGATAATAGGCTTCCCTGCAGCAAAAATGGGCCGGGGACAATGACGCTGCACTTCCCGCGCCCCATTTTAGCTCTACTAGGCCTCCCTGCAGCCTCCCGGGAGCAAAAACGGGCTACGAGGGGGAAGGGGAAGGGAGGGGGGGAACCCCCGTGCCCCATTTTGGGCCTAGTAGGCCTCCCTGCACTTACCGAGGAGCCAAACCAGGGTGTGTGGAGACTCCTGGAAGGGGCAGGGCCAGCCAGCCATTTAACAACCACTTCGCTCGAACCGGCTGAATCCCAACTGTGATTCTAAGTCCAATTCTAATTCTAGGGAATCTAAATCAGGGGGTCTGGTTTACGACCAAAGTTGAGCCCAAGTTATGTTGCTAAGAGAGACAGTTGCCCCATTCTACGACTCTGCTTATCGCAGCTGTTAACACAGGGGTGTCCAAACTTGGGAACTTTAAGACTTGTGGACTTCAACTCCCAGAATTCCCCAGGTGGCTGGGGAATTCTGGGAGTTGAAGTCCACAAGTCTTAAAGTTCCCAAGTTTGGACACCCCTGTGTTAAGCAGATCACTGCAGTTGTTCTGTGAATGACACCGTTGTTAAGTGACTCTGGCTTGCCTATTGACTCTGCTGGTCGGAAGGTCGCAAAAGCGGATCACGTCACCCCGGAGCACTCCGACCGTCATTCAGTACCAGCCAGTTGCCCAGTGAATTCTGAATTTTGACCGCCGCGACGGTTGTAAGTGTGAAAAATGGCCACAAGTCACTTTTCTCATTGCTGTTGTAACCACGAAGGGTCACTAAAGGGACTGTCGTAAGTCAAGGACTAGCAGGGCTAAAATAAACCTTGTTCTCCGTTCCTGTTTCCAAACGCTGCACATCAGAACCACATCCTGGCTATTAAATTACCAGCATTTCCAGATTTATGGACTACGTATAGGGCAGAAATGAAAATAGCTCTCTCAGGCCGAGGCGGATGGTATTTTTCTGCTGTAATTATTATTAATATTTTGATTTGTTTTGAGGGGAAAGGAGGAGGAGGAGGAAGGAGAGTTAGCGCCCGTAAATTATTAAAGAGGCATGCAGGCTATCTAGGAAAAGTGACATTAAATTGATTTTTGGATCCTCTTGCTTGATGGCATGAATAATTTAGGCCGCCGTTGGAAAGGGCTGCCTGGCGCGGAGCTTTTAAAAGCAATTGTCTCCGAGGCCGTTTCACCTTCAGAAAGAGAGTCCGAACGGAGGCAGGGATATGGAGCCGTAATCTGAGATCTATAAATAAACGGTTTGCCAATTTCGGCAAGAGGTCTAATGGTCAGGAGGCCGAGCTTCCAAAGGAGCAGCAAAAAACGGTGGAGTTCTTTTCCAAGGGAAGAGCATTGGATGGTGAGCGAGACTGGATCGGACAACCAATTTGTCCGGAATGCTGTAGGGCAGGGGTCTCTAACCTTGGCAACTTTAACACTTGTGGACTTCAACTCCCAGAATTCCTCAGCCAGCAGAGCTTAAAATTGCCAAGGTGAGAGACCTCTGGAGTAGGGGCAGGGGTGAAATCCAGCAGGTTCTGACAGGTTCTGGAGAACCGGTAGCGGAAATTTAAAGTAGTTCGGAAAACCGGCAAACGCCACCTCTGGCTGCCCCAGAGTGGGGAGGGAATAGAGAATTTGCAGTATCCTTCCCACGCCATGCCACGCCCACCAAATCACGCCCACCGAACCGGTAGTTTAAACAAATGAATTTCACCACTGTCTAGGGGTTCCTGTTTTAGCAGGGGGTTGGACTAGAAGACCTCCAAGGTGACTTCTCACTCTGTAATTCTTAAGGAGATGAGGATTTGAGAACGTTGGCCATGAATGAAGTAGGTGTGTGTCTAGCGTAACAACTAGAAGGACTAGGGGGGACATGATAGCAGTGTTCCAATATTTGAGGGGCTGCCACAAAGAAGAGGGGGTCAAACTATTCTCCAAGGCACCTGAGTGTAGAACAAGAAGCAACGTATGGAAATTCATCAAGGAGAGAAGCAACTTAGAACTAAGGAGGAATTTCCAGATAGTGAGAACAATCAATTCAGAGGTTGTGAATTCTCCATCACTGGAGGCTTTTAAGAAGAGACTGTACAACGATTTGTCTGAAATTGTAATTTTTCCTGCCTGAGTGGAGGTTGAACTAGAAAACCTCCAAATTTGTCCCGTCCAAATTTGTTATTCTGTTATTCTATTCTCCAAATGCACCTGAAGGCAGGAGAAGAAGCTACAGATGGAAACTCATCAAGGAGAGAAGCAACCTGGAACTAAGGAGAAACTTCCTAAGAGTGAGAAGACTTAACCAGCGGAACAGCTTGCCACCAGAAATTCTGGGTGCTCCAACACTGAAGAAGAGCGAGACATTTGCTAAGCGGGTTTTGCCTCATTCCACGACTTTTCTTGCCACCGTTGTTAAACGAATCATTGCCGTCGATGTTAGTAAACCGGTCGTTAAAAGAATCTGGCTTCCCCATTGACTTGGCTTGTCAGAATGTCGCACAAGGGGATCAGGACGCTGCAGCGGTCGTAAGTATGAAGCAGTTACCAAGCATCCGAATTTTGATAATGTAATCATACGGATGATACCAAGGTTGTAATTTTTAAAAAATGGTACTAAGTCACTTTTTCAGTGCCATTGTAACTTTGAATGGTCACTAAATGAGCCGTTGTAAGTCGAGGACTACTTGTATTCCACCCTTGTTTACGACTTGTGTAAAACAAAATCTTTCCGGCTTCCCTCCTGCCAGCTGAACTGTTATTTAGGGATAATTTCAACCAGCTTTTTATTCACAAACGGTGAAGCACGATTGGCAATTTAACTGGCCAAAATTATTATTTGGCCTCGTTGTCTTTCCACCACAGCTCCACCAAGAATCTGTGAATAGCTCCTCTCTGGTTATTTTAGGCAGCTGGATTTATTCTTCAACGGATTTTGGAAGGGGACAAACGGTGACAGGCTTTTCCAGATGGGCTGGGGTTGCCACATTCACAAAACCCCACGCAACACCTCTGCAAAAGCCGTGGGCGCCAGGGAAGGGAGGCTGGTCCTCAGCCAGACGAAACCGGGGTGTTAAATGGGGCAGATGAGGATGAGAGACAGTCTTAGGGGGGAAACCTCTGCTATTTTACGGGGCCTTTCTTTCTTTTTTAAAGGACCTTAGGAATTCTGAATGGGAAGGCCATTGGCAGGGTGGTGTTCAGTAAGGAATAAGGATTTTTTTTTAAAAAAAAATTGCAACTTATTGATCACTATTTCTCATTGTTAGTTTGTCATACTTCACAAATAAAATATAAAAAGAAAAAAAAGAAGAAAATAACCATTTGCAAAGTGCCAGTGGAGTTTGTTTATTTATCTATCTATTCAAATTGTCAGTCTATTTATTCATTACCTGCATCTGTCTTTGTCTGTCTGTCTCTTTCTTTCTGTCTGTCTACACATTTATCTAGCGAGTCCCTTGGACGGCATGGCGATCCAACCGGTCAGTCCTAGAGGAGATCAACCCCGACTGCTCTTTAGAAGGCCAGATACTGAAGAGGAAACTCAAATCCTTTGGCCATCTAATGAGAAGGAAGAAGGACTCCCTGGAGAAGAGCCTCATGCTGGGAACAATGGAGGGCAGAAGAAGAAGAAGGGGGCGGCAGAGAATGAGGTGGCTGGATGGAGTCACTGAAGCAATCGGCGTGAGCTTCAATGGTCTCCAGAGGAAAATTTTCGACTAACAACATCTATCTATCTATCTATCTATCTATCATCTATCTATCTATCTATCATCTATCTATCTATCTATCTATCTATCTATCTATCTATCTATCTATCTATCTATCTATCTATCTATCTATCTAATCTATTTAACTATCCATCCATCCATCCATCTCTATCCATCTATCTCTCTATCCATCCATCCATCCATCCATCCATCCATCCATCCACCCACCCATCTCTATCCATCTCTATTCATCCATCCATCCAACCATCTCTATTCATCCATCCATATCTGTCTGTCTGTCTGTCTGTCTATCCATCCATCCATCCATCCCCCTGCCTACCTATACCTCCATCAATCTATACCTCTATCTACCTACCTACACTTCTTTTATCAACGTATGCCTCATCTATTTATCTTCTCTCTCTCTCTTTTGATCTATCAATTCATCCATCTTCCCACTCCCCACAAAAAGTGACTTATGACCATTTTTCACACTTACAACCATTACAACATCTCTGAGGTCACGTGATCAATATTTGGACACTTTCTAACTGATGGGCGCAGCTTCCGGGGGTCACGCGATCCCCTTTGGAAACCTTCTGACAAGCCAAGTCAACGGGGAAGCCAGAAACAATTCACTACGGCAGGGGTGTCCAAACTTGGGAACTTTAAGACTTGTGGACTTCAACTCCCAGAATTCCCCAGTTCTGGCTGGGGAATTCTGGGAGTTGAAGTCCACAAGTCTTAAAGTTCCCAAGTTTGGACACCCCTGCACTACGGTGTTACTAACTTAACAACTGCAATGATTCACTTAACAACTGTGGCAAATGCGGTCATAAAGTGGGATGAAACTCGCTCGACAGCTGTCTCACTTAGCAACAAAAACCTGGCGCTCCACTGGAATCGTAAGTCGAGGTCTACCTTAAGAGTTAAATACCTTTAAACTTTTCCAAACACTGGACTTTAAATCCAGGATGATGCTCTCTTTACGAGGAAGAAAGATATGAGATCTTGCAGCAATTATAACTTACATAATTATGGTTAAAATTACAGGTCATTGTTAAAGAGAATTGAACAACACGGGGAAAAACCTCAACGGTTCAATTAAATTTGCCTTTTTAATCGTTCATCATTACCTTGATAATGTTTACCAAGTCTGTTTGATAGTAGCGGTCTTGGTGAGCGTTGGCAGCTGCTAAGGTGAGGAGATACTCATTCCTTGCATGAGTAGCTTTAGAGTTACATTCAGACCGGCGTGCTTTTAACTGGGGAAGCAAAACAGAATTAGGTAAGAAATGATAGCAATATAGACATCGAAGACTGCAGAGCAATTGTTTTAATAAGAAGTGAATAGCTGGAAAATGACGAAATCTTTCTAGAAAGCTGCTTAAATGTGAAAGGAGGCTAAATGATACACACAGCAGCTTAGAATTACAACAACACCTTTTGTACAGGTAGTCCTCGACTTACGACCACAACGGAGCCCCAAATTCCCATTGTTAAGTGAGACGTTTGTTATGTGAGCCATTTTACGACCTTTCTTGCCACAGTCGTTAAGGAAATCACTGCAGTTGGCAAGTCAGTAACATAAGGTCGCAAAAGGGGATCACGTGCCCTTGGGACACAGCAACAGTCATAAGTATGAGTCAGTTGCCAAGCGTCTGAATTTTCATCAGGTGACCACAGGGGTGCGGTCGTAAGCATGAAAAATGGTCACACAAGTCACATTTTTCTGTGGCGTTGTAACTCTGAAGGGCCACTGAGTGAACTGTTGTAAGTTGAGGACTCCCTGTGATATAGGAAGCTGTTTTAGAGTTTCGACGACAACAGCCGCTCCCTTTGGCATTGTGTCTCCACTGCCAGACATTACACAGCTGTAAAATTGTAACACACAACTTATTTTGACACTTACTTTGACACTTGCTTTCTGTAAGCTTATCCTCGATTGGAAAAGGCTAAGTTTTGACCTGCAAACAAACAAGCCACAGAAAAATATAGTTATTTCTGGTGAACAGGGCAGAAAACCTCTGTATTTAGAAAGCAGCGTTTTTTTCCTTCCCCCTCTTTCAAAATTGAGATTGAATGGAGAAATACCAGAATGTTCTATGTTGAGAGAGACAGAGAGAGAGAGAGACAGACAGACGGACAGAGAGAGAGAGAGAGACGGAGCCAGGGGCTGCCTGTCAGCCCTCAGATGGAGAGTCAACAGCCGCCAGGTCTGGAGGTGGCTGATGAGGGAGAGGAGGAACAGCTGGGTTCAGTGCCTGAGGCGCAGATGTGCAGAAGGCAGAGGAGAGGAGAACAGTGGAAATCTATGGGCTGGTCCTTGGGACAGAAGAGCCACTGCTGCTAGCGAAGCCCCACCCTAACTCTGGGGATAAAAGGCAGGAGGCGGAGATGAATAGATGTGGCTGAGGAGAGGAGAGCAGTGGAAAGCTATGGGCTGGTCCTTGGGACGGAACAACCACCGCTGCAAGCGAAGCCCCACCCTAACTCTGGGGATAAAAGGCAGGGGGCAGAGATGAATAGTTGTGGCAGAGGAGAGGAGAGGAGTGGAAATCTAAGGGTCGGTCCTTGGGACAGAAGTGTCACCACTGCAAGCAAAGCCCCACCCTAACTCTGGGGATAAAAGGCAGGGGGCAGAGATGAATAGATGTGGCAGAGGAGAGGAGAGCAGTGGAAAGCTATGGGCTGGTCCTTGGGACAGAAGAGCCACCGCTGCTAGCAAAGCCCCACCCATCTGGGGATAAAAGGCAGGGGACGGAGATGAATAGATGTGGCAGACAACTATTCATCTTCCAGACAGACGGACTTGTTAGCCTGCGAGAGAAACGTTTTGCCAGCATTCCTAATGAAGGAATCTTTTGAGTTCCCCTCAGAGGATGTGCCATGTTTGGGGACCTGGCTCAGAACATTATAACTGCTAGGGCAAAGAGTTGTGTGGAGTTACTGAAGGGAATTTCCACACGGAATTTGGAGGCGGCGAGAACTTACTTAGCCTCAATGTCGGCCTTTTCCCGGACGGCTTGGGCCATCTGCTCCGTTTCGAAATATTTCTTCTTCCCCTTCGCTAAATCTTTGACGGTCTCCTGAAGTTCGGCCTGGATCCTGATCAGCTGGTCCACACACTGAACAACAAAAAACACGAACAGAAAAAAAAATTGGCCTTTCATAAAAGTTACTACTGTTGAGCAAGGTACCACCTACACCAGGGGTGTCCAAACTTGGCAACTTTAAGACTTGTGGACTTCAACTCCCAGAATTCCCCAACCAGCAGAGCTGGCTGGGGAATTCAGGGAGTTGAAGTCCACAAGTCTTAAAGTTGCCAAGTTTGGACACCCCTGACCTACACTGTACCTGTGCATTTCGTTTTTGTTGCCTAAATGTAGAACCTTACTCTTTTCACCACTGAATTTCATTTTATTAGATAGTGCCCAATGTTCAAGTTTGTCAAAATCCTTCTGTATCTTGAGTCTTTATCTTCTGGAGTGTTGGCTATTCCTGCCAGCTTGGTATCATCTGCAAATTTGATGAGTTCCCCATTTATTCCCTCATCCAAATCATTGATGAAGATGTTGAAGAGTCCTGGGCCTAAAACAGAGCCTTGGGGGACTCCACTGCATACTTCCCTCCATGTAGATGCAGTTCCATTGAGGACTACACATTTTTTTGAATAATGTTAGCATTAGCAAGAAAGGTTAAAACCTTATATTTTAAGGTGAGCAGTGCCAAAGGTGGAAGAGTGAAGGGTGCTCTTAAAAGCACTGAGAAGTAATTTGCGCTGCTTTCTTTTCCTAGCAATGTGTTGTGCTCCTGGAGTAAGGATATAAGTAAGCTCTGTGTCATCCTATTAAACGCCAATATTTGCAAAAAGGTGATTAGGCTACCTGATTTGCTGGCACTGTGTGAGATTCCACAACAATCCCACAGAAGGACAATTTTGTGCCTAATTAAGAAGGGGAGGTCCAGGAAAACAACGGGCCACCTCTGATTTTTTTTTTAAAGTTTGTTTTATTTTTTATTTTCATACAAGTAACCAAGTATACCATGAGATATTAACCAGCATTATTTTGTGTTATCCAATATATCAGTTCCTCTTACTACCAACCCACAGTGCCTATCATTTGCTCTTCTGCTTTCCATACATCATATTGTACCCTGTCCACTGCCTTCCTCTCCTCCTCTCCACCTCACTACCTCCTTTCTTCTCTCTACCATCTCTCTCTTCTCTACTTACACTCCCCCTCTCCTCCTCTCTCCTCTTTTCCACTCCTTCTCTCTCTCCTACACTTTTCCTCCCCTCTGCTCCCTCTCCTCTTCCCTACCTCCTTTCTTCCCTACCTCCTTTCTTCCCTCTACCATCCCTTTCTTCTCTACTCCCCCTCCCTCTTTCCTTCTCCTCTTTCCTCTTTCCACTCCTTCTCTCTCCTACTCTTTTCCTCCCCTCTGCTCCTCCTTCCTACTCCTTCTTCTCTCTACATCTCTCTCTCCTCTTCCTCTCTCCTCTCTCCTCCTCCTCCTCTTTCCACTCCTTCTCTCCTCCTACTCTTCCTCCCTCTGCTCCCTCTCTCCTCTTCCCTACCTCCTTTCTTCCTTCTACCATCCCTCTCTTCTCTACTCCCCCTCCCTCTTTCCTTCTCCTCTCTCCTCTTTCCACTCCTTCTCTCTCTCCTACTCTTTTCCTCCCCTCTGCTCCCTCTCCTCTTCCCTACCTCCTTTCTTCCCTCTACCATCTCTCTTCGCTACTCCCCCTCCCTCTCTCCTCTTTCCACTCCTTCTCTCTCCTACTCTTTTCCTCGCCTCTGCCCCCTCCTTCCCTACCTCCTTTCTTCCCTCTACCATCCTTCTCTTCTCTACTTCCCCTCCCTCTCTCCTTCTCTCTCTCCTACTCTTTTCCTCCCCTCTGCTCCCTCTCTCCTAACCCCTCTCTTCCTCCTCTCCTCTCCCTTTCTCTCTTTCACTTTCTCCACTTCACTTTCATGGTTTATTTCAGCGTCTGAGCCACCTCTGATTTTCTGCTGGGTGACATTTATAATTCTCTTTCACTAAGTTTTAGTATCTGCAGGCTTCAACTCCCAGAATTCCCTCACCAGCATTGAATTCTGGGAGTGGAAGTCCTCACATCTTGAAGCTGCCACGGGTGAAACATATCGCTTTAAAAAGAACCTTTTCACCCACTGCATCATTTCTACAATAACAATAATAAAACGCCATTTTTCACAAGGAGCCCTCTGTGCTGGTTTTCTGGCCCGCTGCCTGGGAGCCCGTTCGCAGGGCAGATCTCCATTTCCGCTGCACCCTTAAAGCCTTGGATAATTCCACGAATGTTTTGAGAAGGCACCGCGCCTAACATTCAAAGCCAATCCAAGCATAATTTGGAAAATTTCACAGCCACCTCCAAAGGGGCTTATTTTTCACATTCTTGCAACCAGCACGGGCTGCATTTAATTTCATTTAGAAAGGCAGTTCTTTTGCTGGCTGCTGATAGCAAAGAGCGTGCCAGTTGTTGGAGCAAAATGTGTGCAATATGGATGATGGTACAGGAAGGAAGGGAGGGAGGGAGGGAGGGAGGGAGGGAGGAAGGAAGGAAGGAAGGAGAAGGAAGATAAAAGGGAAGGAAAATTGGAAGAGGAAGGAAAAAAAGGGAAGAAAGGAAGGGAGGGTAAGGAAAAGGAAGGAAGGAAAAGGGGAAGGGGAAAGAAAAGAAGGAAGGAAGGGGAAAGAAGAAAAAGGAAGGAAGGAGAAGGAAAGAGGGGGAAGGGAAAAGACGAATAAAGGAAATGCAGAAGGAAAGGGGAAGGAAAATGAAAGAAGGAAGGAAGGAAGGAAGGAAGGAAGGAAGGAAGGAAGGAAGGGGAAGGAAAAGGAAGGAAAAAGGGAAGGGGAAGGAAGGGGAAGGGAAAGGAAAAGGAAGGAAGGAAAAAGAAAAGTAAGGAAGGAAGGGGAAGGAAGGAGGAAGGAAAAGAAAACGGAAGGAAGAGGAAGGGGGAAGGAAAAGGAAGGAAGGGGAAGGAAAAGGAAGGAAGGGGAAGGAAAAGGAAGGAAGGAAAGGGGGAAGGGGAAGGAAGAGGAAGAAAACGGAAGAAAGGAAGGGGAAGGAAAAGGAAGGAAGGGGAAGGAAAAGGAAGGAAGGAAAGGGGGAAGGGGAAGGAAGAGGAAGAAAACGGAAGAAAGGAAGGGGAAGGAAAAGGAAGGATGGATGGATTCTTTCAGAAAAGCATCTGTTCATAGAGATTCGGAAAGGAATTCTATTATGGATGGTTGGGGTTTCATTTATTAGTTATTTTTTGGCCTAATAAAATTTTCCAAGCAAATAAAAAATTCCAGCAAAACAGAATAAGAGCCAGGTTTGGCCTAGCAGTTAAGGCACCAGGCTAGATGCCAGGAGACAGTGAATTCTACTCCTGCCTTAGGCACGAAAGCCAGCTGGGTGACTAAGGCAATCACCAGGAGACAGTGAGATGTAGACCCACCTTAAGTATGCAAATGGATTGGGTAACCTTGGGCCAATCCCCAGGAGTTCGGAGATCAGTAGGGCAGAAGAACAGCTGGAGCCTGTTCCCAGTGCGCGCATGCGCAGAGCTGCCAGGAGAAGGGAACGAGCTAAGGAACAATGGCCGAACTCAGAAGTAAAGGCACAGGTCGGATGGTGAAGGGTCCCCTCCCATAGGGAATAAAGAGGAGCAGACAGGGGAGTGGAGTTTGCAGGAGTTCAATTCATGAGGGTGAAGATCTGCTCCTGAGCTCCTTGCCAAGGAATTGCTGCTACAGCGTGGAGTTTGGAAGATATCAGCCTGGCAGCTCTCCAAGCCTGATAAAAGGTCTGTAGTTGTGAAATCTCATTAAAGACTCTTGGCCGGGACTTTGCTGGAAAGGAATTCCCTTTAACCGAAATAAAAGGGGTTTTATCAGGACGAGGAGCCTGCTTCATGATCTTGGGAAGCCTGGGTCAGAACAGGTAGGTAGATCTAAAGCTTCTAGTGGATCCCAAACGTAAGTGATCACAGACATCGCAGGGCCCAAACCCTTCCTCATTTTTTGCTTCTCTTTTCTTGCAAAGTACTTCTCCCTTTTCAACCCTTACGGATTTCTCTACCTCCGTTATAAGCTCAGGAAGCTGAGCTTCAAATGTCCCCATCGCTCAAAAGATGAAATCAAGGATTGTGGTGGGTGGTTTTGCTTGCAGACGTTTTGTTACCCAGTTAGGTAACATCATCAGTGGTACAAGGGAGGGGGCGGGTTGTGGAGGAGGAGGAGGAAGAGGAGGAGGAGGGCGGGGGGAGGAAAAAGAAGGAGGAGGAAAAGAAGAAGAGGAGGAGGAAGAGGAAGAGAGGAGGAAGAGGAAGAGAGGAGGAAGAGGAAGAGAGGAGGAAGAGGAGGAGGAAGAGAACTATTTGGTCCTTGGTGCTCTCTAAGCTTGGTTGTTTTCTTGCAGACGTTTCATGACCCACTAGGTAACATCATCAGTGCTACAAGGGAGAGGGATAGGAGAAGGAGGAGGAGGAGGAGGAGGAGGAGGAGGAAGAGGAGGAGGAGGAGGAGGAGGAGGAGGAGGAGGAGGAGGACAACGACTGTGGGGTCCTTGGTGCCCTCTGAGCTTGGTGGCTTTCTTGCAGACATTTCATGACCCAACTAGGGAACATCATCGGTGTTGTAGCAGGGTTAGGTAAATTTTGCTTCCAATTGTGCTCGTAAGTTGAGGACTATCTCTCAATTAACAGGCAAACCAAAGAATGAATGAATGAATAAGGAATGGGAAAGAAGGAACGGGGAGAGATGGTGCAAACCATGTGACACCCAGAATCCAAAAGAAGAAGACTGCACCGCAGCCAACGCAGGAGACTTTGTTATCCCTCGTGTAAGTAACCGGGGTACAAAGGCCACCTTGCATCTGAAGTCACCACGGAAGGAGGAAAATCTGGGGAACGTACCTTTTTCAGCTGCTGCTCTTTAAAGCACTTCACTGCCCTGGCAGGCTCCGAAATGAGGTTTTTATAGTTTTCACAGATATTGATCCTGGACTGGGCGACTTGCACGGTGCTTTCTAGAAATGATTTCCACACAGGGTAGAGGCTCCTGCAAGGCAGACATAAATAACAGAGTAACAGGTCTGGAAGGGAGGTTGTAGGTATTCTAGTCCAACACCAGATCAGTGGGAGGAGAAGGGGGGGGAGGAGGGAGGGAAGAAGGAAGGATGAAAGAAGGGAGAAAAAGAGGGAGGGAAGGAGGGAGGGAGAGAAGAAGGAGAAAAAGAGGGAGGGGAGAGTAGAAGGGAAGGAAGGAAAGAAGGAAAAAGGAAGGAGAAAAAGAGGGAGGGGAGGAAGGAAGGAGAAAAAGAGAGAGGGTAGGGTAGGATGGAAGGAAGGAAAAAAGGAAGGAAAAAAGGAAGAAGGAAGGTGAAAAAGACAGTGGGGGAAGGGGGTAGGAGGGAAGGAAGGAAGGAGAAAAAGAGGGAGGGGGAAGGGGGTAGGAGGAAATGAAGGAAGGAAGGAAGGAGAAAAAGAGGGAGGGGAGAAGGGGAGAGTAGGAGGGAAGGAAGGAAGGAGAAAAAGAGAGAGGGGAGGGTAGGAAGGAATGAAGGAAGGAAAAAAGGAAGGAAGGTGAAAAAGACAGTGGGGGAAGGGGGTAGGAGGGAAGGAAGAAAGGAGAAAAAGAGGGAGGGGGAAGGGGGTAGGAGGAAATGAAGGAAGGAAGGAAGGAGAAAAAGAGGGAGGGGAGAAGGGGAGAGTAGGAGGGAAGGAAGGAAGGAAGGAGAAAAAGAGAGAGGGGAGGGTAGGAAGGAATGAAGGAAGGAAGGAAAAAAGGAAGGAAAAAAGGAAGAAGGAAGGTGAAAAAGACGGTGGGGGAAGGGGGTAGGAGGGAAGGAGAAAAAAGGGAGGGAGAAGGGTAGGGTAGGAAGGAAGGATGGAAAAGAAGAAGGAGGAAGGAAAGGAGAGAGGGGAAGGGGGGTTGGAGGGAAGGAAGGATGAAGGAAGGAGAAAAAAAGGGAGAAGGGGGGTAGGGTAGAATGAATGAATGAAGCAAGGAAGGAAGGAAGGGGAACAGGAGGGTGGGAGGGAGGGAGGAAGGAGAAAAAGAGGTAGGGGAAAGGGGAGGGAAGAAGGAGGGAATGAAGGAAAGGAGGGAGGGAGGAAAAAAGGGAGGAAGGAGGGAGGGAAGAAAGAATGGATGGATGGGTGGGTGGACAGAAGGAAGACCAAACAATGTTGTTTTGTGACATGGCTGTATTTTCACCTCCAGACAGCAAAGACGATCGCTCACTTCCCCAAACCCAGTTTATTGCCAAGAAGGAGGGGGGGGAGGAAATCCAAATCCCAAAACCATCTAATATAATTTCATGTTCCAGTTTTAAACTTTCAATCCCACCAGCACTCCAAAAAAGTCTTTGCTTACTGTTTACGGACTGCTTTGTGCTTTATCCCGCTCTGCAGATTTATTTCCAAACCAAATCGTCTGGAACATTTAATATTTTTTCCCACCCTTATTGTTCTTACGCCTGGACTGCGAGCTACAGAATGCCAAGTTAAAGGAAAAAAAACAAACCAGGGCAATTTTAACTAGGTAAGCTGAATGGGTGAAGGGGGGGGGGGGAATTAACCGTGAAGAAAAACAGGATAATTAAATGGTGTGAGCGAACCCACCAGCCTCTAGATCAGGGGTGTCCAAACTTGGCAACTTTAAGACTTGTGGACTTCAACTCCCAGAATTCTGGGAGTTGAAGTCCACAAGTCTTAAAGTTCCCAAGTTTGAAGACCTCTGACAAGTGGCGAGTTTGCAGAGAAGGATTACAAGAGAGTAATTATGCTGGCTGGGGAATTCTGGGAATTGAAGTCCACAAGTCTTAAAGTTCCCAAGTTTGAAGACCTCTGACTAAGTGAGAGTTTGAGGGAAGGTACAAAGAGTAATGCTGGCTGGGGAATTCTGGGAGTTGAAGTCCACAAGTCTTAAAGTTCCCAACTTTGAAGATCTCTGTCTAGTGAGAGATTGCAGAGAAGGATACAGGGAAATTAGCTGGCTGGGGAATTCTGGGAGTTGAAGTCCACAAGTCTTAAAGTTCCCAACTTTGAAGACCTCTGCACTAGAATACAAACTGGCTGGGGAATTCTGGGAGTTGAAGTCCACAAGTCTTAAAGTTCCCAAGTTTGAAGACCTCTGCACTAGAATGCAAACTGGCTGGGGAATTCTGGGAGTTGAAGTCCACAAGTCTTAAAGTTCCCAAGTTTGAAGACCTCTGCACTAGAATGCAAACTGGCTGGGGAATTCTGGGAGTTGAAGTCCACAAGTCTTAAAGTTCCCAAGTTTGGCCACCCCTGCTCTAGATATTAAACAGTAGTCTTCAACTTTCTACCACGGTTTGCAGTGATTCCCTGGGAAGGAAGATCGTAAAATGGAACAAATGTTTCAGCAATGGAAATTTTGGGCTCAATTGAGGTGGTAAGTGGTGTGTCACAAGGGTGAGTCCTTTGGCCAAACCTTTGCCAAGCCAAGTCAATGGGGAAGCCAGATTCATTTAACAACCGTGTTACTTTACGGCGGCTACTTACCTAAAGTCGCTTCGTTCCTCTGCTTTCACACCTGGCCAGTCCTTCTTCAAGTACTGGCTAGCCAACTTCTGCATCCCCTGTTTAAGAAAAAAAAAAAGGAAACAAAAGCTTTTATTTACACATGGATTTGAATCCTAGATAGTTAATGCATTCCAAAATATTCCAAAATATTCTCTGGAGGGAAATGGGAATGTCCTTCTCCCAGTGGACTGGATTAAAACGCCAGCCGACACAAGTAATTTAAGATTTATAGAAGAGAATAGATGTAGCTGAGGGCTGAAACTGAATTAATCAGTGAATTAATCAGTGGAATAATTTGCCTCCAGAAGTTGTGAACGCTCCCACACAGGAAGTTTTTAAGAAGATGTTGGATAACTATTTGTCTGAAGTGGTGTAGGGTTTCCTGCCTAGGCAAGGGGTTGGACTAGAAGACCTCCAAAGTCCCTTCCAACTCTTCTATTATTTCTAATTCTGTTAGGATTAGAAATAATTCTATTATTATTTAGATAGGGTCTAAATTATTCTATTATAATAACAGAGTTATATTATTATAATTTGTATAAATATAAATCTATATATTTAATGATTCTATTATTATTTAGGTGGGGTCCTTGATGGTTTCTCAACTGAATTGTTTTCTTGCAGACATTTCATCACCCAGCTAGGGAACATCATCAGTGCTACAATGGAGTGAGGTTTGCAGGGAGGAGGAGGAGGAGGAGGTGGTGGTGGTGGAGGAGGAGGAGAGGGACTGAGGGGTCCTTGGTACTCTCTGAGCTTGGTTCCTTTCCCTTTCCCTCCCTTCTCTCCTCCCTTCCTTCCTCCTCTCCTTCCCCTTCCTTCTTCCCTTCCCTTTCTCCTACTCTTCCCCTTCCTCTCCTCTCTCCTTCTCTTTCTCTCCCTTCCACCCTCCTCTCCTCTCCTTTCCCTTTCCTTTTTCCCTCCCTGCCTTCTCTCCTCCCTCCCTTCCTCCTCTCCTTCCCCTTCCTTCTTCCCTTCCCTTTCTCCTATTCTTCCCCTTCCTATCCTCTCTCCTTCTCTTTCTCTCCCTTCCACCCTCGTCTCCTTTCCCTTTCCTTTTTCCCTCCCTCCCTTCTCTCCTTCCTTCCTTCATCCTCTCCTTCCCCTTCCTTCTTCCCTTCCCTTTCTCCTATTCTTCCCCTTCCTATCCTCTCTCCTTCTCTTTCTCTCCCTTCCACCCTTGTCTCCTTTCCCTTTCCTTTTTCCCTCCCTCCCTTCTCTCCTTCCTTCCTTCATCCTCTCCTTCCCCTTCCTTCTTCCCTTCCCTTTCTCCTATTCTTCCCCTTCCTATCCTCTCTCCTTCTCTTTCTCTACCTTCCACCCTCCTCTCCTTTCCTCTTTTCTCCCTCCTTCTCTCCTTCTTCCTTCCTTCCTTCCTTCCTTCCTTCCTTCCTTCCTTCCTTCCTTCCTTCCTTCCTCCTCTCCTTCCCCTTCCTTCTGGGTTCTGTATCTTCTCCTTACTTTCATTTCTAGCTTCCTTTCTCTAGCCAATCATAAAATCTTCCCCATGTCTTAAAAGAATGATAAATGTAAAGAAGAATAACAGTTATGTGAATCTACACTTAAAATGGTATGCAAGAGAATAAAAAAAAATGGGGAAAAAAAAAAAGAGAATAGGAATCCTTTCCCTGATCAGGTTCTGGCTGAGGATCCTACAGGGATCCTACCACAAGTGGCTGGCAATCTTGCAACCCCTTAATTTCACAAACAAAAGAAGCTAAATCAATAAATGATGAGCTAGGCTCTCGCTTTCATCTCCCCCCCCCCAAAGTCTCACGGGCGTCTTCCTTGCCTTTCCTCCTGCCAGAATAAAAATGCTTTTCTTTCTTTTCTTGTTCTTGTTCTCCCCCCCCCCCCCCCCACTTTGCCGAGACAGAAGGCACGGCAGCTTGTGGGGAAATGAAGAATATTGGGCACCGTTCAACGGCGGATTTCATCCTGGGGAGGCGATCGGAGGCAGAAGAAAATCGCCAGTCCTTGGTGGAATCTCAACCTCTTTGGCAAACTTTGAAGGGTAACACACACACACACACACACACACATACACACACAAGGTGATGAAGGTCAAATAAATACAAATAAAACCAAGTTGGGAAGGGGGGGGACACAATGTATTCTATAATAGGATTGTGCAATAATTTAGATATTCAGATAATTGTTCTGTTCCATTCTCTATTCTATTCTATTCCATATTCTATTCTTATTTCCTATTCTATTCCTTTTCTTTTCCATTCCTTCACGTGATCTTGATTCTCTCCCTCTGTTGATGCAGCCTAGAACTGTGTTGGCTTTTTTGGCAGCTGCTGCACATGGCTGGCTCCTATTTAAGTGGTTCTCCACTAGGACTCCAAGATCCCTCTCCCAGTTACTACTATTGAGCAAGGTACCACCTATCCCAAAGATGGCGAACCTATGGCACGCGTGCCACAGTTGACACACGGAGCCATTTGTCAGGGCACGCGAGGCGCTGCCCTGTCAGCTGGCCAGCGCGCATGCGCACGCTGGCCAGCTGAGTTCACCTTTTTAAAAGCCATTTTTTGCCCACCCCAGGCTCCAGAGGCTTTATAGGAGCCTGGGGAGGGTGAAAAGAGCCTCCCCCGCCCCCCCCCGGAGGCCCTCCGGAGGCTTCAGGGACCATCCAGAGGCTTCCCTGAAGCCTTCAGAACGCATAAAACAACCCTCCGAGCAAATAAAGCCTCTGGAGCCTGGGGAGGGCGAAAAAAGCATGGAAAAATGGGGGGGTTGCGCGTTGTGCGTGCATACGCACGGGGGGGGGTGTCACACATTGCATTATGGATGCGGCACGCCTGCACACGACCCCCCTGCGCTCCCCCCCTTTGTGGCACACGAGCCAAAAAAGGTTCACCATCGCTGCCATATACTATTCCATTCCATATTCTATTCTTATTTCCTATTCTTTTCCATTCCATTCCATATACTATTCTATTCTATTCCATTCTATTCTATTCTATATTCCATTCCATTCCATTCCATAGTCTATTCTTATTTCCTATTCCATTCCTATTCTTTTCCATTCCATTCCATTCTATTCTATTCTATATTCCATTCCATTCCATTCCATTCCATATTCTATTCTTACTTCCTATTCTTTTCCATTCCATTCCATATACTATTCCATTCCATTCCATTCTATATTCCACTCCATTCCACCCCAATAAGTCAACTCAGGAAGCTCAGACTGCTCAAGGAGCTGCTGACTCAGTTCTACAGAGGAGTTACGGAGCCCCTCATTTGCACCCCAATAGCCGACTGGTTTGGCCCAGCAACCAAACAAGACAGGCACAGACTTCAGAGGGTAGTTAGGACTGCAGAAAAAAGCAATGGCAACCAACCTGCCTTCCATAGAGGGCCTGTCTCCTGCACGAGCCAGAAAGACGGCTGTGAAAACATCTACAGACCCCTCCTCACATCCTGGACACCAAACGTTTCCCCTCCTTCCCTCTGGATGCCACCATAGGGCGTTGCATGCCAAAATAACTGGGCACAAAGACTTTTCTCCCATGCCATCCCTCTGCTAAATACCCGATTCCCACTGCAATGCCTTTCAGCCTAAGGAGATCTAATCATGTAGTAGCAGCATTGTTATCCTTCTCACCTTTCTCGCCTCTCATCGTTCCCCCTACTTCCTCCTGTGGGTATATTACGATTTATCAGTGGTGGTTTCTATCTTATGATTCATGATCGATAAGACCTGTCACTTTCTTGCTTGTATGTACACTGGGAGCTTATGATTTAAGATTGCTGTTTCTTCAAAAGAGATGTTGATGGGTGCTATGGGGAGGGGGTTTCCAGGCCAGGTCCTAACCCCCTATTCCAGGGGTGTCCAAACTTGAGAACTTTAAGACTTGTGGACTTTAACTCTCAGAATTCCTCAGCCAGCTGAGCTTAGTTGTTTTCTTGCAGACATTTAATTACCTGACTAGATAACATCATCAATGCTAGAAGGGAGAGGAGGACGAGGAGGACTGTGAGGTCCTTGGTGTTCTCGGAGCTTGGCTGTTTTCTGCAGACATTTCATGACCCAACAAGGTAACATCATCAGGGCTAGAAGAGAATGTGCTTTAGCATCGATCATGTTCTGTAGTTTAGTAATCAAGCGTCTGCAAGGAAGCAAGCCTGTAAGTCAGAGCACCGTGGTTTCAACCGCGAGCAACACACCCTGCAGGCTACTAGTCCTCATTGTTTTTCATTGGGTTTGCAAGATGAAAGAAAAGCAGGCTTAAACAACACTTCTGGCTGAAAGAGAAAAAAGAAAGAAAGCCAAACGCCCCAACGATTCTTCATGTAGGAAAGTCTTAAATGGCTTCCCAATCAGGGAGGGGAGAGGCGAGTGCCAGTCGCATAATGTGCTCCTTGTTCTCTTCAAGGACACGAAGGGGCTTGGCTCTCAAGAGTTTCCCGGAGGCAGAAAGCATCTTTGTTTAGATCCAACGGGGAAAGTCGACCGATCGTTTTAACCTCTGACACGGTTACGCCGAGCGGGCGATGACGGAGCGTGCTCAGGAGTCACTTATTGGGGGGGGGTGAGGGGGTGGCTTGCCATGACTTTGAACTCAGGACCGTCAGCATGCCACCGTGATGGCGGAGGGCAGGCGGAGTCCTCTCTGTGGGCACGCCAGCCGTTGCTCCAGCTCAGCTCCAATACATATGCGTGCCTCCCGCCGGCCAGCTGATGTTCAGTTCTCTAATGCACATGTATGCACAAGGGGCCCAGGGAGTTCACATGTGCAGGGGTGGGTGGGAGCACTGGGGGTGTGAGTGCCCCACCCACGCCCCATTTTTGGTTCCAGGCTTGGAGGAGGCCTGCTAGGCCCCAAATGGAGAGGGGTGGGTGTGTCTCTCATGCGCGCATGCACAGATCGAGCACGGGAGTTGTGCATGCATACCCACAACCTCTCGGCACACGACAACAAAAAGGTTAGCTGTCCCTGGCAGGCCATGACAAGAAAACTCCCACTTCTGTGCAGGAGGTCCTTGACTTATAACAGTTTGTTTAGCAACCGTTTGAAATTACAGCGGCACTGGGCAAAGGGACTCTTGATAGCCACGGGATCAAAATCTGGAGGCAACTGCTTCGTATTTATGGCGGCTGCAGTGTCTCTAAGTCAGGGATGGGCAAAGCTTTTAGGCACAGAGCTGGATGTTGACACTCGGCTAGCGACAGAAATTTTGGGGTGAACTTCGGTTGTAAGTAGACAGAAATTTCTTCGTTTTAGTATTTCCACGCAAACAGTCGAAGCTCAACTTCTCAATATATTCGATGTACGGAAGCCCACAACTAATTTCTAATCTCCTCCAAAATAGTGACATTTCGCTGGGCAAGTAGTCCTCGTTTAGCGACTGCCGTTCAGCCACCATTCGCAGTTGCAACGGCGACAAAAAAGTAACGTTAAGACCAAGCCTCGTATTTACGACTTTTGCAAAGGAAAGCTGAACTGAGATTGTTAAGCACAGTTGTGGCTTCGCTTAGCGACTGGCTTTGCTTAACAATAACACTGTGCAAGGACTATCAAGAAGCGTGGTTTTAAATATACCATGGGAAGCACTGACTTTTTTTTTTTTTTTTGAAGTGATTTTGCCACAGGGGCCACCTCAGCAATTCATTTAGTGACCGTTCAAAGTTACGACGGCACCGAGAAAAGTGACTGATGACCGTTTCTCACACTTACGACCGTTGCAGCATCCACATAGTCAAGTGTTCAAGATTTGGGCACTGGCATGTATTTATAGTGTTAGCGCTGTCCCGGGCTCAGTTGTGGTCGTAAATCGAGGACTGGCTGCAGATTGCATTAAAAAATAATAATCTGGAAGTCATCTTATTTCTATGCGAAATCAAAATGGGTTTGTGCCAGAGCTGCATTTCTCCGGCAATCTTTAGATCCTTTTTGGGATTTAATCTCCTGGCTTCCACCCAGGGGGATCATTACTAAGCCAGGAACCGTGCCACGTTTTAGCTGGCAGTGTGTTTCTTATTTCAGCAGTTGCTCAGAAACCCCGCTGGGTAAACAGGGACGTAACCCACAGCGGGTAAGTGCAGATTACAACCTTGAGACTCCAAAGTCAGGAATTGCCGGGAGTCGTTCCTTTGAGCAGGAGATCGGGTACATGAAATGGGAAGGAGACATGACCGGGAGGCTTAATTTCACGGGAGCCAACCTAAAACTCCGGCTGGCTTGATTTACAGCCGTTATCAGGCGGAAGGTTTAGATTCAGCCAGCGAGCAACTGTATTTCCTCGGTTTTTTGTGCGGTGTCAGCTCAGAAATCAAACTAAGTTATCCTTTCGTTGCCAGACCAACAGAACCCTAGCGCCTGCATTTCCTGAGCAGGGTGAGGGAGAGCAGATCTTTCCCCTCCTTGTCCTAGACACTTTTTACAGAGGGAGTGTTTTAACAAACCGCATCCCTGTTTGGTTGGGTGGCAGCGGCGCCTCAGATAGAAAGTCCCTACAGAGAGTGGTGAGGACAGCAGAGAAGAGTATAGGAAGTTCGCTTCCCGTTATTGAGGATATTATTTATAAGCGCTATGTGCCTAGAGCTTGAAGCCTTGTTAGAGACCCCACACACCCTCTTCACCGTCTCTTTCTGGGAGAGGGTTTTGAAGTATCTATAGCAGGACCACCAGATTCTGTAACGCTTTGTCCTCTAGGCCATCCGCCCATCTGGTGGATGCGCAAGATTAGTTTTTCTCGCCATGTACATGTATACATCTGGAGTAGACTGTGTTGTTTCTCTCTGTCATATAATATAGGTGGGTATGTAAATAAATTTGTATTTATTTATTTAGTCATGTTTATATAGTATGTATTGACGGTAGTGACCTTTTGAGAGTTGCATGCAATGAAATTTCGTTTTAATGTATGCCAGTTAGTGTACAATAAAGGTATTATTCTCTATTCTATTCTATTCTATTCTATTAATTCCTATTCTATTCTATTCCTTTAATTCCTATTCTATTCTGTTCCTTTAATTCCTATTCTATTCCTTTAATTCCTATTCCTATTCTATTCCTTTAATTCCTATTCTATTCCTTTAATTCCTATTCTATTCTATTCCTTTAATTCCTATTCTATTCTATTCCTTTAATTCCTATTCTATTCCATTCCATTCCTTTAATTCCTATTCTATTCCTTTAATTCCTATTCTATTCTAGTCTATTCCTTTAATTCCTATTCTATTCTAGTCTATTCCTTTAATTCCTATTCCTTCAATTCCTATTCTATTCTATTCTATTCCTTTAACTCCTATTCTATTCCATTCTATTCCTTTAATTCCTATTCTATACTATTCCATTCCTTTACTTCCCATTCTATTCCTTTAATTCCTATTCTATTCTATTCCTTTAATTCTTATTCTATTCTATTCTATCCCTTTAATTCTTATTCTATTCTATTCTATCCCTTTAATTCTTATTCTATTCTATTCCTTTAATTCCTATTCCTATTCTATTCTATTCCTTTAATTCCTATTCTATTCTAGTCTATTCCTTTAATTCCTATTCTATTCTAGTCTATTCCTTTAATTCCTATTCTTATTCTATTCTATTCCTTTAATTTCTATTCTATTCTAGTCTATTCCTTTAATTCCTATTCCTTTAATTCCTATTCTATTCTATTCTATTCCTTTAACTCCTATTCTATTCCATTCTATTCCTTTAATTCCTATTCTATACTATTCCATTCTTTTACTTCCCATTCTATTCCTTTAATTCCTATTCTATTCCATTCCTTTAATTCCTATTCTATTCCTTTAATTCCTATTCTTATTCTATTCTATTCCTTTAATTCCTATTCTATTCGTCTATTCCTTTAATTCCTATTCCTTTAATTCCTATTCTATACTATTCCATTCCTTTAATTCCTATTCTATTCTTTCTATTCTATTTACAGAGGTAACAACAAAACAATCAAGAGTGGATTGAGTGGATACCTTCTGAGATCAAAGCAACTTAATAACTTTCATTGAAAATATTAAAGTAATTCACAGGCAGCCTACTAAATGTCATTTCACCTTACATTTTATCTGTTTGTTAAGATAAACTGTTGTAGGCCTTTTATGAAGAATTCGTGTTATTTTCTTTTTTAATCTTCCTCTTCTAGTAAGACAGTAAAAGGATGGGGGGTGGGTGGGAAATCAGCTCTATTTCATCTGTGATATCATTTATTGCTGCCAACAAAGACAATCGATGTGTCTCTTCTCTGGAAAAAAAATCTAAGTACCTCTTGATCCCTCGTGAGTTTCTCTCCTACCCAAAGGTAGCCTATAAATCAATTCAGTTACTAAAATGTCACTTCTTTCTGCCGGGATCCTGATAATGAGGGAATCTGCCCATTCCTGATTCCATGTTATTATTTAAACAAAGGAGCAATGGAAAAACCTGGAGGGCTTTTTCTGATGGTTAAAAAGAAATAGATAAATAAATAAAAGGTGTTCCAGGGAAAATAATGCCCAGGATTGCGATGTTTTTATTTTTAAATATTTTTTTAAAAACTTGTTGAGAAAACAGGCTCTGCTCTGCTGGGATTTCAGGCTGCCAAAGGCTCAATCTTGTGAGCTGCCTCAAACCACTTAGCAGGTAGCATCCTCTGTCTCTTCCATTCGATTCGCCCCATGCAGGATCCGGAAAAGGTCGCCCGAATGGGATCCCCAGAGAGCACTTACGCAGAACTGGCTGGGGAATTCTGGGAGTTGAAGTCCACCTGCCTTAAAAACTGCCAAGCTTGAAAAAGGCTGCTGTATTGGGACACAAGAGCTTTATGGAATGGGATGGGATGGAAAATAGAAAACGGAATAGAAAAATAGAAAATAGGGAATACAAAAATAGAAAATAAAAAATAGGGAATAGAAAAATAGAAAATAGGGAATAGAAAAATAGAAAATAGGGAATACAAAAATAGAAAATAAAAAATAGGGAATGGAATGGAAAAAAGGGAATGGAATGGAAAATAGAAAACAGGGAATGGAATAGAAAAATGGAAAAAAGGGAATGGAATGGAAAATAGAAAATCGGGAATACAAAAATAGAAAATAAAAATAGGGAATGGAATGGAAAAAAGGGAATGGAATGGAAAATAGAAAATAGGGAATAGAAAATTGAATGGAAAAATGGAAAAAAGGGAATGGAATAGAAAATAGAAAATAGGGAATACAAAAATAGAAAATAAAAAATATGGAATGGAATGGAAAATAGGGAATAGGGAATGGAATGGAAAAATGGAGAATAGGGAATGGAATGGAAAATAGAAAATAGGGAATGGAATTCAATGAGTGGAGCTCCAAAGATCTTCTAATACAGGTAGACCTTGACTTACAACAATTCATTTAGCGACCGTTCAAAGTTACAACGGCACTGGAAAAAAAGTGGCTTATGACCATTCTTCTCATTTACCACCATTGTAGCCCCCTTCCCCCTGGGGTCACGTGAACAAAATTCAGACCCTTGGCAACTAGCTCACATTTATGACCGTTGCAATGTCCCGGTGGGGGGGGAGGGGGTTGTTTCCACATGATCCCCTTTTGCGACCTTCTGGCAAGCCAAGTCAAATGGGAAGCGGGATTCACTTAACAATGGCAGCAAATAAACTCACCTCACGGCTATCTCGCTTAGCAGCAGAAATGTTGGACTCAATTATAGTCATATGTTGAGGACTGCCAGTATGCGAAAAAGGGAGTCCCCCCCAAAAAAATTAAGTACTGTGTTCCCCCCAAAATAAAACAGGGTCTTATTTTCTTTTGACCCTCTGAAATAAGCGCTTGGCCTTATTTTCGGGGAGGGTCTTATTATTTTTGAGGTGCAGGAGGCGGTGGGCGTGGTCACCTCATGGCTGCTGCTGCATTGCAATATTTTTGGGGGGAGGGCTTATTTTAGCGCATGCACTCAAAATCCCCGATTGGGCTTATTATCCGGGGAGGTCTTATTTTCGTAGATATTTCCACACAATGTGCTAACAGTTTGAGGAAAAAGATGCCCCTCTGGACAAAGGGGAAACATGAATAAGACTTGGACAATAACGATTCTGTCAACTATTATAAATTTAATACATCTGACCCCGAACTTCCCGTAAGGAATCCTCTTTGAAGTTTGCAACAGAGCGCTGGGGGAATCTTTCAGATGCAATCATGTTGTTGCAAGACAAAAGGGTTTTTCTGAGCAGGATATCCTTTTTCTGCAGAAGGCCAAATAGCTCCTTAGTCAAAATTATGCTGGTAGAATGAAGTTTTGTGTGTCTGAAGTGTTGGGGGGTTTCAATGAGGCCGAACCGGTTTAGGCATCATCATCATGGTAAATATTTAACCTGTGACTTGAGCTCCTGTTATTTGGGCATGCAATTATTTACAGTAGTATATCATGGTATCATGTTAGTTTTACCTAGCCTTTATGATTTTTTTTAAAATAAACAAGTTGACGAAAATAGCTAATACTGCTTCGTCCTCCTATTTTCCCCACAAACAACAACCCTGTGAGGTGGGCTGGGATGAGAGGGAGAATGGCCATAATATGGGGCAAAACCTATCCGTCCAGGAGATGAGTAGTTGTCTGCCACATCTATTCATCTCCGCCCCCTGCCTTGTATCCCCAGAGTTAGGGTGGGGCTTCACTAGCAGCGGTGGCTCTTCCGTCCCAAGGAGTGGCCCATAGATTTCCACTGCTCTCCTCTCCTCTCTGCCTTCTGTGCATCTATGCGTCAGGCACTGAACCTAGCTGTTCCTCCTCTTCCTCATCAGCCACCTTCAGACCTGGGGGCTGTTGACCCTCCATCTGAGGGCTGACGGACGGCCCCTGGCTCCGCCTTCCTCCCTCCCCCCCCCTCTCTCTGCCAGCTCCACTCCCTCTTCCCCCTCGGAGCTCTCATGTTGCCTCGATGCTGCCCCTGATTACCACACCTCCTCCTCTGATTCGGCTGATACATTTCCATGGCTCTCCTCTCCTCTCTGCCTTCTGTGCATCTATGCGTCAGGCACTGAACCTAGCTGTTCCTCCTCTTCCTCATCAGCCACCTTCAGACCTGGGGGCTGTTGACCCTCCATCTGAGGGCTGACGGACGGCCCCTGGCTCCGCCTTCCTCCCTCCCCCCCCCTCTCTCTGCCAGCTCCACTCCCTCTTCCCCCTCGGAGCTCTCATGTTGCCTCGATGCTGCCCCTGATTACCACACCTCCTCCTCTGATTCGGCTGATACATTTCCATGGCTCTCCTCTCCTCTCTGCCTTCTGTGCATCTATGCGTCAGGCACTGAACCTAGCTGTTCCTCCTCTTCCTCATCAGCCACCTTCAGACCTGGGGGCTGTTGACCCTCCATCTGAGGGCTGACGGACGGCCCCTGGCTCCGCCTTCCTCCCTCCCCCCCCTCTCTCTGCCAGCTCCACTCCCTCTTCCCCCTCGGAGCTCTCATGTTGCCTCGATGCTGCCCCTGATTACCACACCTCCTCCTCTGATTCGGCTGATACATTTCCATGGCTCTCCTCTCCTCTCTGCCTTCTGTGCATCTATGCGTCAGGCACTGAACCTAGCTGTTCCTACTCCAGGCCCCAACAGAGGGCTTAGGGCAGAGCTGAATGGTTGTCTTTCTTTCCCCCGCTGCCCTGCCAAGAATTTTGTTAAGATTATCATCATATAAAATAAAAATGAGAATAAAGATAATAGAAAAATGGGAAAGGGATAAAAGGAGGAAAGAGAGGTATAGGACAAAGTTTTTAAAAGAACATTAACTTCCAACTTTTTTTCAGCACGGTAAAGTACAAAATAGAATTACAGATGGTCCTCAACTTACAATATTTTGTTTAGTGACCATTTGAAGTTACAACCGCACTGGGGAAAAAAAGGTGACTTATGACCATTTTTTTCAACTTTATGACTTTAGTATCAAAATCACGCGACCAAAATTCAGACGCTTGGAAACTGACATGTACTTATGACCGTTGCAGCGTCCGTGATCGCATGATATCCTTTGGCAACCTTTGGACAAGCAAACTCAATGGGGAAGCTAAAAATCACGGGATATTTCTCCAAAAAACCCAGGATCTTTTCAGGCTGACAATTTTTTATTAAAAAGGCTTTAATAGCGCTGCAGTTTCATGAACTTCTAATGAAATGGTTTGGTGGGAAAAGGTGCTACAAATTCTTGATTTTTTTTTTTTTTTTTTTGCAGCTGTAGTTTTTAACGCGACTCTCCAACAACAAACACCTTTTAATTAAGCAAATTTCCTTCTTTTATGCCTCCCCTTTTATTTAGGGGGAAAAGATAATGATTTGCAGTCTAGTTGCTAAGACAACCGCAGTGGAACAAAATAATGGGAGACCAGTGAAAGAATGCACAGCTAGTGACAGCAGTTCGCTTTAGTGGCCGTTCTAAGTTACAACAGCACGGAAAAAAAGTGACTTTAGGACCATTTTTCACACATACAACCATTGCTGCATCCTCTTGGTCACGTGATCAAAATTCAGAGGCTTGGCAACTGGCATGTACTTATGACGGTTGCAAGGCCCCAGGGTGACGTGATCCCTTTTTGCAATCTTCCGACAAGAAAAGTCAATGGGGAAGCAGATTCACTTAACAACCGTGTGACCCATTTAACCACCGCAGAGATTGGCTTAACAACTGTGGCAAGAAAAATCGCAAAAATGGGATAAAACTCACTTAACCAATTTCTCACTTAGCAACGTACATTTGGGGCTCATAAATTGTGGCCGTAAGTCGAGGACTACCTGTAGCTAAAAAAACAGTTTCTTTTTACTATATACAATGTCCACAATGCGAACTGAGGTCACTACTAAACATCAAACGGAGAGTCCTTGAGTTACAACCATCGTTTCTCAACTTTTTGAAGTTAAAACAATCTGGGGGGGGGGGGGGGGGAAGTGACTTACAATAGGACCTCGGAGTTAGGACGGCCCCCCACGGATATGGGGTCAGAATTTGGGTGTTTGGCAACCAGCCTATACTGACAATTGCAGGATCTCTGGGTCATGTGAATCCCCCTTTGCGAACATCCGACAAGCAAACTCAATGGGAGAAGCTGGACTCAGTTAATGACCATGTGATTCACTTAACAACTGCAGTTGTTCAACAAACTTGGCAGAAAAGGTTGTAACATCGGGCACAACTCCCTTAACAAGCGCCTTGCTTAGTGACGGAAATTCTGGTCTCAATTGTGCTTGTGAGTTTGAGGGCTACCTGGGCCTCGGTGGCGCAGTGGTCAGAGTGCAGTACTGCAGGCTCCTTCTGCTGACTGCCAGCTGACTGCAATTTGGCAGTTCAAATCCCACCAGGCTCCAGGTTGACTCAGCTTTCCATCCTTCCGAGGTGGGTCAAATGAGGACCCAGATTGTTGGGGGCAAGAGAGGCTGACTCTGTAAAACCGCTTAGAGAGGGCTGGAAAGCACTGTGAAGCGGTCTATAAGTCAAAGTGCTATTGCTATTCTGATACGCCTAAAGGAAGAGAACTTTTTTATCACGTTAGGGAGAAATATCTGGTCCAAAAACTCTGCGTTTTATCTCTCGAGTGAACTGGGCATCCTTTCAAATTGAACCAAATCCAATTTACATTCGTGCCCATATTTTTCTAATCCCAAACCACAGTCAGGCTGAATGACTTCACTAATTCAACATTTATTTTAAAACAGGAGGTGCCATTCAGCTGATAAAGGCCAACATCATAACCCTTTCAAAAAAAATAAAATAGCCGTGTTTCAAATTTAGGGGTTTTTCTTTTTTTTTTTAAAAAAAATCACTTTTGGCCCACGCCTTTGGGGCTTTTTAAAGTGGTATTTCTAGGCAAGGTACCCACCGCTTACTCGCTTCTGTCTTTTAAATATAAATAAGGACACCACCCTTTCACTTCGGTTTCCTGTAATCTGGTTTCTTTCTTTTTTACAAAAAACAAAGGTGAAGGGGTCATTAGGAAGGCACCTCCAATTGCCAGTTAACCCTTCCTCGCCAAACATTTCTCCTTAGTTCTAGGTTTCTTCTCTGCTTGTTTAATTTCCATCCGTTGCTTCTTGTCCTGCCTTCGGGTGCTTTGGAGAACATGTTGACCCCCTTCTTCTTTGGGGAAGCCCCTCAAATATTGGAAGACTGCTATCATGGCTCCCCTCTTCATTAGACTAATGAAACCGAGTTCTCTTATTTGTTGATCATGATGGTATTAACAGAATAACAGAGTTGGAAGGGACGTTGGAGGTCTTCTAGTCCAACCCCCTGCCCAGGCAGGAAACCCTATACCAGTGATGGTGAACCTATGGCACGCGAGGCGGGACATTTGTCAGGGCACGCGAGGCGCTGCCCTGTCAGCTGGCCAGCGCGCATGCGCGCGCTGGCCAGCTGAGTTCACCTTTTTAAAAGCCAGTTTTCGCCTTCCCCAGGCTCCAGAGGCTTTATAGGAGCCTGGGGAGGGCGAAAAGAGCCTCCCCCGCCCCCCCGAAGGCTTCAGGGACCGTCCGAGACTTCCCTGATGCCTTCGGAGCACTTAAAACGACCCTCCGAGCAACCCGGGTCGTTGTAAGCGCTCCAAAGGTTTCAGGGACGGTCCCTGAAGCCTCCGGGGGGTCGGGGGAGGTTCTTTCCCCCCTCCCCAGGCTCCTATAAAGCCCCTGGAGCCTGGGGAGGGCAAAAAAAGCATGTAAAAATGGGGGGGGGGTTGCGCGTTGTGGGCGCATGTGCACTGGGGGGGTCGTGCATTGCATTATGGGTGCGGCACGCCCACATTCAACCCCCCTGCGCTCCCCCCACTTGTGGCACGCGAGCCAAAAAAGGTTCGCCATCACTGCCCTATACAACTTCAGACAAATGGTTCTCTTCTTAAAAACCTCTGGTGAGAAGGAAGGAAGGAAGGAAGGAAGGAAGGAAGGAAGGAAGGAAGGAAGGAAGGAAGGAAGGAAAAAGAAAAAGGAGAGAGAAAGGAAGGACAGAGAAAGAAATGAGAGAAAGATAAAGGAGAAAGAGAGGAAGGAAGAAAGGAAGGAAGGGAACAGAGAAAAAGGGAACAAGAGAAAATGATGGAAGGAAGGAAGGAAAAAGAGAAAGAGAAAGGAAGGAATGGGAGAGGACAGAGAGAATGAGAGAGAAAGAGAAAGGAAGCAAGAGAAGGAAGGAATGAAGGAAAAAGAAAGAGAGAGAAAGGAAGGACAGAGAAAGAAATGAGAGAAAGAAAAAGAGAGGTAGGAAGAAGGAAGGAAGGGAACAGAGAAAAAGGGAATGGGAGAGAAGGAAGGAAAAAGAGAAAGGGGAAGGAAGGAATGGGAGAGGACAGAGAGAGAATGAGAGTGAAAAAGGCAAGCAAGAGAAGGAAGGAAGGAAGGAAGGAAGGAAGGAAGGAAGGAAGGAAGGAAGGAAGGAAGGAAGGAAGGAAGGAAGGAAGATAAGGTTAGCAGAATAACAGAGTTGGAAGGGACCTTGGAGGTCTTCTAGCCCAACCCAGGCAGGAGACCCTACACCATTCCAGACAAGTGGCTGCCCAATCAATCTCTTCCCAAAGGCCTCCAGTGAGGAATTTTGTAGAAACAAACAAACAAATAAAACAGAGACTTGGAGTCTTAAGCTTGCCCCTGCTAGTGGGGTGTTTAAAAATAAACAGCCATAACTTAAAATATTTCAACTATGTCCACGAAAAGGAAGAGTTGAGCTTTAAAAACGTTTCTTTAGGGGGAAAAAAAGAGTTCCGAGCAATGCAACTCAAAGGTTTTCTCAAGGAAGGGGTGCAAAAAATTTCTTATCGTGGGGTTTTTTTGCTACTCGGAAAGGTAAATGAATTTTAACACTTCACGATAGAGAGAGAAATCGCTAGGTGTGAAAAACACTGGTGCAAGAAGGAGGAGGGAGAAAAAAAATCTGTCTGCATCTCCCCCGCCCCCCTCCCGTTGCAGTCAGCGGTGTATTTTGGGAAGTGTGAAATAAAAAAACAAAACGCACTTCTAATTTTATTTGCGTGGGAAGCAGAGCGTAACGTCTATTTTCTTCCCCCTAATTCGAACAAAAAGCAGCGATAGTGAAAGAAAGAGTGGTACTACTTTGCTCACAACGGAAGTTGGGTCTTTGTAGAGAGTAAAATTCTTCATTTGATTATGACAGCTGGCTGGGGAATTCTGGGAGTTGAAGTCCACAAGTCTTAAAGTTCCCAAGTTTGGACACCCCTGGATTATGTTCTCCACTGCGTGCTTTCCGAGCGTAACCTCTCCCACAAAGGCAGTCCTCGACTTACAACAGTGACCGTTCAACGTTACGAAGGCAAAAGTGAAAAAAAAGAAAGAAAAAAGTGATTTATGACCATTTTTCAACCTCGGAATTGTTACACGGTTGTGTGGTCAAAATCCAGACGTTTGAGAACTGACTCGCGTTTATGACGGTCGCAGGGTCCCCGGGCTTGTGGGATCACTTTTTGCGACCTTCAAACAAGCCTGATTCACTTAGCAACTGTTACTCCCTTAACAACTGCAGTGACTCACTTAACAACCTTTGGCAAGAAAAGTCATTAAAATGGGGCAAAACTCAATTAACAACTGTCTCATTTAGCAACAGAAAATGTGGGCTCGATTGCGGTCATAAATCAAGGACCACCTGTATAGGTAGTAACTCCCAATAAATATGTACTGAACCCCTCGTCTTATTAAATCAGTTTCTAATCTTCTCCAAAGCATTGACGTTTCACTGCACAAGTAAATCCTTGTTTAGCGACGGCCATGTAGCGAACATTCACAGTTACAACGACGATGGCAAGGTCATTTTCTGACCAATCCTTATATTCATGACCTTTGCAGGAGGGAAGCTGCGCTAAGATTGTAAAGCACCGTTGTGATCTCATTTAGTGAACACTTCGCTTTTCACACTTACGATCGCTACAGCCTCCCCGTGGTCATGTGATCGCAATGGCACCTGCTATGTTTTCATGACTTTTGCGCTACTTTGGGGGGGGGCACGCGATCACCGTTGGTAACCTTCCCAGCTGGCTTCCGACAACCTAAGCTGATTGGGGAATCGCCATGTGATTCACTTAACAACCAAAGTCCGCAGGGCATATAGGTCGCCTAGTTTCCCACCCCTGCCCTAAAACAATGGCAAACATTCCTGGCCACCTTTTAATAACAACTGTGGTTAGGAGCAGCGTTCATTCATAAAACCAGGTGCCAGCTAAGAAAGCAACCACCATTGTAACCGGGCAGGGCTTGTCAGAGGATGCTGCAATTCCTTTGCGCCTGGGGGGACAATTTCTTCTGGAAAACGGCGAATCGTGTGTGAGAAAATCCCGCAGATAACATCAGGACCGGCTCACGCATTAACTCTAAATCTGAAGGAAAGTTCAGGCGTCTAATTATTTTTCGGTGTGTCTGAGAAGGAGGCGCCCAGATCCTCGGTTTTCAGAGGTCTTTTTGCACGTGCCCGTGCAATCTCAGTAGGATAAAAGGGAAAAAAAAGCATAAATTAACTCTATTTTTAATTGCTCTTCCCAAATAAGCCACCGCTACATTCACTGCAAGGAGAAATGGCCTCCTTTTAAATTAGAATCACGTTGGCTCGTTTCCGCTTGCTAGCCGGAGCAGCTACAACAACCAAGGGTATCGGTAGTCCTTGACTTACAACCGGTAGGTTAGTGGCCGTCGGAAGTTTCAACGGCACTGGAAAAAAGGGACTTATGACCTTTTTTTCATACTTACGACCGCTGCAGGGTCAACGTGAGCAGAATTTGGATGCTTGGCAATTGGCTCACATTTATGACGGTTGCAGTGTGCTGGGGTCATGTCTTCCCCTTTTTTGCCAATGGGGGAACCAGATTCACTTAACAACCATGTGACTAACTTAACAACGGCAATGATTCACTTAACAACCAGGGCAAAAAAAGGTTGCAAAAAGAGGCGCAGCTCACTTAACAACTGCCATGCTTAGCAATTGACGTTTTGGGCTGAATAGCAGTCATAAGTCGAAGACTAGCTGCCTGGGTTGGTTTAGTGATGTATAGGAACTCATTCCTCGATTTATGACTGTAAGAGAGCTAAGTTGCTTAGAGAATAGAGTGGCCATTAAGCAAATGCCAAGGTCATTAAGCAAAACAATGGTTTGCAATGGGTGTGGCTTTTGCCAAAAATCAGACATGCCAGTTTTCACCAAAATTATAGTAAAACATATGACTGCGGGACAGTCCCTTGTTGAAAATCTGCACTCGTGGCAACTGACTCATATTTATGACGGTCGCAATGTCCCGGGGAACATGTGATTCCTCTTTTGCGACTTTCTGACAAGCAAAGTTGATGGAGAAGCCAGATTTCCTTAACAACCGTGTGACTGATTTAACAACCGCAGCAATTCACTTAACGACCGTGCCAAGAAAGGTCATAAAATGTACAACCGTGTTAGTAACTTAACTTAGCTGCAGGGATTCACTTAACAATTGTGGCAAGAAAGATTGGGGGGGGGGGGAGAACTCTCTTAACCATGGCCTCGCTTAGCAACAGAAATTTGGTGCTCTGCGGTGGTCGTAACATCGAGGACTGCTATATAAAACCAATATTCCTCTGCCGATTTGCAAATTCAGACCATCCTCTGCTAGTATTTGTTCTGTGCACATTTCTCTATTTTAAAGAATAACTCCTAAGGTGGCGTCTTTAGTGGCCATTTTTCTACATCCATCAACAAAAATTGCGTTCGGGTTTAGAGAAGATTCAACCCACTCCTCCTCATGAATATTCATGAGCTTCACAAAGCAGTTTTATTAAGTTATGTCGGGGAGGGAAGTGGGGATGGCCAGATATTCCCCCCCCCCCCCGCAATCGTTGTTTCCAAAGGAGGTCTTAAAAAAAAACACAAACGGTGCCCCGTTTCTTTGAACGGCGAGTTTTATAATATTTTAATCGAGTATGAAGACAAGAGATAAAGCAGGGGTGTCCAAACTTGGGAACTTTAAGACTTGTGGACTTCAACTCCCAGAATTCCCCAGCCAGCATGGCTGGCTGGGGAATTCTGAGAGTTGAAGTCCACAAGTCTTAAAGTTCCCAAGTTTGGACACCCCTGCCTTAGTCAATCCTTGATTAGGGTATTGTTTTCTGCTTGATTGTTTGTCTGGGGTCAAGCCCTGCTTATCTAGGTGTTGATTGCTAGAGGGGCAGAGGAGGAGGAGGACTGGGGGGTCCTGGGGGCTCTGAGCTGGTTGTTTTCTTGCAGACGTTTCATTACCCAAACTAGGTAATATTATCAGTGCTGGGGGGAAGTGAGTTTTGCGGTGAGGAGAAAGAGGAGGATGAGGACGGTGACGGTGGAGTCCTTGCTACCCTGTAAGCTGGGTTGTTTTCTTGCACATATCTCATTACCCAACTAGGTATTATCATCCATGCTACAGGCGAGTAGAGTGGAGTTTGAGGAGAGGAGGTGGTGGTGGTGGTGGTGGTGGTGGTGGTGGAGGAGGAGGAGGAGGAGGAGGAGGAGGAGGAGGAGGAGGAGGAGGAGGAGGAGGAGGATTGTGGGGTCCTTGATACTCTCTGAACTGTTTTTTTTTTTTTGGCAGACATTTCATGACCAAACTATGTAGCATCATCAGTGGTTTCTTGAAATTCCCTAGGGCTTTAGGTCTGCCGATTTTGAAAATGGAAGCTCTTCGCATGGCCGTAAACTGAGGACTACCTACAGCACCCATCGTCCTTGAATGTGGAAGGAAGAAGATCAACCAAGGACTGGGAAAAAAACCCAAACTTTGTCCAACAGAGATAAACTTTTTTTAAACAGATCCTTGCTCTAAGACTTAAGGACAAAAAGCATTTTGGGGAAAAAATATTTATTTATTTATTTGGGGCACTATCTGATACTAACCGACTTCGGGCAGGTCACAATAAGAAAACGACATAAAAAAGACAAGAAAAAAAACATTTTTAAAAAATGTAATCCAAACAATTACAACTTAATGTAAATTTGCAATCTGGTCATAAATGAATCGGAAGATGCCCCCCCCCCCCCCCCCCAACGCAATAAAGCAAAATGGGAAATAATTTTTCAGGCCAGCCTTTTAACAGGAAGTGTTGGGAAACTGAGTTTCGGGGGTTTTTCCCCCCCCTCTCCAGAGTTTTTGCACAGGAGTTCTGCGTCCTAAACAAAAACTGCCCAGGGCAATTTGGAAACCGGACGCTGTCTGGACTCCTTACAAGAATTGCCAAGAATAGAAAAACTTCTACCCATAAAAGCTATTTCAAGAAAAAAAAAACCTTTTTTGTGTGACTACCTCATTCTGTGTTACTCAGAGCTACAAACCAGGAGCCTCTCGGACTAAGAAAATCCCCCGTTTCAATTCTATCTCTTTTTGGGGGGAAAACAAAAATGCTGTTTGTTTTTTCCAAGTCTTGTTAAATGCACTTCAAAGTTGTACCAACTAAACATTTTATTATACGGCGAGTCCTCAGCTTATAGGCCACAATGGTGCCCAAAGTTTATGTGGCTGAGTGGGACGTTTGCCCCGTTTTATTACTTTCCTTGCCACGGTTGTTCAATGAATCGCTGCAGTTGTTAAATGAATAACTCGGTTGTTAAGTGAATCTGGCTTCCCCCTGACTTGGCTGGATGGACAGTCGCAAAAGGGGATCGCGTGACACACCACCCCTTCCTGGGACACTGCGACCGTCATAAATGTGAGTCAGTTGTCAAGCATCCGAATGTAAATCAAGTGACTGTGGGGATGCTAGAATGGTCCTAAGTGTGAAAAATGGTCATCAGTCACTTTTCCCCCCAGCACCGAGGGACCTTCGAGATCATCTAGCCCAACCCCCTGTTCCAGCAGGAAACCCTATATCATTTCAGACAAAGGGCTGTCCCATTTCTTCTTAAAAACCTCCCATGATCTGAGAGGTTGAACTAAGGAGGTGTGGAGTGAGAACAATTAACCAGCGGAACAGCTTGCCACCAGAAATTGCAGGTGCTGCCATCACTGGAGGTTTTTAAGAAGAGACTGGACAGTCACTTGTCTGAAATGGTGTACAGTCTCCCGTTTGAGCAGGGGGTTGGACTAGATGACCTCCAAGGTCCCTCCCAACTCTGATGATGTCCTATGTTCTATGAGAGGATATTCTAAAGTATTTTTAGAATGTCTTAAGACAGTATTCTAACATCTAATAATGCTAGTAATTAGATATATAATATTCGAGAGGACGGATATTCTAAGAGGATATTCGAATACAAGAGGATGGCATAGGAATGTCCCTTAATGCCCCTGCCTATAATACAGGCACCATTTAATTATTCATGGCCCCCTCTGCAAAATGAGATAAAATTTAATTTAGCATCCTGTTCCTAGCCCCTAAGACAGTGAGGGCTAACCTCTTCCGGACTGAGTGTCCAAAGCGGGCCAAAATGCTATCGAGGACTACTTGTAAGCCCAGGAAAAGATGCTACACACTTGACTATACACTTCTTCAAGCAGCAATAAAAGACTAACGATTTTCACCAGATGAACAAGCCACTATTATCTATAAAAAGCTGAATCCAGAAAGTGTTTCTGACAGTCTTCCCCAAAAGTATCTCTACTTCCAGTTTTTGGCAAAACCGCTCCCTTAGCAAATTGCCGACTTGCTTAATGACCGTGGCAAACCACTTCGGCTTTGCAAACAAAATCGCTGCAAAATCAGGTCGTTCA